>JAVXUO010000747.1:0-143682 GCA_033065855.1 Escallonia rubra | reverse complement strand
TGATATTGACAGCATATACTCTGCAAGGTTTTTTCTTTTGATTAATGTGAACTTACAGTGTCGATATTTAAAAATGAATACGGTTACTCAGCATTTGTCCTGCATATATGCTATTGAGAAGGAATCGAAGGCTTGAAGACATTAGATATTGCTTTTCCATATTAATATATTGGACCATTAGATATATCTGATTAACGTCACGTCCCAACTGTCCCTAAAGTTCGTCCGATGGAACTTACAGGGTGAGGGTTGCCAACGAACTCGGTGCAGGAAATGGCAAGGCAGCTAAGTTTGCGACGAAGGTGTCCGTGGTACAGTCAACAATTGTAGGTCTCTTTTTCTGTGCTCTTACAGTGATATTCCGTGGCAAGTTGTCGTTGATCTTCTCTTCAAGCACAGAAGTCCTTGAAGCAGTCGATAAGCTCTCATTCCTCTTAGCCACGAGTATTCTTCTTAACAGTGTTCAACCTGTTTTATCCGGTAGTTCTGATCAGCCACTCGATAATTATCTAGTATTTTCATTCCTATAAGCAGTTTTAGTAGCTGTTACTTCATTTTTCTAGGGGTGGCCGTTGGCTCAGGCTGGCAGACATGGGTTGCATACATAAATGTAGGCTGCTACTACCTTATTGGCCTACCTGTTGGAATCATTTTGGGATGGATCTTCCACTTGGGAGTTGAGGTGTGTTTGGTCTCTTTCGTTCAACCCACCAGCCCACAGACACGCGCACAGCACACACGAAAACAGAAGTGCACTCACATGCACCACACACACACAACGTGCGCGCACAACCACACACACAAGTGGACTAGGGACTGATCAGCTTTTATATACTTGCATGGTAATTGATATGTTGGTTTCTGGAGGAAATCAATACACTACTTGCACATTAAATCCACTAAATGAGATTGAATCAAAACGTGGATTACCTAGGACAAAATCTCATTTTTGAGCTCAGAAACTTTGATAACATTATTGCCCTGTGTATTTATGACCAAATCAGGGTATATGGGGTGGAATGATTTTCGGTGGAACTGCTTTGCAGACTATTGTGCTGGCCATGATTACAGTGCACTGCAATTGGGAAAAAGAGGTAACAAATGAAAGAAAAAGCAAACTTAGCTCAAGTTTGTACATCTACCTATCAGCTTCTACTCCTGATCTTAAGTATATACTGTGGCTGTATTGGCAGGCTGAGAAAGCTACGATGCATGTTCAGAAGTGGTCAAGTCCCAGTCCAAATAGCCAACCATCCATCAAGCACTGACACCACCCCCCCCCCAACCCCACCCAAAACTACTCGGGGCCTCCAAACAGTTTTTTTTTTTATGTGAATTGTAATTGTGAACATTATCAGGTGTAATTTCAATGGAGATTGCTGCTTACTCCAACGCGGTTTAGGTTGCTTATTTGGTGTCTACGGGAGAAAAGCACAAAGGCTTCTCCTGTTTTTGCCTAATTACTTCTTTTTTCTACCTTGATACTGCTGTGTTGTCCTTCTTCAGTACCCGTGTGCTGCTAATTGGTCGTCCAATGTCTTGTATGAGCGAGAATTTTTCCCTTCAAATGTTGGGATTCTTTAGCCATGGTATTGGAGAGTAACACCGCGACTACGAAGACACAAACCAGGGCGGCATGACAGTTCCAGCCATTAGTACAGAGGACATGCCAAGCACCAACCACTGAGCACCATGGATTATCAATATACAAAACTATTGGTCTATAATAACAAGGTTTTACAGCAGGGGAGAACGCTCCCTTCACATCATCGGTGAAGGAAACTATTAGTATATAACAAGGTCTTCACAACACATAGGAAACGCTACATCATCGGTAAAGCATAGCGTTTGCTACACCAACTGTTCATATATCATCTGAGCATCTGGTGTGCATAATACTTGAATTAGTCTTCTTTCAAGATTGGAGTTGAGACTCGTGCTGTTTATGGGTATTGGTTAATTTTGATTCCCATATCTTATATTCTAAAAAATCTAAGAAAGGGGCATTACTGTATATTACCTACAAAAACAAGAACAGAAACAAAGCTCTTGATTGAAAACATACTCAAAAACTAGCAACACGCCCAGATAGTCATTGCAAATCAGACTCGCAGCTGTAAAGTTACAACACATCTAATTTACATTATTCCCCACAGTTGAAGAGAGAGAGAGGACATTCTAACGAAAGTTGTTGAGGAAGCATCTTACACTATTAAACACCATTAGTGCAGACTACGCAGAATTCCGTGTAGGTAACCGCCAGTCATCACAAGAGACACCACTGAGACAACACCAGCCGGAAAAACTTTCCCCGAATTCTTAAATCGAGATCCCATCACTCCCAGAAGAGCAGCAGACAGGCCAAGTCCAAGGGAAGATGCAAATACTGGCCTTGCGGGAAGCTGAGTGTAAACCAAATACAGTAGCAAAGCTGATAGTCCGCCTGCCATCAGTGACTTCTGGCTGCCACTCTTCAGATAGCCCATAACCCCACCGGCTCCAACCAGAACAGCATAGCCCAGTGTCAACTTCTGCGACATCGACATTGCCTTCTTGCTGTTGTCCTTGTTGTGATCCCCACTTTCGTCTGATCCCCCTTGACCCTCACTATTGTTATTGCCCCAGTTGTTGCCACCGCCGCCGCCTCCGCTTTCACCACCGCTTTCGCCTCCAAAATTGCCTCCAAAATCACCAGTATCCGGTCGGATCTCGACTGCTTCCCCTGCTGAGTTGACGGCAAGGACGGTCGATGCTTCGAAGTCAGGGACAACACTAGCTCGAATCCCCCTGAAAACGCCTCTTTGCTGCTGCCTTGGGGCTAACACCCCAGGTTCTGACCTGGTCCTCAAGAAACATACAGTGGTGCAATCAGTAGAAGCTGCTGCATAAGCACGATAGCGATGAACGGAATGCTGCCTTCGACTCAGAGCTTTAAATCGAAACTGGGGCAGCAAAATAGAGGATTCCGAAATCGGTAACAGTTCTCCCAAGGTGACCATGATGGTCAAGCCTTGAAATAATTAATCAAAAAAATGCCACTCATGAGAATTATTATCTTCAACAGCGAGAGGTAGAGGGGAAAAACAAATAACAAGCAGTTAAAACCTACATCTGAAATGCTATATTCCAGGAAATCTGGATTGCAGCTAACCATTATCAGTTATATCCTCGTGGAAGAGACGATAAAACACTTCCAACCACTAGTTATTTCCTAATCTAAAATCTTATTAGACCAAAGTACTTACACAAGGTAATAGTATTGCCAAAGAAAGAACGACTTCTGCATGTGCTGCTACAGAAGTTTGTACCAGTTGCCATTCCTATTTGAACTATTTTAATTGGCAGAGCCATATCAGGTTTGGCACCAAGGGCAATCGAAATAGATGTCCAAGTTGACATCGTAGCATAGTTTTGAAAGTAAATATTACCCAAATATAGTTCCAGAACACGTTGCAGTGTCTATATTAACTCCTGCGGGCCTTCAAAAAGCCTTTCCTATCTTTCAAAGCCCTTTCAATAAAGCAAAAGATGCTTAGCGCCGCATTGCTAGTAAGATAAAACATGCATGGGTTGCATCCAGTGTTATTAAAGGCGCAGGCGCACCTAAGGCGCAAAAGGTCCCTGGAGCCTAGGCGCAAGGCACAGGCGCGCGCCTTTTCGAAGCTAGGCGCAAAAATAAAATTAATAAAAAAATATAAGTAATAGTGCATTAAAACAATAAAATTACGTAAAAAAATTAAGAACATGACAATTAACAAAAACTAAGCCTTTTCAACCATGAAACAGATTATAAGTGCAAGCTTTGTACAATATTAAGCACACGTAATCTATACAATATAAGTGCAAGCTTTGGAATATGGCAACTAACATAATATGTCCACATTTTTTGAGAATGCCTCTAACTTTTAATTTTTACCTAGTCAAAGAAACCCATACACTGCAAAAGATCATTGCTTACAATCTTAAAGCCAACCATACACTCATTCTTAGTCTAATAATCTAATCTAATTAACTATAGAAGCCCAATACAAAATAGCCACAAAGCCCATTTTATAGTCTTTACCCATTTTCTTTCTATTTCTCCCCTCTGCAGATTCATTTTCTTTCTTCCCCTCAAAAGAGCAAGTGACCACCAAGCTCCTTCGTTGATCACCACGTGCCTCCTTTCAACAACTGCCATTACCTCCCTTCAATCACCGTCACCGCCACCTATATTACACCGAGACCTATATTATCCCCCAAACCTAAAACTACAATCAAAACCAAATTGAAAGGAAGATGAGATAGCGGCAGCAACTAGAGTAGGCAAGCAGGTACATCAATTGGAGCAGCAGACAGTGGAGCAGCCGAGCAGCAGGGCAGAGGAGAGCAGCGGCAACGACCGTGAACATGGAGCAGTGAAGCTCACCTGAGAGAGAGAAAGAGAGACAAACCTGCCGCAACTGAGAAGCTGCTTCAATTGACCAGCGGAGCAGCAGCTGCGAAGAGGACCAGCAATTGCGGCGGCTGAAGCAGCGCCAGCGACTGGAGAGCAGACAGCCGGAGGAGATGGAAGATGCGACGGCGACGAACGGAGCAAAGCTTGAGTCTTGGGTCGCGAGGTGACTGTGAAAGACTGAGAGAGCTTGGGTCGCGAGGTGACTGTGAAAGACTGAGAGAGCTTGGGTCTTGGGTCGCGAATCAGAAACTGATTTGGGGGTTCTTGACTTGAACGGCTACACAGTCGTGCGCCTAGCTTGGCGCCTCCACCGCCGCTGCGCGCCTAGCGCCTGGGCGCCTGGGCGCACAAGGCGCGCGCCTAAGCCTAGGCGAGGCGCGCTGTGTGTGCCTTGCGCCTAGGCGCGCTTTTTATAACACTGGTTGCATCCTACATCATGTCATTACAGAATGCTTGCATTTATTTGCCGCTAGTTTTCAGCTCCTTAGTAACATTCACTTCTACCACACAACCCAATCACCTTCCAAATGCCGTATAATTGAGGACCATATCTCCGGTCCTTGTGTATAAAATGTTTCCGTTCTCCACGCCCACCCCCACTCCCTTTTGGTTGGTCCTGTCTTTAAGTTATTGGCGGTTTGGCCTCCCTCCCTCCCTGTGTGATAAGCGAAGCTAGCAACAATGGCATCTTTGCGCAACACAGTATCACGTGATGTTTCCAATGTAAAATAGAATTTGTAAGAACTATATCATAATCATAAAAGTGTCGTCAAAGGTCTCCGACATTATCTTCGAACGAGTCCTTATATTTTAGGTTAATTGTTTAGCAGGACTGTAATTTCTATACTAGTAAAACTATACCTAAATAATATCCGAACCTACTAAGACTTAATTTTTTATTATTATATTCCTGAAAACATTCTCAAGTATGAAAATAAAATCAGTGGATATAGCAAGCAAATAACATGTGAGCTTAAGAAGAAACAAAAATGGCTTAACAATTGATTTAGAGTTATTTATTTAAAATACATACCATGATCAGTGAAAATAATTATTCGTTCTATA
Organism: Escallonia rubra; assembly: GCA_033065855.1. Classification (NCBI taxonomy): domain Eukaryota; kingdom Viridiplantae; phylum Streptophyta; class Magnoliopsida; order Escalloniales; family Escalloniaceae; genus Escallonia; species Escallonia rubra. Next base: position 138,179 of record JAVXUO010000747.1, on the reverse strand, counting down.
GCTTTTACAACCTTTTTGCCAAACAAAAAATATGTCATTTTTTTGCATGGGACCTCATGACAAAAAAATAGTATGGTTAAATTTTTATAACTAGCAAATTTTGCAGTAATAATAAAGCTCATAAGTAAGTTGACGGTTAAAAATGATTGAAAGTTGTGCACCAAACCAATTAGCGGCTCTAAAGATCTTCATATGTAATTTGACATGGGGTCTTATTTACTACATTTAATTTGTTTTGCAGGATTAACAAGGGCTATATTAGTAACCCTACATAACTTGAAAACTACTTCTAACACTTTTCTAGAAACACTCTCTAATATGAAGATAAAAATCCATATCTCTAAAATACAAAAATAAAATCAGAGGTTGATAAAAAAAGAATTAATTTTGCTTGACTAAGATTTACTATTTATAAAGTGTATTGACAACTTTACATGTGTAGTAGTAACCAGCACAGAATATAAGACGACAAAGTAGCAGCCCCTATCTCGGTCAAAGCCTTGGACCCAACTACCCGAAGAAAGAGATCGCTTCTTTCACCTTCCTCCTCCTCCTAATCCTATCTTCTTCTTTCCATCCGGAGCCCTAGTCGTCACCATTCATTGCCACCACTCGACGCCACGATGTCGGTACGTCCCTCGAACATATCCAAGACGTATTTGAAAGGTGAGTCTTCTGAAACTGTTGCCAATGGTGGTGGCATATCGTGGCCGCTTATAGCCGGACGTCGCCAAATGGGTTGTTCGTTGCTTCGCCTAATAATTTATGCTTTCGACCCCTGAAAATTAGTTCTCAACCTCAAGTATCTTGATCATGTTTTGACCCATACCTTTTAGAAATTCTGTTTTCACCCCTTAAGTATGCGATACGCCATGTCTTAGCCGTTTCCTAAAGGCAGCCGGCATCTTGAAATTAAAAAAAAGATTCAAAATTCCAATACACACACAAAGCGCGCAGCCAAGCGGCAACCGGCCTGCAACGGCACCCGCACCTGATGCTGGTGCTATATCCATTTTGGAGCACACGTGCTTCACAGCAATACTAGACCACTCCATCTCCCTATCTAGTTAACTTTGATCCAGCTGGATGGATGTTGATGCTAGCTAGAAACAAAGGGGAGCTACGCAGGTTATACAGAATCCTGAGCCAACTCTAATACACATCCAAAAAGGAAAACCACCTGAAAGAACAGTGAACCTTACATGGCCTACCCTCAAAGAACTGTGAAATGACAACAACACAGATTCATGCAGTCAAGATCTCTCGTATCCCAAGAAACAGGTAAAAGTAGCAGCAAACTCGATTTCAAAATTGTATCATAATATCATGAATTACATATATAGAAGCTAGCGTGAGGCTGGCATACTTACTGACCAGGTTATATATACATCAGTCCCCAACAACATGCAAGGAGAAATAGGCACAATAGAACAGGGTCAATCCGATTTTATAGCACAACAAAATGATTAGAGCATCAGCTCCTTCATGCTGTACCGTAGGTACAAACTACCAGTATATGATAACACACATAAAACATTAGCACTAACACATCCAGGCCTCTCAACCACCGGTCCCGGTAAAAAAAGGGTATCATGAACTTAGTAAGAAGAATAGCCACACAGAATTTAGTTCAAACATCAATCAGAATACATAAATTCTTTGCCTGTTCTCAAAAGAATCATACAACCCACAAATTCCCCATGTGTATAAGACAAAAATCAGAGAACTTCTTCCATGAATATTGTAAACTGGTCAGGAAACCAAAACAAACAAAATGTAATAGAGATTTCTTGTATAATACATTCTCAAATATCATTTCCATCACCTAGATACCATCATGATACAGGTAATTGACGCCTAAATTTAATACGGAGTAGTACTTAGTTGCCTTGCACGCGCAGGCGTGCACAGACACATTACCAGAACTGTCACCCACCCACTGCCACATTACATACCCACACACACATACACACCCACACAAAATAAACAGAAATTTAACACATATATAAACATCTATCATCAAGAAAACAGGAAATCAAGATCCAACGCAACAGTCAACAACTTTCACATATGAGTTGCTCCCTATAGAGAAAACCACCAATCCCAAAAAAACACAAATACAGAGCCTGAACCCTCAAATTAAACCAAAAAAAAAAAAAAACAAACAAAACATTTATAACATAGATAGAAAGCATCAAAGCCATCAGGCCAAATGTAAACATGAAGAGGAATCATCACAAAACCCCATTTACAAATTCAAGCAAAATAGGATATTAAGTTTAGAGAAATGTTAGAGATATGTTACTTGATTAGAGATGAAAGAGATGTTGCCGGCGAGAGGGACTGCCGGAGACGGAGAAGGAGAGAGGGACTGCCGGCGACGGAGACGGAGAGAGGTGCTGCTGGCGAGAGTCGCGGTCGAACACGAAGGTGGTGGAGTCACCGATCGTGGAGAAAAGCTGAAAAAGCCAAGTCACGGTTGAAGGCAGTGGAGAACCCTGGAGCGGCGCTTCCAGAGAAAATGAGGGTGAAGTGAGAAGTCGGGTCGTTTCCCTTTAGTTTTTTCATGGTAACCCGTTTAGACCAGCGGGTCGAGACATCTACCCATTCTGACACGTACTCAACCCACATAGGAGACACAGGTCTGGTTCTCCTAGAGATGTCAATGGGCTGGGCCGGCCCAGCCCGAGCCCAACGGGCCTCCAACGAAAACGGCCGGGGCCGGGCATGATGACTGGAAAACGGGCCGGGCCTAAAATCTGAGAAATATGGGCCCAGTCCAAGCCCCTGTCCCTAGGCCCAACATTTAGGGTCGAGCTTGGGCCGGGCCCAAAAATAATAACGTCAAAGAAGCTCACTAAGCAAACCTCGCACGCTTCTCTCTCTCAAAATGCAGAGTAGCAGAGGCAATCTCTAGGTTCACCATCTTCCAAACTCCACACTCATGTAATCGTCAAAGAAGACAACCACCTCATCACACAAGACCAGAAGAAGGACCACCAACCGTCTCCGCTCGCCGCTCATGCCGCCGCCGCCTCCGACGGTGAAGAACGCAAGTCACAGAAGCCTCATCGCAAGTCCCTTCCCAAACCTGAAAAGCTCATGCACCTCATTTTGATTCTCACCGTCCTTTGCTTCCTCGTCCTCTACCTCTCCTCTCACGATCTGGCTCAGAAAGGTAACCGAAATTAACTGCGACGACGAGCATGCCTCATGTTCCTGCGGTTTTAATGCTTTTATGTTGCATTGGTTCAGATTTGCCTCAGGTTGATGAATTGAAGCGGCAGTCAAAGACTATATATTTCGTTGCTCTCGCATATTGTCGACTCTGCTTTTGATTTTGTAGATTCAACGGCAATTGACGACATTGGGGGTGGGATGCCCAGGCTAGCGTCTAGGACAGCTTTGATGGATTGCGGTTGGCTAGGGCCAGGGTTTTGATCAGGGAAGATGGGGTGTTAAGGAATTTCAGGGCTTCTCTCACTACGTACTTACCTGTGAAGCCTGATGCGCCCAAGATGATTATGTCATAGCTGGTGGTGGGGCTTTGGGGTTCTGCCATGATTGACTGGAACTTTGATTATAAGAAGAAATGAGTTAAAGAGTTACGTGGGAGTGGAGGTTGAGACATGAGAAATTGGTTTTTTGGGAGTTCGGTTAGAGTGTTGGAGATGTGTGCACCAGGGCAATTTTGGGCCCAAAACCGGGCCAATTTCGAGCTTTTTTAAGGTCGAGCTTTTTCGGGCCATTTTTGGTGAAACCTTGGCCTGATCGAAGCCCAGATCCAAGGCCCTTTATTTTCGGGCCTGCACTGTTCATTAGCGGGCTGGGCCAGGCCGGGCTTTTTTCGGGCCGAGTTGGGCCAGCCCGCGGGCCGCCGACCCATTTGACATCTCTAGGTTCTCCGCACTTGCCCAAAACCAACGATTTGGGTCGGGACAAATTTTTTCCAGTGATATATATACGTATGTCCCCATTATATTATTATTATATTATACACAAATTATCCCTACTATATATAATGAGAAGTCTATTTTTGATGTAATACCCTTTTGGTATTACACTGAGAGTGACTCTGGCGCTGACACGTGTCCATCATGAGGGCAAAAATGTAAAATATAACTACTCACTCTCCATAAAATCATTAATTACAAACACTCACTCTCTGCAGGTAACTACTCATTTTCTTCTACATTTCACATTCTCCCTCACATCTGAAGAAAATTCAAATTACAATCTGTCAATTGCATTTGTAAGCGACAGTGAATAAACAGATCATTTCAAAATACATTACTCATAGTTTGTAATGACAGAATCGCACACGCAATGCATGCGCACAGCATCTTGTTTATATATATATGAAAGTCGAAACTAAGAGAAAGTGTCCACGTCACTATATACGTGGACACCCTCTCCTTTTGACACGTGAATAATTTTTTTTAATTTCATATATTTTGTTTTCCCTTTTTTGTCACACGTTTCTCTCACCTATTCAACTAATTTGAATTTGAATTTAAATTCCTTTTTTGTTGCAAAATCATATAATTTTGTTACATAATTTTCGTTTTATATACATTGATAGTTTCGGTTACAACTTATCTCATCCTACCTTATCAACTAATTGCATTCCTCTCTTTTCAAGGCCTTAATTTCCTCTCGTGCCCACTTGATTAGCCTAAACTTTTAGAGCAAATTTGCTCAAATATTTCTCTCTCCAATCTAATTGATTATGTGATTGTCATCCTTAGTGTTAATTCAAGATTTAAATAAAACTATTCTAAAATATCTCCTATGTTTTCTCTCTTTCAGCCCATAAACGATATGTTCCTGAGTAATCACATAGCCCACGCCAAATTACCTCTAATACATATCTTCACATTTTCTGTTTATAGTAATTAGTATTCTTCCAGATTTTACTTTCCTTTTTACATTTTCATGATGTTCTTTTTTGATGATCGAGGATGTTGTTTGCTAATATTGAAAATTAATATCCTTTATCGAGCAATTGGCATTGTTTTTCCAGAAAAATATCTTGCTGCCTTTTGTAGCATCTTCACAATACGATGGTCAAGTTTTACATTTATTTTCTGACTGTATACAGTAATTCAGAGTTAGGCTCAAAGACTAGTATTTGCTTTTTTTGATATGATTGTAATAAGTTTATTTAGTCTTCTTAGAAAGTAACCTTACTACTCGTGTACCTAAGAAGACGAATTATCATGTGGCGTACCAGGAAAGTAGCTTGCTACTCTTGTAACTTGATTTGCATATTAATATCAGGGTTAATTACAGCAATATCCCTGAGATTAGAATGAAATTATAGTCAATGATACTAACTATTAAAATGTAACATATCGTGACTAAAAACGTTAAAAATGTAACACTTGTGTCCAACGGTCAGGGTTTTGTCCAAAAAGTGTATTTTTTATGATGTCATCATTACATATTTTCAAAATGACAATATTGTCCTTGTACTGTATATACTGAACAATTTTGAAAATAGGATTTCAAACCTTAATTTTAAAAAGGGTTAATTACTTACGGCACCCCTGAGGTTTACCCTAAATTACACACGGACCCCCTTATCTTTTGAAAATTACACTCCGCTCCATTTCTTCGACAGTGTTAATGGTGGGACGCAAAAAGACATTTTTATCTTTGTATATTAACTACACAGTATCATCTTGGATTTTGGTGGGATTGTTTTGGAGGTTGCGGGGGGCGGTGCTTCCAATGGAGGGCGACGGTGTCAGGAATGCGGCTTTGGGTTCACAGGTGATGAAGTCGTGCGGTGTTCGGTGTCGCAGTGATGCGTGGGGGTGTTGGGCAGTACTTTCGGTGAGGGGCGTGGCCGGAGAATGAGGGGTGGTTGACCACGAAATGGCATCGAAGATGGCGCCGGAGATGGCGTAGATGATAAATCCCACGCGGTGGTGGCTGTGGCGCGGTGGTCGCCGCTGTTGTGTCGTGGTGTACACTGTAGGCGACGCTAGAGAAGAAGCCCACCGTCGTTAAGAACGCCCCCGCCGAGAAGAAGCCCAAGGCCCGCAAGAAGCTCCCCAAAGAGGCTGGCTCCGCCGCTGCCGGAGACAAAAAGAAGAAGAAGGCAAGCAGCGCCGCAGAAGCCCACTGTCGCTGAGAAGGCCCCCGCCGAGAAGAAGCCTAAGGCCCGCAAGAAGCTCCCCAAGGAGGCTAGCTCTGCCGCTGCTGGAGACAAAAAGAAGAAGAAGGAAAGTAGTGCCGCACCCCCGCCCCATCACAGTCATCGCCACGGCAGCTCCTCCGAGAAAAAATCGGTGCCATACCGATTGGAGATGGACTTGGTGCAGACGGTGTTTGTGTCAGATCCGTCAGGGCCCAGGCTCATGCCGTCTCCATCACCGTCGAGCAGACCTGCTCCCTCTTCGAGCAGAAGCACGCCTCCCTCTCTTCCGAGTTCGCCGCTCTCCAATCACAGCACTCGCGGCTTGCCTCCTTCCTCGAACAGTGCCTCGCCGAGCTTGCCCAGCTCCAGGCGGGGAGGGCAATTTGGGGAAGGCTTGGTTGATGATTTTTCAAGGGAGGGCAATTTGGGGATGAAAAATCCAAAAAGTAAGGTGTCAGAGAATCTTTAGACGGAGTTAGGGTTTCCGTCACTTTTGTGGGCTCCGTGAAATGCGGGTACAAACCTGGGGGAGCAGAGTGTAATTTTCAAAAGATAAGGGGGTCCGTGTGTAATTTAGGGTAAACCTCAGGGGTGCCGTGAGTAATTAACCCTTTTAAAGATTGGATTTTGAAACCCTAATTTGAAAATTAGGGCTTTGAAACCCTCATTTTGCAAAAGACGATTTAAAATCCTATTTTTTTTATCTCTCTCCAAATATTTTAATTACAAAATCTTTAAAAAAATAATTTAAAAAAAAAACTTATTTTCATTCCTCCCAAAAATCCTAATTTTCATTCTCCCCCAACCCATAACTCACGCTGCTGCAGCTCCTTCCCCAAACCCACGTGATATGTCGCTGTCTCGCCTCTCGCTGATTTTCGACGACGTTTCTTCTCTCAGTCCCCTGTCCTCCTTCCCCTGGTCCCCCTGGTCTGTCCCGTTCTTTTTCGGCGTTTCCTTTGTCTTGTCCGGCGATTCCTTCGTCTCTGGCATCGACGGTTCTCAGGCTGCCCTTTCACTCCATCTACACTCAGTGGTGCGATTAATGTGTGTGCGTGCAAGGTTGAAGAGGAAGACATGGGCAAATCAAGAATTTCAATTTTATTTAGGGGCAATCAAGTCTTTTTATCAAATCCGTGATGCCAAGGAAAGTGGGTTCGTACTTACGTGGAGGTGCCACAAAGGCTGCAGTCCGAGTCATCTTTCAAGTATGTTGATGTGAGACACAGCAAGGATGGAACAAGGGCAGAGACCAAGGGCTTCCCAGAAAGAACTCGAGGGTGGCAGTGCTGCGAGGGCGATAACGCAAGATGAATACACGATGACAGTCACAGTCCGATGCTTAGGTCCAGAGTCAGGGTACTGTATGTTTCTCTCTCTAGAATTCTAGAGTGAGAAAGTGAAATATGTTCTGAAAATGTCCAACCTCTATGTTCTGTTTTAAATGAATTCTCAAGACCTCTATTTATAGAGATTGAGATGATGATGTCATTAACCGACACGTGGCGCTCCCCGGGAGTGACACGTCACCGGGGGGTCCACGGATGCCGGTGCTCCACGGACTGTCGAATCGCATATTCAACCTGCCTGCCCCGCACAGCGTCGCTCTGTCTGTCTGGAAAGACTGGCTCCCATCGCATAGGTGTGGCCAGAGAACCCCATTGATCTAGCCTCCAATCCAAGCCCTTGCAGAGTCCCACAGGCCTGGCAGCGGTGGGGAAGACCCGACGCCCAACTGCCAGGTGAACTAGGCGCGATGCCCTCCGAAGACCTGCTCCCGTCTCGGAGTGACCCGGGGGTCATAGTCCCTAGGGGTGCCGACGCAAGCCCCCAGTGCCGGAGCACGTAGGCCAGTCACGCAGGCACCCTGACGGAGATAGTGTCCCGGAGGAGTCGCCTATTCCGCAGGCCGAGGTAGCATCCCGGAGGAGCCGTCTACCTGGCGGAAGGGGAGTTGAAGAGCTCCCTGGCAGAGATAGTGTCCCGGAGGAGTCGCCTATCCCCGCGGGTGAGTCCTTGTGCCGGAGCACTCGGAGCGAGTCAAGGTAGCATCCCGGAGGAGCCGTCTACCCGACTGGCCGAGGTAGCATCCCGGAGGAGCCGTCTACCTGGCGGAAGGGGAGTTGAAGAGCTCCCTGGCAGAGATAGTGTCCCGGAGGAGTCGCCTATCCCCGCGGGTGAGTCCTTGTGCCGGAGCACTCGGAGCGAGTCAAGGTAGCATCCCGGAGGAGCCGTCTACCCGACTGGCCGAGGTAGCATCCCGGAGGAGCCGTCTACCTGGCGGAAGGGGAGTTGAAGAGCTCCCTGGCAGAGATAGTGTCCCGGAGGAGTCGCCTATCCCCGCGGGTGAGTCCTTATGCCGGAGCACTCGGAGCATGTCAAGGTAGCATCCCGGAGGAGCCGTCTACCCGACTGGCCGAGGTAGCATCCGGAGGAGCCGTCTACCTGGCGGAAGGGGAGTTGAAGAGCTCCCTGGCAGAGATAGTGTCCCGGAGGAGTCGCCTATCCCCGCGGGTGATGTACACTCCGGAGAGTGGGTTGAAGCATGTTCCATGACCAAGGCAAGGTGCGCATGGTGTGATGAATGAGTGTGGTGCCCGGGGGCATGATGACATGATTGTGGCGCATGGGCGCGATGAAGTGAGTAAGGTGCCGGGAGCACGTCTATGTCAATGGCGCGACGCATGGGCGCGACAGAGTGCGTAAGGTGCCGGGGGCACGTTTGTGTCAATGGCGGCGCATGGGCGCGACAGAGTGCGTAAGGTGCCGTGGGCATGTTTGGGCCCCTGGTGCCGCATGGTCGCGACAGAGTGCGTAAGGTGCCGGGGGCATGTTTGTGTCAATGGTGGCGCATGGGTGCGACATAGTGCGTAAGGTGCCGGGGGCACGTTGGTGTCAATGGTGGCGCATGGGCGCGACATAGTGCGTATAGTGCCGGGGGCACGGTAGTGTGACAGAGAGCCTAGGGGCACGGCTGTATCAGCGGCGCGGCGCACGGGCGCGGCGAAGTGTTGGAGCGTGACGCCAGGACGTCGGGCGACGGGGTCGCGGAGTGACGCCCGGGCGACTGGGGTCGCAAAGTGAAGTCTGGGCGACGGGGGTCGCGGAGTTGTGTTCGGGCGACAGGGGTGGCGGGGATGACGTCCGGGGGACGGGCGACGGGGGTCGCGGAGTTGACGTCCGGACGACGGGCGTTGCGGAGTTGACGTCCGGACGACGGGCGACGGGCGACGGGCGACGGGTGAAGTGCGACGGTTGAAGCGTCATGAGGCTTGGTCACGTTCCTTGAGCGTGCATGCTTTGACCGGTTGTGAGCGTTGAAAATGTCTGTTGCTTGTGCGGACGTGTCATGCAAAATGGGACCGTAGTGGGCCTTTGGGTACGACCAGAATAGGTTGGGAACAATCCGTTATGTATTTCCGTATTCCGTTTGGTCAATGGATATAAGTGTAATTTGTCCAAACTAATGGATACGCTTGTAATTTCACCATAACCTCAAGGACATTGCTGTAATTATCCCTTAATATTATCATTCTTCTGATAACCAAAAAAAAAAATTGTCAAATATTATTTTAGATGTGTTTCTCAATTTTGGATATAATTAATTTTGCAGTAATAGTAAGGGTTATATTGCTAAACCTTATGTAGATTGAAAAAGTATTCAAAACATTCTAAGAGTTTGTTTGAGAATGATTCTTGAAACTAAATTTCAAATTACATAAAACTCGAGGAAGTTCTATAATACAAATTCTATCTGATGTCTTCAATAAAAAGTAAACAATTTTTTGTTTTACTTTTGTTGTTAATATTGGAGATTAGTGATGCTTGCAATGTTGAATATGAAGAGAAAAAAAAAAGGGATTGCAAGCTTTTTCTATATAGCCTTAACAGATCCAAGTTTGCTTTATTTATTACATGTCATAAGCTAATAGAGAAAGGTCTGTGCTTGCATGTGTTGACTAATTGATTAATTAGAAGGTAAAACTGTAAGATATGAGAATGCATGAGATTGCCACGTATGATTAATTTCGAATTGCATGTCTACTATCAAAACATAAAAAGAAAAAAAATCTGTTAACTATTTGATTAGTTAGTACTTATATTAACAACTCAAAAATATTCCAAAACAAGGACAAAATCTTCTATAATTGTAAAAATGACAAACATATGTAATGTTGTAACTTTAAATAATTTATTTTTATTTAACCAATATATCAAACTATTGGGACTAGATTTTAAGTACTAAAACCTTCTTATGTTCAGAATATATGGAAAACATAATTTTGCAAATCTCAAAATTGTGTCCTTACGTATTTTTTGCCATATCGTAGCATATGATACTATATCCTCGATATGAGTAGATATATAACAATCTCTGTGGGCTTGATTATAACTCTTTAATATATTTTAAGCATTAATTAACCTATACAAGATAACATGAATTTAATTTGTTCAACTCTATATGCTAATAAGTTTATTGTAACGACGTGTACTTGAAAAAGACTGGTTTTGATCGTGTTGTCATCTTAATTTTTAGGATCAATTAAGTAATTAACAAGGAGAACAAGAAAGCTCTAACTTGACTCTAATTATCATCAGAGCAATCTAATTTACGAACTCTGAGATTCGGACTCCGGACTAAGATATATGGCGAGAATGTGTTAGGCACCCTATCATAACATAAATAAAACTCTACTTGTTTTGTTTTTAAGTAATTTTTGACGATCTTCTCCAAGCACAATCCACAAGACAAAAGCATATCCTAAGTTAAACCTAATTTTGTTTGGTTTCAACAAGGGCTCGAGTAGCGTACGTACCTAATTGGACAAATCATGATCAAAATCTCGTAATTTTGACTATAGGGAAGGCAAGCTAAATTTTGTCTGTGGTTTTAAAAATCTGATTCAAACCAACTCTTCTAGTTAAGCGTATGAAAACTGTTTTTGCTCTTCAGGAACCAAATTTCCATTTTGGGGATAGTATTCAATGTAGCTTATGACTATTCTAATCTAAACTACAAGAATAAAAGACGAATCTAATGAATTGTACCTTTTGACTTGGATAGTCTAACGATTGACTGTGAATTGATCACGATGCAAGAATGATGCACACTCGCAAGTATAAGGGAGAGATGAATTTTACTCTCTCAGATTATCTTTCAAAGAAAACTAATCGCCTCTGGGGAGAATTTTTTTCTCTAGCTGACTGTCTCTTTTAGGGCGACCTGGGTTTGTTTATATAGAGGCCTTGGGAGCATAAAAATTGCAGAAGGAGTTCAATTGACAATCCTTATAGCTACAAAGTCATCAAATTAAAAGAAGACCAAAAAGCCAAAATACTTTTATCGGCTAGTACATTTAAGCTTAAAGGAGAATTGACCGGTTTAAATGGGAATCGACTGGTATTATTTTCCTCCTTAATTTGCTTTTAAGCCCAATTCTAGAAGGAAAAAATCACCTTTTAATTAAACACACGTGATTACGATGAGATCGAGACAGAAAACCAAATTAAAGAAAACTCAACTTTTGGACTTTCGATCCTGTCCAGACTCTGACGTGGGGTTAAGCCCAAACTGGCTGGACTAGACTAACTAGACTGGACTGAAATAATTAAAACTAGGCCTACCAGAATTAAATAAAGCCTACAAATAAGTTTAAAATAAGGCCTACATAAATGGGATGTCTACGTCTACAAAAAAAAAACTTCTGCAAATTTTATAATACTAAAAGAAAAAATGAGGCTTTAATCATGTTGGTTCAATCATTATCTTTTTCTACATCAAAGATGAATATATAATTTATTGTCTGTTATGCAATAGTGAAGATATATAAGGTAGATCTTATGGCAGCTTGTTATGTATTAGTCCGAAAATAGGTATGGTGAGTAAGGGGGTCAATCATTATCTTTAAGGACTTATTGCTGACCTCTTTCAGTCAACTTAATAAGGGGGTCAATTTTGTATATCCCTAGAGGACGAGTTCAAGGTTCCACGACAACTGATTGCAATCTGTGTCAAGTCGAGACAAGCGGGACCCTCAGTTAGATAGGTCACTGTCGTTGTCGTGTCGTCGTGGTTTCTTTCTAATTTCACTACTGTCTAGATTTTAGTGGAGATTGTCTACTGTCGAAAACTATGATTATTCCTTTCAAATCCATTGTAAAAAATATCGATGTGGACGATAGTATGAATCGAGATCGGCGACGAGAACTACCAACGTGGCATTTTGGAGCTATATTATTGGACCGTCATACCATGTTTAACGGTGCTGAACATGGTATCGCTATTACACTCAATATTTTTACCATTCTACTTAGCTTTTATGCCTTCTTGAAAGTCAAATTTTCAAAACTTTAGTGTTTAAATGGTTAAGCGTAATGCAGTCTAACTTTATGAAATCTCGAAAAAGAATGCGATACAAAAATTATAACAGAGATGAGCTATAGTACTAATGAGGCTATTAGCAACTTGCCTTAAATTGCTGTTGGCTAGTTAAGGTTGAGATTCGTCTCGTTCCACCTCCAAACTAAAAAAGTTAGATGTTAATTTGTTAAATGAAGTGACATTTTGTCAACACAATCTTGTTAAGATAAATTCCCAAAAGCAGGAGAGGATTGCGATTATCAAAGTTGCAAGATTGTGGTGGTATTTGATTTGAGTAACTTTTAGCAAACTGTGCAAGAATTTGTATTAATGGTCCGAATGGACATTATGTAATCTTTGCTAAAACCGAATTGATTGTTGTTCGGTCTATAAGGGAGATTTGCAATCTTATTATTGTTACCCATGGATAATGGTACACCTTAATTACACCTCACTGCGATGCAAGATAAAGACGAAGGAAAGTGATATAATTTATTTTTAAGAAATTTGTGACGAGTTCGAACTCTACGACAGAGTTTACTAAAGCACAGCTCGGTCCTACTCTTACACCGAGTAGAAGACCCAACTAGCAAATAAATAATGGCCGAATATAAGGCAGTGGTTAATTAGGATTCATGCAATCCCTAATACTTGTGCACTCTACGTATTCTATAAAAGGCATTACATTGACTTCTTACATTTTTGTGACATGATCCTAGAAGAACGGAGGGCCAGTGGGAGGCAAATCTTTTCTGATTACATATTTTTGTTGGTCCGGGATCTCATACTACTGACCCAACCAATGAAGTGGTATCTCATAATGGGCTTTTAGTCATCTGGCTGGCACTGGCAGAAGAAAATAAGGGCAGTCAGCTCTTCATGGGCATGCTCATACGTGAGCCTTAATAAGTTGACTGAAAATTCTCGTCCCGAATTGACCAATTTGCCTTCCACAAGGATAGGATGTGTGTTGGAGTAAAAGTGCATAATAAAAGAATAAAAACGAAATTCTATGACTTGAGGCACGTTTAAAGACACTTTCTTTAAGACGATATTTGCACCTGTTCGTTCCAAGTTTGCTACCGGGTTAATGACAAATCACCTGCAAAATTACTCAAATCAACAATCTGTAGATAGTAATTCTGAATTCGAAATTGTGTATGAGAAAGTGAAGAGGAGATTCTGAAGTTGGAATGCAAAAAATTAATTATTTCTGAATTTTCAGAATCTTATATATGGACTAACTGCCACCCTTCCATGAAGGGACACAATCATTAAAAGCACTATTTCACAAATAACTGTTATTTCTGATGCATTTTCAGAATTATTTCAAAGTCACCAAAGTGTCACTAAAAATAAATGACTAAAAGATATAATTCTAAAAATTGGTTAAAATATGGGCCGTTAGATCATAAATCAACAGGTCATATGCGCTCGTGCTCGCGGCAAGCATGCGAAGTGCAAAGTGCTTAGTGCGCCCACTAAATTAAGTGCACACAACGCGCCACATGTGCGCCCGCATGCGGTGCACCGCACAATAGCATTTCTAATCTTCCCTCCAAAACATCCCAAAATAATTCAAATGTATGTACCATGTGCTTGCTTATAAGGAGAGACAAAATTTCTTTTCTCTCCAATGTGGGACAAAGAACAAGATTTTTTGGGTCTTCAACTTTACTTACGGCACATACAAAGACAATAATAATCTATCATCAACAATGTGTACTACTTTAGCCACGAATAAAGTTTAGAGGTCATGAGAGAAGACATTGACATTTAATCTTTAAAAGTCGAAAATCTTTCGCAATGAGTGGGTTGTATCCGATTTTCAGTACCTATATTTTTGGAGGAGCACATTGGTATTTTAATATTTTATTACAGCAAAAATCTGCAAAAGCGTTCTTCATCCACTTTATCAAAGTTACTGCTCCATTACCGAAATCGTTTTAACTCCGTTCAAACAACATGAATTGCCCTATTTTTTCAAGGGTAAAAAGGGTTATATCAGTCTAATCTATTCCCTCCTATAACCATCACTAAGTTCCCATGGCGAACACATCTGTCAGCTTTATGGATTAATACCCTCTTCTGTAATATTCTTCACGATAAAAAGTTGTTTAAAAGTGATTTGTCGCTATCGATGAAATTTGGAGTGACATTCTTACCTCATCAGCCTATGTGCTTGGCCTAGTCCAGAGCTTCCAAAGGCTTTCTGCCGCAAATAAATATACTATCATTCAAGAGGGCTCCCAAAATATCAGATACCAAAGGTTAAAAACATGACCTTTAACGGTGAAAATCATCAGGTGCCCTTTTCCTTTTCCCCACTTTGGATTCAATTTCTTGGCTCCCACATGTGCTACCAAATAAAGTAAGAAGCAGGAAACATGAGCAGCTAAAGCAAAGTTCGATCTATCTTCTGATTCGTCACAAAAAAATGATGCCTTTCCCTTCACTCTAGTATTTTATTTCACGATTGTCTAACCTTTATTGTTGTCCAAAAAGTAGGAAAAATATGTCTCTAGCTGATTGTCTAACCTTTATTGATGTAAAAAAAGTAGGAAAAATATGTCTCTAGCTGATTTGTTAATAAATCTTGCAGCTAGAGATTTGTTAATAAATATCTAGCTGATTCGTTCACTTGATTGCGATTCAATAAAGCTTTCCTGGATTCAATAATAATGACATGACTACTAGAAACATGAACATGTTCTCTATCCTATAAAAAAATATTGGTCATTATTGAGACATGACATGACATGCACAGTTATTTCTATTATCATTACCTCCATATGCCTATATCAATTTCATATTAGATGGAATCGTAATAGGACATGAATGTTTAAGTCTTATGAAATGGAGTACTTTGTTTTGTAATGTTTTAGAAAGCATTGTATGTGTCTCTATACAGTTGGCCAGTCAGGTAACTTATTCTTCATTTTGAGGAATTGTGCATAAAGTTTCGAAGGTTGGTAATGTCTTTTGAAGACTAGAAAAGTTTTAGTGTTTTGGTCAAGAACGAAAAAATAGAAGATGGAAAGAATTGCATGTTGTGCTACTTTTTATACAATGATGGTTGAAATGTAAACAAGAAACCCAAAGCCTAATGGCCTTCTGGCAAGTCTTTTTTCCTATTCAATAAATTGTTTTTCACCTTTTTAAGCGCGTTCGTAATTTTTTTTTCTTTTAGGGTTTCTACTTCCTGCCAAGGAAATTCTTTTGGAGAAATCTTTGATTTCAGCTAGAATTGTCAACTTTTTTGCTTTCTGTCAAAATTATCTCTAAATATTATCATGAATACAATCTTCAAAAAAGGATAGACGCGGCCTTCTCCGATCCATCCTTTAATCTAAGAGAGAGCAACTTTTTTTTTCGTGTGTCTAATTTGAGAATATATATCTATCTATCTATATATATATTTTGGTAAGATAATTTGAGAAAAATATTTATCTTCGCTTTTATGAATTTGATTATGAATCCCGAGGACAATCAAATTCAACCGGGAGTAGTAGATAATTGTCTGGGTACGATAACCCTATATAAAAAAACAAATATCGTACCAGGTTCATGCCTAAAACCCAAATTTCGACAATGATTCAGATCGTAGCTCCGACAACCATCAAGAGCTACAGCCTGGAGCCCTGGACTAAAGATCCAAGATCCCGTAAGCCTGTACGATTCCCACTGGCTACTTTTAAGCGGCATGATGAGTACTCCCCTAGTCTGATGCATTTTTTGAGGCACATGCATATTCACTACGTCCAAAGTATTAACAACGATTTAATTTCAACACCTCAAAATAAAAGGTTTTCGCTTACATGACATTGGTCAAAATAGATATGATTAACATGAACCGAGCCGCTCTCAAATTCTATGGTGTCACGTGAGAGGTGTTTATGGTAATCTAAATGTAGTCAGTTGATTGCTTTAGTTTGAAAAATGAATAATTTTACGGTATCATAAGGACTACAGTTAAGGTGTCGAATGATTTTGTATCAGGAAATTTTGCATATGTGCATCAGAGTTTGCCTTTCACTAATGGGAACATTAGATTAACATTTCCTCATTATTTCCGCCTCACAAACTTTGTCCAGCTCCATTGGCCATTGGTACAAAATATGCAGTGGCATCGCTCAGTTTGCTCTCTCTTCTTCTTCCTATATTTACAGCCATAAGCATTAAGTTGTGATAATTCTGGTTTTATATCAAGAAAGCATGGATGAAGAAATCAATCAGCCTTTGCTGGAACAATCCTCATCAAATGTCATAGTTCATTACAAAGTCGTGAAAGGAGCAGAGGAAGACCTTAAAACAAGGGTCTGGATCGAATCAAGGAAGCTATGGCACATTGTTGGCCCCTCCATCTTCAGCCGCGTCGCCTCAGGCTCCATGAACATAGTTACTCAAGCCTTTGCAGGTCAGCTCGGTGACGTCGAACTCGCTTCCATTTCCATTGCCAACACTGTCATTCTTGGTTTCAATTTTGGCCTTCTGGTAACCTCCATTTCTTCTCCTTGATTTCCGCAAACTATACAATATCAAACTTTAATGTGAAACATGCCTAGATAGCACTGCTAACTAAGAAAAGAGTAATGCCGTACATGCATTCTAAAAGCGACGAGCCAAAATCCTTTGCCAAATGATGCTGCGGCATCAGAGATGTCGAAACAAGGGTGTACAAACTTTTGATACACTCTTTAGGTGTGTAAAGTCCTTAAGCAATGAGAATCTAGACCGAGCGCAAGAGCACAAAAAAAGAGTATTCTTGACTTTTCCCCTCTCTTTCTTGAAAGAGCAATTTTGTCTTGTAATTGTTTCTTTGCAATCTTGCTGAGATGCGTAGTTCTAATGTCCACTTAATTTCATACGTATTTAATTTGGGTCTTCTTCAGACTCCTCAATGGGCCGCCCTCTTTACTTTTTCTTTGTTTGCATGTATCTTTTGGCATACTTTCCCAATTTTACTGAGATTCTTGTTTTTGTGAAGTAGTTAGGGATGGCCAGTGCATTAGAGACACTATGTGGGCAGGCCTTCGGGGCCAAAAGGTACCACTTGCTGGGGGTATACATGCAAAGGTCATGGATTGTTCTGTTCTTGTGTAGTTTCTTATTGTTGCCGGTCTACGTATATGCAACCCCGGTGTTAAAGGTCCTCGGACAGCCAGATGACGTTGCGGAGCAGTCCGGGTTGGTGGCACTGTGGTTTCTTCCCATCCATTTCAGCTTCGCATTCCAGTGCCCATTGCAGAGATTCTTGCAAAGCCAGCTTAAGACGGGTGTGCTGGTGTGGGTTTCATTGGTCGCCATTGTGGTTCATGTGTTCATCAGTTGGCTTTTTGTCTACCAGTTTGAGTTTGGGGTGGTTGGATTGGCCATTGCTTTGGACATCTCGTGGTGGGTTTTGGTTTTTGGTATGCTGGGTTACACTGTTTGTGGGGGCTGTCCTGATACGTGGACTGGTTTCTCTGTTCAAGCCTTTTCTGGACTCTGGGATTTTCTCAAGCTTTCTGCTTCTTCTGGTGTCATGCTTTGGTACAACGCCTATCAATGTCTTTATTCCCTTGATATTAGATCTTAGGTGAAATTGAGCATCATTCGTTTATCCTTTCTTCGATTGACATGTCAGTAACGCTTTTCAAAATTTCTAATCAAAAGATAGAGTTTAAAATTATAAAAATATTCAATTGGGAGCCATGCATGCTTCTAGATATTGGGACTCACTGGTCGATGACTACTCCACCCCTTCCCCCACCTCCCCCCAACCCAAATGTACTGATTAGAGTTGTATATTTACGTCAATAATGCAGTCTTATACATTAAAACATCGTAATGATATGTACAAATTACCCGTGCAGTTTGGAGAATTGGTACTATCGTATATTGATATTGATGACAGGCAACATAAAGAATGCCACTGTTGCTGTGGATGCATTGTCTGTCTGGTATGTACAGACCAATCATAGTATTGGAATTGCACCTCATTAAGCTTCATCATTGTGCTGATTCTTCCTCATTTTCTGGCCATGATTTGGCAGCATGGGCATTAATGGATGGGAAATGATGATCCCTCTAGGCTTCTTTGCAGCAACTGGGTATATCATCTCAACTATCTCTTCCTTATAGTTTCTTACTGGCATGTATGATCGATTTTCATAGAAAATAATATGCTAATCTTTCTGAATTTCTATATCAAGTATTCACTGCTAATTAGTGATCGTTTTGGCATAAAGGCGAGTAAAGTATTTCAAAGTTGGGGTCTAGGATGCTTGAACCAAAATTACTGTCACGTCGATTAGCGGAAAGCACGTAGTATCGAAAGACAGACAACGGTCTATTTGAACTAAAAACAAAGAACCAGAAAAGAGCAAATGTCTCTTCTACATGCCGACATTATGAGGTTTACATGTTTTCTTTAATCACGTAAAAGTTCTCGATCATCTTCAAAGAAGAAATTAGTGGTAATCGATAGCTAGGTGACCTATTACCCAATCGCATAATTTTCCGTTTCCACGCATTCAAGGTGAGCTAGATTAGTGAACTAGTCGTAACTCTCGGTATGGTTTAGAAACTCCCTAAACTTCCTGCTGTGGAATTTACAGAGTGAGGGTTGCCAATGAGCTGGGCGCGGGGAATGGAAAGGCAGCAAAGTTTGCCACAAAGGTGTCCGTGGTGCATTCGACCCTAATCGGGGTCCTCTTCTGCGTATTAATAATGGTTTTCCATGACAAGTTGGCAGTCATCTTCTCATCGAGCACCCAAGTCCGCGAAGCAGTTGACAAGTTCTCGTACCTCTTAGCCTTAACTATTCTATTTAACAGCGTTCAACCAGTTTTGTCCGGTAAGAATTTCATTTACGTACATGAGTTGTCTAAGGCAGCATTCCCGTTTCGCCTACACTTTTCATACCAATTTATCTATTTCTGCAGGCGTCGCTGTTGGCTCGGGTTGGCAGGCATGGGTTGCATATGTAAATCTCGGTTGCTACTATCTTATTGGGATTCCAATTGGAATTGTGATGGGCTGGGTGTTCAACTTGGGTGTTGAGGTATGCTACTTTGTACTCTTCCCCTCTGTTGTCATGTTAAGCAATCAAGGAACTCACTTGGATCGCACGCGATGGTGTGCTTTGGCCCCGACATAGGTGGGGGAATCGGAGGCTCAGATGTATGCGGTGGGCGGTGGCCTTGTAGGTCCCTAGGTGCAATATTCCATGCCGGTTAGATCGAAGCCTTATGAGTCCCGCCATTTTTTAGAAAAAAGAAAAACTCAATGCATACTTGATAATCAATGTACATTGGTTGGATTGGAGGAGCAAGTTAATCTTCACTGGTTCCGAATCACTATGCAACAGTGTAACCATTAAATCAAGAGACAAAATATATGCATGCAAGGACAGAGAATACGTATAATAACGTATTTATAAGACTGTACAAATATGTGTCATTAGTGTTATCTGGATCTGATACATTGACTTGTATTTGAATGACTAAACCAGGGTGTTTGGGGAGGGATGATCTTTGGTGGAACTGCTGTTCAAACAGGAATTTTGGCCATTATAACGATACATCGCGACTGGGAAAAGGAGGTAAAACTGAAAACTTCGTTATATTTTGATAATTCTTTTGCTTAGCAACAAACAAAAAACATTGCTAGCCTTTCTAAACTTTCACAAAAAAATATGTTACTAATGAACCTATAAAGCCAAAGAGTTGAGAACAAATTTTGTACCTTTATTTTCTCATCTTTATCCTTTATTTTCGCAGGCTGAGAGAGCTACTATGCATATTGAAAAGTTATCATCAGGTCCCAGTCCGGATTATCTCTTAATCAAACCTTAGGCGTCAAGATTTATACCCCTGGCATTTTGTAAAAGATACAGGGCTTCTAAGTGAATTTTTTTGGGGGGAAAAATTATTTTCTGTTGCGTTTTCGATGAAGTTTTGTATCTCATAATTTATCTCTGTAAGTGTTTGCATATACAGGCTTATTATTAAGAGATAATGTAATGTTGTATAGGCTGAAACTTGAAAGGAGAAGTGAACTTCGCGACTCTTCGATTTTGCCTTAACATGCATTCTTTGACAAAATCCTCATCCCCATGATGTTGCAATTCAAATGTCAATTCGATCTATGATCTTTTGGTTGGGCATGCATGTCTTGTTTTATGGACATGCAGCTGACGCGTCTCAGTTTGAACCTCACTAGCTAGTGGCGACATTGCTTCAAGTACAACGACAATCCGTGATAAACGATTGACTCATTTTTCTCGTAAGACTATCATATCCGAAAAACGATGCAACGCTTATTACCTTTTAAACAAGAGAAGACGACGACATTAGTGGTGATAAAAGAGAAAAGAACAAACTTTGGCTATTTCTACCCATCAAAGTCTAATTAATCCCCTACTTAAGGGCAAAAGAGAAAAATAACTTATCTTTCTTTGTGATAGGAGTGAACTGCAGAATCAAAATCGTGCCTTTGGAGATTTTACAAGTACAGTAATAAGTAAACCAAAATAATGACTCGGGGAAGCACTCTGTGCCACCATTAACCCTGAACTATGACATACTTTTTCTGAAGTAAACTTCATCTTTACCGTCTTCAGTATCATCATTTTGGATTCATTCAATTGAAGTTTTAATAGTTATTTCTTTGCAAAAGTCGTGCTCTTCTATCTATTAGATTCTGCCTAGTTTGTATACTAAATTTTAACTCTTTAATAATGCGACAAAGTGACCAAATATTTTAAAGTACGGGTATTCACTCCCTTAGAATGCACCATATCATGTAATATCAAAATTTAGTATGATATTGTTTATTCTATTTTCCATATATATATTTTTTCCTTCCTATTTCAAACCTAAGCTGCCATAGAGTTACATTGCCAACAAACTTAAGAAAGGGGTAAATGCACTAATACCCCTCATACTTAGAAAACTACATATTCAACTTACAAGACTACCCCTCATCCCATGTTCTATTTTGACTGACCAACCCATTTTAAATGACAACACTGACTTACTTTTATTAATAATCAATTAGAAATTTACCATTGAATCAGCATGTGCTATGCACGTGACAAAAACAGTAGTTGATATTTCGAGTCTATAACTGAACCAAATTACTCTGTTCTTTTGTTTGGAAAAAAATTGGATACTATCCCGGTTGGAGAAATCTTCCTCCTATCCCTCATATAGCGACAATCAATCGTCTCTAAATGTTTTCAGTGACTTTTATTTAGTGACGCTAAAAAAGTGCTGCTAATAATTGAGGCTGAAAATGTTAGAAGAAAAGCCACTAGAAACATTTAACAACTATTAATTGTCACTATACACGGAGTTGGAGGAAGATTCCTACAACCCGGGTAGAAGCCAAAGTTTATTCTGTTTGTTTCACATGAATACTGCATTTTAAAGTAAACTAGTTTAATTCTAGAACGAGTTCATTAATGCCCGAAATAGATAAAACAGAAAGGCAATTTTGCATATAAATAGGAAATCCAAATCAAAGCAAAAGAAGAACTGATAAATAGGAAATGATAAAAAAAGACACATCATCTTCATAGTTGCCCTCTAGCACCAACAAGACAAACAACATGCCCGAAATTCTGATTACCAATTATTACTAATTACAAAAAATTATTGAACAGCAGATATGGAAGCGAAATCACAAGTGAAGACTTTGGGACACCTATTTGTTTTCTTAAAGACTTCAGTTTTCTAAAGGGGAAAGTAGGGAATGACCCTCTCTACTTTACACGTTGTGCGCTTTGCCCCCCTCCACTTCAAACTTAAGCACTAAACCGCCCCACAGTTTAAGAAAATGGGCACGGTTGACGAAAACTGTTAAACTAAACAGCGCGTGGTCAACACATGCGCTGACTAAAGTTTTTCTTTTTTAAATGAAAATTTTGCCCCTTCTCCTGGCTCTTCAATTTTAATTTCTTCCTCTTCACCTTTTACCACGGCACAACCGGAACGGCGCCGGCGTCAAAGTAGCCTTCAACTACCACCAATTACCGCGCCGCCACAACAGCCCCGACAGACTCTTGCTCGCCCCGGCAGACTCCCCGCCGCAATAGCCCCAGAGTCAAAGTAGCCTTCGGTGACAGACGCCGGAGCTCCGGTCACCATCTCCACCACCGCACACCCGAGTCCCCATATGTCCGCCGCAGACTCCTGCTCGCCACCAATCGACGAACCACACTACGGCCACCAATCGATTGGCCCACCCATGACCAATGTCGGAGCAGTCCCTCCACCAGGCACCCACACACGCCGCCGCACAACCACCATTCCTGTTGCATGCTGTGGGCCACCAATCGGCCATCCAAAACCATACACCGGCCACCCACGACTCCCAATCACCATCGCCGGCGACCATGGAAACCACACCAAGCAAATCAGATGGGCTTCTGCTTTTTCTCCCTTCTCCAAACTTCTCTTACCCTAGGCCATCGCAGAAAATGAACCATTATCGTGTCAGCTGCATATAACTAGGAAAAACAATTGAACAAAAGC
The DNA here is from genome assembly GCA_033065855.1 of Escallonia rubra. Lineage (NCBI taxonomy): Eukaryota > Viridiplantae > Streptophyta > Magnoliopsida > Escalloniales > Escalloniaceae > Escallonia > Escallonia rubra. The sequence goes on along the minus strand of JAVXUO010000747.1, from coordinate 115,153 downwards.
AGATCTGGGTATGGAAAATGGAAAAGCTGAAGAAGGATAAAAAGGTGAGCTTTTTCTACACAAAGCTGGGTCTCAACACTTTCTTGAACACACACACCTCACCAATTGATTGTTCCACCAAAATTCTAAAAGTCATTCAATTCATGTTTTAACCAGAAACCCAGACCATAGATACTCAAAAATAGAAACCCACCTTAAATTATGCAAAAAAAACGCCCACATCAAGAATTATAGCCCCTGTTTCAGAGAGAGGGAGAGGGATTAAAAGGAAAGAGATAGGTTTGAGGGTGGACCTATATTGAGCTTGGGTTCATTATCAGAAGTACCATTACTACCACCACTACTGTTTTAAGGCAAGTAGATGGAAAGCAGTAAAGGGATTTCCTGAAGAGAGAGACAAGGAAGAGGAAGGTTGGCAGAAGAGGGCATTAATGGCAGTCTGGTCCCTCACGACGGGTTTGGGCATGCTTCCCGAAAAATTGAAGGTTATATGGAAGGATAAAAAGGGTATTTTACAAAGATCTGTTACAGTCAATTAACTGTGCCCATTTTCTTAAACTGTGGAGGGGTTTAGTGTTTAAATTTGAAGTAGAGGGGAGCAAAATGCACAACGTGTAAAGTAGGGTCATTCCCTATTTTCCCCTTTCTAAACTCAGCAGACAAGTAATCCTTTAAAATACAATAAACTATATGCAGAAAGTAGCAAACAACAAACTCAAAAATTTCCTTTAAAATTCTCTTTGAAACATTGCACTCTTCGCTATTAAATTTTGGAGAGAGAGAGACTGTGGAAATTGCAAGTACTCTGAAAAAGTATATTTTTGAATAATTAAATACAATAGTCGAAAAAAAGGTTACATATTCAAAAAGTGGTAGGACTTATTTAAAAGTAAATTTTAAGTCAAGAAAATCACTGGTCACGTTTTCTAAATAAAACATATTTTCCGTAATAAAAATACTCTTTCCACGACATAAGTGATAAGTGCGTGTAATAAAGTACACCCTCATGCGTGCAGATGTAAACTATCACATTCTGATCTTACTACCAACGAATTTATAGAAGCACTTTCGTTAAAAACCCCTTTCAAAAGACATATCTAAGTTAACAACCCACCAGCCATAGCCAACTCTCAACATGTTCAAGCCTCAATCACTTCACTCTTAAACCCCTATTAGCTGCGATTCAAATCCCCCAAACAAAACAATTGAGAGTGAAAGTTAGAGGGATGAAGAGGGTGAGCTGTGTGCGATTTGAACCCACCTCAACTAAACACGAAGCTCGAACGAAGCTTCTTTTCAGGAGCCCAAATGTTACTATCCAAAACAACCAACCATTCGCTAGAAAATCTTCATCAACAACTAGCCTAACTCCCTTGCAATTTTTGGAATATGTCTCTTGGTATGGACTTTTTGAATGAGTTAAGCCTCATCAATCCTTTGGCATGAACATCTAGGTGGTATCTCCAGGAAAAAAAAAAAGGAATGGAGAGATTTAAGATGACATCTTTCAACCACTAGATCATTCGAGACATAGTAGAAGTCCTGACAGACTTCAAAACTGTTACTGCGGAAGGACTTGTAGACTAACTTAAAAATAAGCATGGTGATCATTGTTACGTGCTATTTCCATGATTGATGTTATTATCCCCTTTGGCAGCCAATGCATCATGTCGGCATGACTGTTAGTGCTATAACCTAGAAGGCTATTAGCGTTAAAAAAGATGTATTGATCGTCATTGTTAACCATATGATTATTTAACCTATGATTATATTTGATTTTGATGATAACTAACATTGACGATTATGTTGTCTAACATGCATTGAGTTGATGAAGCAATATGTACAATCTCATACTCATGCAAATAGACAATTAGACGAGCTAATCGCTCAAAGACACTCAACGGAACACATCAAAGAAGAAAGTCGTCGATTGAGTTTTACAATGCTTTTATTTCCTTCTTTGTAAACTAGATATAGAGCGTTGATCGTATCGATGACTGTAACCTAAAACTTGCCCATAGGTTTTCCTTGCATGCATAATTTTTTTTCATTCTTTGAAAACAAGGAACTGCATTTTCAGGAATGCAGTCGACTGCAAGTTGGGCAGTAAGGTATTGCAGTCGACTGTATTCCAATGCAGGCGACTATAATACTTCTAGTAGCCTATTACAGTCGATTGCATTTGGAATACAGTTGATTCCAAGTTGGAAATTTTGAATTTTCAACGGCTACTTTGGGAATACAGTCGACTGCAATGGCACAATGCAGTCGACTGCATTTACTCTTTGACGCATTTAATGCTCCACCTAACTCCAAATGATCATATTTATTCCCACACCTATATATACTCATCTTGGGCATAGTTTTCGCTCATCAATTGCATTCAAAGCTCTCTTATCTTTCATATTCTCAAAGATCAAAGCAATTGTTCAATCTCTCTTGTTTTTCATTATTTTCACATCCATTTCAAGAGAGCATTTATTGTGAGCTTACATTTGAGAGATATACACTTTCATAAGTCATCATACACTCATCTATCTTGTTCTAGAGATTAAAATTGTACTCATCTACTTCTTGAGAGTGAAATCTTGTACATAATTCTTCATCTAAAGTTTCTTGTATTAAAGCTTGAGGTTATCAAGCTTTGGAGCTTTGGGATTGTCAATGCTTGTTCTTGATGTGTATCAAGGGATTATAAGCGGTTTGATCTTGACCCGTAAGAAAGATCATACTAGTGGATTTTAGGGCCTTTCAAGGGACTTCCTTGAAGGGGTGGACGTAGGCTTGAGGGTAATTCAAGCCGAACCATCTAAATCTCAAGCGTCAAGTGTCTCTAAACCCTTCTCTCTTTACATAATTGTTTTATACTTGTGTTGAGATTTGTTAATTTACTTATTTGAGATATTGTGTTTGAGGTTTGTTGTTTGAAGCTTTTCAAGTGTTATTCACACCTTCTCTAAGTTTGTAGTGATTACTTGTTAATTTTGTAAAGTAGTCTTAAAACCCTATTCACCCCCCTATAGGGTTATCTTTTTGGTTTCAGTCATGATTTGGTATTAATTGGTAAGCTGGATCAGTTATAAGCCTAAGGTGCAGCTTCTTAATCAATCCGATTAGTCATTTTTCAAGTACATTCCTCTTGTCATATTCGAGACAAGTAGGAGAATGTAAGAATCATCCTTTGTGAGTCGTATGATAGTTTGCTAAAAATCGGATTCGTTGTTGTTCGATCTAACAAGGCATACTTGTAACCCCATCTGAGTGCTAGTAAGTGATACACAAACGATATTGGTACAAGTTAGTAAAAGGTGAATCCAAGAAATATAATCTGAGGGTCCAAAAAGACATTAAAAAAAATTAAATGGGTAAGATAAAAGAATCTGCAAGGTACGATTACGAATTCATAAAACATGAAAGAGCAAAAATACTATATACATAAGTTGTTCATCAAGACTTTACCCAAAAAAAAAAAAAGAAAATCATAAATATTATAAACACAACCTTTTTGATATGTATCTGTTGCTATCTCATCCTATCTATACACACTTGGACCTTTGCTACCCGTCTGACAACCCAAGTAAGTCGGCTGGCCCTAGGCGACCGATCTTCCCCGATCGGTTGGCGGGTCCCGGTTGGCCCTCCGGCGTCCCTCGATTGATTGGCTACCCTTGTCGGCCTACCACGGTCGGCAGGCTGCACTTGCCGGCCTGCCTTCCTGCCTCGGCCGACTGCGCATATTTGGACCGCCGCATATGCGGATCGACTCCACGATACCCGTGCCCCGACTCCAAGACCCCCATTGCCTGCGTCCGCGTGCCGACTGTGCAACGCTTGTCGCCCATGCCGGAGCGTCTCCTCCACATCATGTGCCCCCAGCACGACACCTGTCTCCGGCCTGTGCGCCGTTTCTATGTCACGCGCCCCCAGCACCGTACACATTCTGCCGCACCAATACGCCACGCCGCTAATACAGTCGCGTCTCATGGCTCTCTGTGCTATGCCTTTTATACAGTCGCGCCTCGATACTCTGTCACACTACTGCACCCCCGCGTTGGTCCATTCTTTCCCCACACCATGTACAACTTTCCTTGGTCGTGGAACATGCTTCGACCCACTCCCCCGAGTGTGAAACATCTCGCGGGGATGAGAGACTCCTTTGGAACACTATCTCCGCCAGGGAGCTCTAAGTGTTTCGGCATAAAGACTCCCCTTCCGCCAGGTACAAGGCTCTTCCGTGATGCTACCTCAGCCCATCGGGTAGGCGACTTCTTTGGGACACTACCTTGGCGCGCTTCGAGTGCTCCGGCACAAGGACTCACCCGCGGAGATATGCGACTTTTCCAGGAGACTATCTCCGCCATGGAGCTCTAAGTGCTCAGGCGTGAAGACTCTCCTTCCGCCAGGTAGACGGCTCCTCCAGGATGCTACCTCGACCCGTCGAGTAAGCAACTTCTTCAAGACACTACCTTGGCTCGCTTCGAGTACCCACGGGGATAGGTGACTCCTCCGGGACACTATCTCTACCAGGGAGCTTCAACTCCCCTTCAGCTAGATAGACACCTCCTCTAGGATATTACCTCAGCTCATTAGGGAGGCGACTCTTCCGGATGCTACCTCGACCCATCGAGTAAGCAACTCCTCCAAGACACTACCTTGGCTCGCTCCGAGTACCCACGAGGATATATGACTGCTCCGGGACACTGTCTCCACCAGGGAGCTTCAACTCCCCTTCAGCTAGATAAACACCTCCTCCAGGATGTTACCTCAGCTCATCGGGTAGGCGACTCTTCCGGAACACTACCTTGACGAGCTCCGAGTGCTCTAGCACAAGGACTCACCCGTGGGATAGGCAACTCCTCCAGGACACTATCTCCACCAGGGTGTCTACGTGACTAGCTTATGTGCTCCGGCACTAGGGGCTTTCATCGGCACCCCTAGGAACTATGACCCCTGGGTCACTGTGAGATGGGAGCAGGTCTCTGGAAGGCATCGTACATAGTCCAACAGGCAATTGGGTGTCAATTCTTCCCACCACCGCCAGGCCCTCAGCGTCTCTCAATGCCTAGTGGGACTCTGCAAGGGCCTTGGACTGATGGCTAGATCAAATGAGTTCTCTGGCCACAACGGTGCTAGTGAGCCAGTCTTTCCACACAGATAGAATGATGCTGTGAGGGGCAAGCTAGGTGAATATGTGATCTGACAGTCCATGAAGCACCGGCACCTATAGAACCCTTAGTGACGTGTCACTCCCAGGGAGCGCCATATGTCACTTCATGATATCATCATCTCAACCTCTATAAATAGGGGTCTTGAGAATTCATTTGAGGACTTCGCATTTTTCAGAATTCACTTTCTCATTCTAGAATTCTAGAGAGAGAAACATACATGACCTTGACTCTAAACCTAAGCATATATTGGATTGTGATTGTCGTCCTGTATTCACCTCGTGCCATCGCCCTCGCAGCACTGCCATCCTCAGGCTCTGCCTGGGAAGTCCTTGGTCTCTACCATTGCTCAATCATTGATGTGTCCTACATCAACATACTTGGTATCTGACTCGGACTGCATTCCTTGTGACACCTCCACGTCGATTGCGAACCCATTTTCCTTGGCACACCCAAGCAACCATGCCTCTGCAACGCAGGAGTACCAGCTAAAGCCTCAACCCAGCCATTCAAGAGGAGCATCACCTTGAGGAACAAGAGGAGATCAGCCACAACTAACTCCAGGCTCTCCTCGGGATGGATGCACCCAATTTTTCCGCGATCGTCAATGCCACAATCCAGCGCCTCACTTCTACCATCACCGAGCTCCAAGACTCCTAATCATCTCTCATGGTTACGTTATTAAAAATGCAAAAAACAATCCAAGTCTTGACTTCACAATCGCGAACTTCTCAAGGCCTCAGTGCTCCTTACCCCCGTGCTCGCTGCTCATCCCGAGTCATCTCAAGCTCCCGGATTGGCCCCTCTCACTCAGATCCAACCTTGAAGGCCCGGGCTAGTTTTGGACACTACACGTGTCCCAGTGTTGTGACCACAGCTGGCTTGGTCCTCCGGGCCCTCAGTGGTAGAACTCGCGGCACTTCAGCTTGCGGCGCCATGCTTTACCCTTGCTCGAGTACTTCAGAGACTCACGACTCAATTGAGATGGAGCCTAACCCCCGACTTGCTCCAGTCAGCCCTTCCTGATAGCCGACCTCCAGTCGCGGGCACTACCCCTGTGCAAACCATACCCCAAGAAGTTGTTCCCCACCATTAACCCTTCTCTACCATTGTCATGCCCTCAATGCCTCAAGTTACCTTGTCCAGGGGCTCTGGTGCCAGGATCATCCCGACCGGGCATAAATCCCCGCATGCTTCGTATGTCACCAAACATGACCTTGACACCATCATACACTATCTCAAACAGTCATCCTTACCGCACTCCTCATCTAAGCAATCTAGCCATGCTCCCTGCTCTGGCGACCTTTCTACCAAGCCCTACCCTTTCAAGTACAAGCAACCAGCCTTACCTTATTCAACGGCAAAGAGGGCAACACCCGCGAACACCACACTCGTTTTGTTAGCTTCCTTGAACATTACGAGGAGGACCACACTTTGAAGCTTCAGGGATTTCATAAGTCCCTGACTAGCCTTGCCTACTTTTGGTACCACCAGATCCCCGATGATATTATCCACTACTGGTTGGACATGGTCCAGCTCTTTCTTAAAAATTTTCACTATGAAACAGAGCGTGTGACCATCGCTGACATTGCTAGAATCTGCTAGAACTTTGGGGAAGACCTCAACGCTATGTCACACGATTTAATCACAAGTGCTTGGAATGTATTGACTTCAACAAGGATGAGGCCATTGTACTCATTTGCATCAAGAGCATGAAAGACACCTACGTGGTCTACCTTGAAAACCTCTAGCTTCGGTCTTGAGGACATCACAAGGAAGCTGCGATGTACATATGACTCGATCGGGTCCATCAAAGACCCTGAAGCCCTAAACTCAGATTGCATTGGTCGTGACGGTGGAAGCAGCCAGTGACAATGACAACAGCCGCAAGCACCGACCCAAGGAGGGGATGAGTGCCATAACAAAAGAAGGTAGTTGATGCCTGCCCCAGAATACCCATGCGACTTGAAGACAGTCAGAGCTATCCTCGAGACCTGGATCAACGACAATTCCATAACCCTTCCAGATGCCAAATCTGAGCCCACCCCAACAAACTTAGCCCATCCCAACTACTGCCCCTATCATCAGACTGTTACTCACAGCCTCAAGTGGTGCAGGGGCCTAAAGTTTGTCTTCACTGACAAGATTGCATCTGGCAAGCTCAGACTCTAAGTGCGGGAACTTGTGCCCCATCCGCCCAAGCCCTGACCTGCCCTAACGTATTTTCCACATTTGGGTAATTTTTTCCTTTGATTTTACAAGTTTCAATGTATTCGCTACCTATATACCAAGGCATGTTGCCTACCTTTGTTATCAATAAAACAAAATTTTCCGATTGATGCCAAGGAAAGTGGGTTCGCAGTCGATGTGGAGGTGCCACAAGAAATGCCAAGTATGCTGATGTGGTACACAACAAAATGAAGTAAGGGCAGAGATCAAGAGCTTCTCAGACAGAGCCTGAGGATGGCAATGCTACGAGGTAATGGTATGGGGAATGCACGACGAAAGTCACAGTCGGATGCATAGGTCCTGTGTGTTTATCTCTTTAGAATTCTAGAGTAAGAAAGTGAATGTGAGAATGAAAGTCGCGAAATTTGAAGTCCTACAAATGAACTCTCAAGACCCCTATTTATAGAGGTTGAGATGATGATGTCATCAACTGACACGTGACGTTCCCTGGGAGTGACACATCACCGAGGGGTTCACAGGTGTCGGTGCTCCACGAACTATCGGATCACATATTCACCCGACATGTTACACACAACGTCACTTTGTTTGTCTGGAAAAACTGGCCCACACAGCGCCGGTATAACCAGAGAGCCCCCTTGATCTAGCCACGAGTCCAAGCCCCTTGTAGAGTCCCACAGGGCATCGAGAGACACCGATGACCTGGCAGTGCTGGGGATGACTCGACTCCCAACTGCCAGGCAAACTAGGCGCAATGCCTTCCAGAGACCTACTCCTGCCTTAGAGTAACCCATGATCATAGTCCCTTGGGGTGCTTATGAAAGCCTCTAGTGCTGGAACACGTAGGCTAGTCACACAACACCCAGGTGAAAATAGTATTCCAGAGGAGTCGTCTATCCCGTAGGTGAGTCCTTGTGCCGGAGCACTCGGAGCGCACCAAGGTAGTGTCCTGGAGGAGTCTCCTACGCGACAGGCTGAGGTAGCATCCCGGAAGAGCCGTTTACCTGGCAGTAGGGGAGTCGTCATGCCGGAGCACTTAGAGCTCCCTTGTGGAGATAGTGTCCCGGAGGAGTCGTCTATCCCCAAGGGATGCTACACACTCTAGGGAGTGGGTCGAAGCATGTTCCACGACCAATGCAAGGTACACATGTTATGGTGAAAGGATAGACCAACGCAAAAGGCGTGGTAGTGTGACAAGATGCCAGGGGGAACGACTGTATAAGCAGCGCTACACATGGGCACGACAAATTGAGTGCGGTGGCGGTGACATGGTAGTGTGACAGAGAGCCGGGGGCAAGACTGTATCAGTGGCGCGACAGACTGTGTACGGTGCCGACATCATGGTAACGTGACAGAGAGTCGGGGGGCACAACTATATTAGTAGCGCGGTGCATGGATGCTGTAGGCCATGTGTGGGGCACGTGACATGGAAACGTGTACGGGTGCTGTGACGGTTGTCGCGGAGTCAGGCATTGTGCATGGGGCATGTGACGCGAAAGACGATGCTCAGGCTCGGTGGTCCAAATATGCGCACCCAACCGAGACAAGCCTACCGACCGGGGCAGCTGATCGACTAAGGCTAGACAACCAAGGCAGCCAACCGACTGGGGCCGGTTGGACGGTCAGTACGGCCGGCCGACTGATGCAGCTGGCCAACTAGGCCAGGTTGGTTGGGTAGCCAGATGGGATAACAGAGGTCTAAGTGTGCATAAGCAGGATGAGATAGTAACATAAGCCCCCAATATGCGGTATGCGCAGAGGGGTAACACGGGAGTGTAGCGCATGCATATTCGTAAGTTCATACTTAGAACTTTTGATGTTTGTTGGCCACAGAGAGTCGTTAGCGTCATCATGAACGATAAGGGCAAAAAGTAGGTGGCTCGAGCCACCTCGTGACCACCCACTCACGCCTGGAGATACTTGAGCGTCGACACGAAGGCACGGCGATAGTTGTAGGGGGGCCATCGAGGAGTAGAAGGTGGTTCGAGCCACCTCGTGCACCGCCAATTGAAGCTTGGGAACGGGGGCGGGATGACGGGTGTGGAGACACGATCAATGCAAACTTATTCAAAGTTGCAAAAAAATTATAAGTGTAGAAGAATGACTAAATGGGTAAGGGAGTGGAGAAGTGTTACCCCAATACACATGAAATTTTTATTGTACTAAAATTGGTATGCTGGTGAAAGAGAGTGAGCATAAGGGATTGTGGAAGAACGAGAGGATGTTAGAGTATTGGGGGGTTTGGTCTTTGTGAAGGAGAGTAAAGAAAAGATATGGTTATGAGAGGAATAAAAAGAAAAGAAGGGACGAGGGTGGAGAGCGGGCAAGGGGCACGTGAAGGAGGGGTTCGGCCTTTCGGGTTGGGGGGGGGGGGGGTCGTCGGCCTTGTGGGTATGAGGGGGTGCAGCCATGGGTAAAGGAAAAAAGGGTGTTCAATGAGTGTAAATGGGTTTGTGGGAAAAAGGGTAAAGTGGTGATTGGTGAGAGAATGTAAAGAGATGATGATGTGAATTAAACGAGTATAAGTTTGGTTTTTGGGGGAAGAGAGAAAGTGGCGTGAGAGGATGATGGGAATATAGGAAAGAATATCTTCTATTGGATTTAATGAAAGAAAGTGTGGATAAACGGAGAGGAAGGGTGACACGTGAGGGATGAGTGGGTCTTATTAAATGAAGAGAGGACAAGAGTAAGAGGTTTTTGGGGGCATTTAATGCCTTGGCCAATAAAAGAATAGGGAAGGAGTTTGTGTGTTGGAAAGAAAAATAGAAAGGAGAGGGGCAAGCCAGGGGGCGTGGGGTGAGGTGTACGTCAAGGGGGTGGGTGGGTGACTATAAATTTTTTTCAAGGAGGGGGAGAAGATAAATTTTCAAAAAGATTTTTCCCAGTCCTAAAAAAATTAAAATAAAAGAGAGGAGTAGAAGGAGGTGAATTTTTTTTTAAGTCCCAATTTTGTAAAATTTCTTTAAGTGTCAAAAATGGATAGTAGAGCTTCGGTAAGGGTATCGAGGGAGGCCGCTGAGGGTGATGATCTGGTCGACATCAATGACAGGCTGAGTCATAGAGGCAAGGGAGGGTCGGCGAGAAGCGTTGCGTGCATGCCCGACCAGGGCAGTCACAAGGCTTGGGGGAGTGTCGGCAGACCGAGTTGAGACTTAGTAACGTGACTCAAGCCCCCTATCCCGCGCACCACCTATGAAGTCGCTATGTGATGTGATTCTCTTCTTGGATGGCTGGGTTGAGGCTTTGGCTGGTAGTCCTGGTAGCCCTATATTGCTAAGGCGTGGTTGCTTGGGTGTGTCAGACAAGGAATGAACTGCACATTGATGCTTACCTTCTTAGTAGAATCGTCAAAATGATGCCAAGGAAAGTGGGTTCGCAGTCAACGTGGAGGTGCCACAATGAATGTAGTCCGAGTCAGATGTCAAATATGCTTATGTGGGACATAACAATGATGAAGTAAGGGCAGAGACCAAGGGTTTCCCAGACAGAGCCTAAGAATGGCAGTACTGCGAGGGCGATGGCACGGGGAATACACAACGGCAGTCACTGTCTGATGCTTAGGTCCAGAGTCAATGTCATGTATGTTTCTCTCTCTAGAATTCTAGACTGAGAAATTGAATGTGAGAATGAAGGTCTCCAAATGTGAAGTCTTACAAATGAACTCTCAAGACCCCTATATATAAAGGTTGAGATGATGATGACATCAATCGACATGTGCCGCTCCCCCAGAGTGACACATCATCGAAGAGTCCATAGGTGTCGGTGCTCCACAGACTGTCGGATCACATATTCACCCCCTTGTCCCCTACAGAGTCGCTTTGTCTGTCTGGAAAGACTGGCCCATATAGTGCCGGTGTGGCTAGAGAGCCCCCTTGATCTAGCCACCAGTCTAAGGCCCTTGCAGAGTCCCACATGACATCGAGAGAAACCGAGGGCCTGACAGTGGTGGGGAATGTTCGACGCGTAACTGCCAGGCAAAGTATGCACAATGTCCTCCAGAGACCTACTCCTGCCTCGGAGTGACTCGGGGCCATAGTCCCCAGGGGTGCCATGAGGTCATAATACCTAGGGGTGCCGTTAAAAGCCCAAAGTACCTGAGCATGTAGGCAAGTTGCGGAGATAGATTCCCGTAAGAGTCGCTTATACTAGGGGTGAGTCCTTGTGCCGGAGCACTCGGAGCGTGCCAAGGTAGTGTCCCTGAGGAGTCACCTATCTGACGGGCCGAGGTAGCATCGCAGATGAGCCTTTTACTTCGCGAAAAGGGAGTTGGAATCCCTAGCGGAGATAGTGTCCCAGAAGAGTCGCTTATCTGCCTCAGAAAGTCCTTATGCCGGAGTACTCGTAGCGCGCCAAGGTAGTGTCCCAGATGAGTCACCTACCCGACGGGCCGAGGCAGCATCCAGGAAGAGCCGTCTACCTGGTGGAAGGGAAGTCTTCATGCCGAAGCACTTAGAACTCCTTGGCAGAGATAGTGTCCCGGAGGAGTCGCCTATTCTCGCGAGATGCTGCACACTCTGGGGAGTGGGTCAAAGCATGTTCCACGACCAAGGTAAGGTACGCATGGTATAATGAAAGGATATGCCAACACAAGGGGCGTGGTAGTATGACAGGATGCCAGAGGGTGCGACTGTATAAGCAACACGGCGCATGGGCGCGACATAGTGAGTGCGGTGCCGACAGCATGGTGGGGTGACAGAGAGCTAGGGGTGCAAATGTATCAGCAGCATGGTGGACTGTGTATGGTGTCGGCATCATGCTAAATTGATAGAGAGCCGGGGGCAAGACTATATTAGCACCCGACCGAGGCAGGCTTGCCGATTGGGGCCGACAAACAGGGGCAGCCGACAAGCTGGCTATGTAGCCAGACGGGATAACAGAGGTATAAGTATGCATAGTCAGGATGGGATATCAATAGACTTAGATAATTTTCAATACAATTATGACTTAGACAATTTTTAAGCTACAATTATTTTTACACAGTTTACTAACACCACCTGTGATGCCATCACCTACTCCCTTGGGGGCCTCACCCCTTCCCTATCCCAAACAGGCCAGTTCCACCCCTGCCACATATTGCATAGCGACTTGGTAAGTGGTGAGCGGGGTGGCTCGAGCCACGCTACTAAGTCTCGACTTAGTCAGCCGACACTCCCTAAGCCTCGTGACCATCTTGGTAGGGCAAGTACGCAATACGTATCATTGGCTCTATCTTTCCTCTGTGATGTAGCCGATCATTAATGCCAGTTCGACATCCTAAGTCCCCACTTCCCTCTTATTCTGCCGACTCGCGGCCAGGTCACCACCCCCTAACGTCCCCCCTCGGCACTCTTGCCCGAGCTTCATTCTCCCTTTTTAGGCACTTAGAAATTTTGTTATCCACCCCCCGACCCACCCCTGTCATCCTCTTTCAAACACTTAGAGAGAAATTTTCAACAAAATTTTTTCATCCCCTCCCTCTCATCTCGACCTCTCGTGGTCGTAACACCACCTACAGCGTCCTCCGTCAGCACGCTCGTCCGAGACTCCGAGTTCCATTCTCTCATTTTTGGGACTTAGAATTTTTTTTAACATTTTCTTTCATGCGCCCCCCCCCCCCCCCCCCAATCCCCATTTCGATGCTTAGAAAAATTTCCCCAACAAATTTTTTTTGCCTCCTCCTCCTTTTTTGGGGCCAATCACCAAGACTTTACAAAAAAAAATTAAAAAACATTTCTTGACCCCACTACCTCCGCTACCCAACCCCCCCCCCCACCCCGTGGGTCTCCGCCCACTCTCTTACCTTATTTAACTCCATTTCACTTTTCCTACACTCTCCCTTTCTCTTTTTTCCTTTCTTTTTCTCTCCAATCACTTTAACCTTTTACTTTTTATCTCTCTTCATTCAACTTTCCCATCTCACATCACCCAAGATTCTTCTTTTTCCCCCTTCACTACCCGAGACTCCCCCTCATTTTACCCAATTTACTCAGTCTCTCTCATATCTCATATTTACTCCCACCCAATATGTATGTATGTTTGTGTGTGTGTGTGTGTGTCTATCTATATATGTATATGTATGTATGTATGTATGTATGTATGTATGTATGTATATATATATATATATATATATATATATATATATATATATATATATATGGGAGCTGATCCATTGAGAGCGCTAGAAAAATAGCCTATTTTGCTAGCGCGATCTGGCCGTCCATCCTGAAAGATGGACGGCCAAGATCGCGCCGTTTTCGAATACTGTCAGTCGTCCGCCATACTGTATAGCGGACGGTCTTTTTTACCTTTTTGCCCCTTTGTACCGTCCGCTAAACTGTATCCCGGACGATATTGACGTCCTGTCCGCTAAACTGTATCCCGGACGATATTGAAGTCCTGACACGGGACAGCAAAAAGGTATCCACTATACAGTGTCGCGGATCTGGCCGTAATACCCCCTAGTCCATCCGCTACATTATGTAGCGGACTAGTTTTCTGACTTCTTTTTTTCTCTCTCCCTTTTCTCTTATTAATGCTCTGGCTTTTTTTTTCTCTCTCTGTCCTTTCTCTCATCCGCTACATAATGTAGCGGACTAGTTTTCTGACATTTTTTTTTCTCTCTCCCTTTTCTCTAATTAATTCTCTGACTTTTTTCTCTCTCTGTCCTTTCTCTCATCCGCTACATTATATAGCGGACTAGTTTTCTTACACACACACTCTCTCACTCTCTCTCTCTCTCTCTCGTATTAATGGGCTCTGTAAACTCTTACTCGAGATACAAGGCCACTGGTTCATTACATGACTTAAGACAAAAAGAGAGACACAAGGCCTGAGAAAGAAATGGGTATCCATTATCCGCTACATTATGTAGCGGATGGGTACTTTGCCATCTTTGTGAAGTATCTACAAGGAAAACAAACTCAGACAGTAAGAAACACGTAATTGTCTCTCAGTTCCAAGAAATCCCGGCATCAAAAAGTCAAAAAGTGACCACAGCTCCAAGACGTTATTCTACAATATGAGAAGAATTTTCCAGGTAAATTGAGAGTTCTTGTGCACTCAGTAGAAGCTTGCACAAAGAACCTACCTGGATTGGAGTTCCACTTAATATGAGGCGGTGTTGAGCCTTTAACTGCTTCATAGCACCTGTGATTTTCGACTTTGAGTTCTTGATCATATGTCCCTCATCCAAAATACAGAAGTTCCATAAAAGCTGTCTAAGATAATCAATATCTTTACGGACCAGCAAAGGATACTATAACAGCTTGCAACAAGAATATAACCAGCAAAGGATATAACTTAAATTATAAAAGCTACAATCAGGGTTTGGACTAATTAATCCAGAGAAGCATTACAGTATAAAACCTCGAGAAAAAACTAACAGAGTAGAAGCACAGAATTTTAAAAATATAATGATATTCAATTATTAATACAGATAAAGGCACTCAAAAAGGCTCATCTAGTAACTCCGCTTCCCAACCCCATCCCTGTCCATGTACTTTCCCAGATATGGAGCCAAATTCTAAGTTAGATTTACATTAGTACGCTGCCAAATAACCAAATATTTCTTAACTATGGTGCTCGCCGGCAACAGGTCCCCCAGCATCAACACGTTCAAGCTTAGCTTCGAAAACTGCACTAATTCGAAAACAGACCATTCTGTGCATACCCAGAAATCATCGAGTTCCACGACACCACACTTCTCTGCGGCATTTCATCAAACAATTCCCTTGCCAATCTGAAATCCCCTTTCTAACAAACCCATCAACCATCACATTCCACAAAATAGTACCACCCATCTGGGTTTTCCTCTCCACATTCACCTTGTTCGAATTGAACAGTACATGAGCAAACTCCATGGCACCACACATGACATACATACTGACAAGATTACTCAGAACAAACTCGTCATCCTCCAAACCAATCTTCACAACCATCTCATGGACTTGCTTCCCTTCCTCGATCCGACCCGTTTGCGCACACGCCTTGAGTACTAACGGGAACGTAAACCTATTGGGTTCCACAAGCTCGTCAACAAGTATCAGACGAAAAAGAACCAAGGCCTGAAATGGGTCGTCGTCATTTTGGTCGTCGCTTTCGGAGAGGGCTCTGATGATGGTGTTCCAAGACCTGCAATTGGGTGGGTCCATTTGGTCGAAGATGTGGCGGGCGTAGCGAAGATTGCGGTGGTAGAGTGCAGAGAAGCGGAGGAGCTCGGCGGCGGCGAGAGGGTCGCGTATGCGACCGGTTTTGATGAATTTAGCGTGGACCTGGGACAGGTCTTTTAGGGTTTTTCATGGTTTGAGGTCGGGGAAGAAGGTTGAAGGGTGCAGGGAGATGGTGTTTATGGGTTTATGACCTGTGAAATGAGAGAGAGAGAGAGGAAAAAAAAGCCAGAGCATTAATACGAGAGAGAGAGAGAGAGAGAGAGAGAGAGAGAGAGAGAGAGAGAGAGAGAGAGAGAGAGAGAGAGAGAGAGAATGTAAGAAAACTAGTCCGCTACATAATGTAGCGGATGAGAGAAAGGACAGAGAGAAAAAAAAAAGTCAGAGTATTAATGAGAGAAAAGGGAGAGAGAGAGAGAAAAAAATGTCAGAAAACTAGTCCGCTACATAATGTAGCGGATGGGCTGGGTATTACGGCGGATCAATATCGTCCGGGATACAGTTTAGCGGACGGTACGGAGGGGCAAAAAGGTAAAAAAGGCCTTCCGCTATACAGTATGGCGGACGACTGACAGTATTAGTAAAAGGCGCGATCTGGGCCGTCCATCTTTCAGGATGGACGGCCAGATCGCGCTAGCAAAATAGCCTATTTTGCTAACGCTCTCAACGGATCAGCTCCCTGTATATATATATATATATATATATATATATATATATATATATCGACTTCATAGGTGGTGCACGAGATAGGGGGCTTAAGCCACGCTACTAAGTCTCAACTCGGTCAGCCGACACTGCCCCAGGCCTCGTGACTGCCCTGGTCGGGCATGCACGCAACTCTTCTCCCCGACCCTCCCTTGCCTCTGTGACTCAGCCTATCATCGATATCGGCCGAATCACCACCCTCAACGGCTTCCCTCGGTACCCTTGCCGAAGCTCTACTCTCCACTTTTTGACTCTTAGAGAAATTTTACAAAATTGGGACTTAAAAAAAAAATTTCACCTCCTTCAACTCTTATTATTATTATTATTATTTTTGGACTTAGAAAAATATTTTTGAAAATTTATCTTCTCCCCCTCCTTGAAAAAAATTTATAGTCACCCACCCACCCCCTACCCCCCCGCGTACACCTCACCCTGCACCCCATAGTCTGCCCCTCCCTTTTCTATTTTTCTTTCCCACACACAAGCTCCTTCCCTCTTCTTTATTGGCCAAGGCATTAAATGCCCCCAACAACCTCTCACTCTTGTCCTTTCTTCATTTAATGTGACCCACTCATCCATCACGTGTCACCCTTCCTCTCCATTTATCCACATTTTCTTTCTTTGTTTTTTTGATTGAAGAGTATAAATGTATACCAAGATTAAATGGAGAGGGTTACAAATATTTTCTTTCATTAAATCCAATACAAGACACTCTTTCCTACATTCCCATTATCCTCTCAAGCCATTTTCTCTCTTCCAAAAAACAAACTTAATTCACATCATCATCTCCTTATATCCTCTCACCAATCACCACTTTCCCCTTTTCCCACAAACCCATTTACACTCGTTGAACACCCCATTTTCCCTTACCCAAGGCCGAACCCCCTCATACCCACAAGGCCGACGACCGCCCCTCGACCCCGAAGGCCTAACCCCTCCTTCGCGCGCCCCTCGCCCGCTCCCTACCCTCATCCCTTCGTTTCTTTTTATTCCTCTCATAACCATATATTTTCTTTACTCTTCTTCACAAAGACCAAACCCCCCAATACTCTAACATTCGCTCGTTCTTCCACAATCCCTTATGGTCACTCTCTTTCACCAACATACCAATTTTAGTACAATAAAAATTTCATGTGTTTTGGGGTAACACTTCTTCACTCCCTTTCCCAATTTTAGGATGTTACCTCGGCCCGTCGAGTAGGCGACTCCTCCAGGACACTATCTCCGGCAAAGAGCTTCAACTCTCTTTCTGCCAGGTAGACGGCTCCTTTGGGATGCTACCTCCACCCATCGGATAAGAGATTCCTCCGGAACACTACCTTGGTGCGTTCCGAGTTCTCCAGCACAAGGACTCACACGCAGGATAGACAACTCCTCCGGGACACTATCTCCATCAGGGTGTCTGTGCGGCTAGCCTACATGCTTTGGCACTAGGGACTTTCATCGGCACCCGTTAGGGATTTCGACCCCTGGGTCACTCTGAGACGAAAGCAGGTCTACGGAGGACATCGTGCTTAGTTTGCTTGGTAGTTGGGCGACGGGTCTTGCCCACCACTGTTAGGTCCTCAGCGTTTCTTAGCGCCATGTAGGACTCTACAAGGGCCTTAGACGAGTGGCTAGATTAAGGGGGCTCTCTGGCCACACCGGCATTGTGTGGGCCAGTCTTTCCAGACAGACATAGTGACTCTGTGCAGGACAAGCTGGGTGAATATGCAATCCGATAGTCCGTAGAGCACAAGCACCTGTGGATCCCTCGGTGACGTGTCACTCTCAAGGAGCGCCACATGTCACTTGATGACATCATCATCTCAACCTCTATAAATAGGGGTCTTGAGAATTGACTTGAGGATTTCACATTTTTTCAGAATTTGCTTTCTCACTCTACTATTATAGAGAAATAAACATATAGGACATTGACTTTGGATCTAAGCAATGGACTGTGACCGTCGTCATGTATTCATCTCGTGCCATTGCCCTTGCAGCACCGCCATCTTCAGGTTCTGTATGGGAAGCCCTTGATATATGCCCTTGCTCCATCCTTGTCATGTCCTACATCAGCATACTTGACATCTGACTCGGACCGCATTCTTTGTGGCACCTCACGTCAACCGTGAACCCACTTCCTTGGCATCATTACCAATCAATTTTTAAAACGGACTCGACATTCTTTATTGTCATGAAAATCATCAAAGATCGAGCCTATAGTAAATGTCTCCACAATAGATCACTAATTTTGCATGAAGGAAGTTAATTAGTATGTGTATATGTGCTCGTAATGTGATTATTAAATTATATGATGATAATAGGGTATGTAATAATTAATACAGTATATGAGTAACTAGTCTAAAAAGAGATTTGTAAAATTTGAAAAATGAAAAACAAAATAAGAGAACTAACCTTAATCTAGTCTTGTTTGTTTGTAATCTAGGAATTTAGAACTTGGAAGGATGATGATGGACCAGAGAAAAGAGATAGACAAATAAAAAGTCAAAAACCACGTACAAAAAGCAAACTTCAGTTCCATCTAACAATATTATAATATCGTGGAGCTTTCATAATTATATTAAATCAATATATGGGTACCCATTAGATAAGAAAGCTAAAAAATATTTCTAAAAATTGGGGTGGGGGGTTACCTTGGTCCTCCCCGGCCCTTCGTTTTGTCTGCCCATGGCCTTAGTAACACCTTAACCGTGGTGCAAGATAAGGATGAAAGAAGGGCTAAAGAGCTCGTGATGGGTTCAAACTTTACTACGAGGGTCATAAAAGCAGGGCTAGGTCCCTTTGCATACATTACAAGCTGTTTCATCCCACGGCTCACAATTATATTTACTGATGGCAGTAAATAAGGGTTTGTATAATCATGTTTCTTATTCACATTAAATGTGTTTCATTTGTATGAATATGCTAATACTACTCTCTGACTTGATTTTTACTCATTTTGATCTCTATATACATTAGTAGGTCTCCTCTATGAGTATTCCAATCACGCCTATATGACTTTGGAAGGGAAGAGAAAAGTGAGAGAAATAAACTAAGGTAGTGTTTGAAAACCATTGGGTTTTCTGTTTTTTCTCCAATTTTGTAAATTGGAGAAAAAAAACGCGTTTGACACACAATTTTCATTTTTTTCTTCTTCACTTTTGAAAACCAGTTTTTACAACAGGTCTGTTTTTTAAAACTCCCATTTAAGAGTTTTGGGCTTTTAGTTTTGATTTTGAGACCACGACCACCACCACCTTTCTGCCGCCACAACCACCGCTTGTCTCTGGCCACCGCAAAGCCTGTCAGCCACTCCCTGTCGCCGGACACCGCTGACGACCACAGTCGGCCATCGACAGCCACCACTGGCAGGCCACCATCGCCGCTGACCACCCTGCCGGCCACTGCCACCGCAACCACCACGAAAGAAAAAATTCAAAATAAAAACTGGGTAATCAAACGCCCAAAAGAAAAAAATTCAAAAATAAAAACTGGGTAATCAAACACCCAAAAGAAAAAACTCAAAATAAAACAGAATAATTAAACACCCATTTGTTTTTGTAAAAAATAATGTGGTTTTAATTTTTGCTTTTTTGGAAGTAAAAAATCAAAATTGAAAGTGATTTCAAACAGACAATAAATTTTTTTCTTTCCTTGTATGTTTATCTTTTAGCAATGGTTTGACATTATCGTCACTAAGAAAAGGTCATGGACAACACATGCTCATTTACGAGAAATTTTTGAGGAAAGTTGTCTGAAGGGTTATAATATTGAGCCGTTCACCATATTTGGACTGAATTGGTCAAATCGATAGTTTAAGGGCGACAATGACGTAAGTTAAAACTGTAAGGGTACTATTAACCACAAACTTATACCGTAAGGGTTATTGGTTTAATTAACCACAAAGATAAAGAATTTCCTTGCTTCCGTAACGTATTGGAACTGCCACTTCTTTTATTCGCGCACGAGTCTTCGAAACAAAAATCAGCCTTACCCTAGTTGTAGCGTCAATAATTAATTTGGCATAATTTGACTCTTGATTTTCGACATCTGAACAAAGTCTCTGAAGAAATTTATTTTATCAACAATCTTTATAATGATATCGAGTCAAAAAAACATGAACGTTGATAATCTAAAAGCAAAAATTAAAAGCCCCACAAATTCCGATCAAAATGTTACGAAATAATGGAAGAACATTGACTACAACCACTGTAATATTATGGCTGTAACCCCTCTCTTTTCATGGCAAAAAAAGAGAAAAAATCATCATAAGTTATGATTTCTAGCATAGTACAATTTGATTACAGGTTTCACAAACCATATTCACAGACAATCTGTTAATTACTACTGCTATGGGTAAAAAAATACCCACCGACAGAAAGTGACACTTGTCACCACCAGGTGGCAATCTTGGAAATGTGGGAGTGACACTTGCCCACCTTTCCACTATCTCATTGTGAGATATAACTACCCAATAAACTCTGGCAACCTCCACTAATTAGAGTAACTCCCCATTAAGGGGAAGTAACCGATTCTTTAATACATTCCTATAAAATGGCAATGAAAAGGGGAAATATGGTAAGTTCTGACTATCTATAATATTTTTCGATACTCTCTCAAAATTTGCTGACTGACTTAAGTATCGGAGACTCTCTGCCGGAGCCCCCTTCGGGGGTCTTGGCGCGTCACCATTTGCTCGTGTTGTGCTTTGCAGGTCTGCTTGTGTCCTCATTCGGTCCCGGTCAATTTTTGGCCACAACAACTACAAAGGAGTTGCAACCCAAAGGACCATGAAGCCAATCTACCTATAACTTTTGTGACTTTTGTAAAGTGACATTTGAGCTCTACTTTAATTTAAGTGCTAAAAGTTTTTTGTATGCCATAGCACAACAACTAGATAAAATTAAAGCTCAAATGGATAAAGTGAAGCAGATTAAGACTCCGTTTGGTAATGTTTAATTTTCTAGTTTTTTCTCCAGTTTTGTAAACTGGAGAAAATAAACGTGTTTGACACGCAGTTTTCTTTTTTTTTTTCTTTAGTTTTAAAAACTAGTTTTTAAAATAGAGCTGTTTTTGAAAACTCCAAAAAATGAGTTTTTGGTTTTTATTTTGAGACCACCATCACCCTCCCACTGTCGGTAGCCACCGCCCACCGCCGGCGACCGGCAGCCTGCACCCACCAACACCGTCGGCCACCGCCACGCCCTACCACCGCCACCGCAAACAACCACCAAAGAAAAAATTCAAAATAAAAACTGGGTAATCAAACACTCAAAATAAAAATTGGGTATTCAAACACCCATTTTTTTAAAAAAACAAAAAAATTGGTTTTAGTTTTTATTTTTTCAAAAATCAAAACTGAAAGTGTTATCAAACGATACCTAAGATAAAAATTACGCGATTAGTTCCGGCCATATAAAAGGGCCACGCCTCCGGCCATATCTTAGTGTTTTGGTTGATTTCTTAATGGGGAGCTTCGTTGGAGAGGACGAAGGGCTTAACCAGGGCTTATTACAAGACCCAAGCGGCCAGGTACAAGAAGACTGCCAAGGAGACCTCAAAACAAGGTTCTGGATCGAATCAAAGAAGCTATGGCACATCGTCGGCCCCTCCATCTTCAGCCGCGTCGCCATCTTCTCCATGAACATCGTCAGCCAGGCCTTTGCTGGCCACCTTGGTGACCTTGAACTCGCTTCCATCTCTATTGCCAACACCGTCATCGTCGGCTTCAATTTCGGGCTCCTAGTACGTATCCCTTTTTTACTCCTTATACAGTTATATTTTTGGACACAGTCAAAACGCCTCTTATTCAAAATTTCTTTAGAGCCAACTAAAACAACCTGTTCACACATTATTCTCCATGGTACCTCGAATAAGTGTTTGGTTCGCGGGGGTTGGGAACATCTTGAGCGCAAGGTTCAAGTTAAAGCCAGCGATCAATCGAAAGTCGCAATCAAAATTTGAACTTTCTGTCCTGAAACACCACATTTAGTGGCTAACCTGGTCTTATGGTGAAGTTATGTAATTAACCAACGTGAATACGATCTTATCTCTTTATTGATAGTACCTCAAATATTTGTCCTTGTTCGGTGAATCAGCTCGGAATGGCGAGTGCATTAGAGACCCTATGTGGGCAAGCCTTCGGGGCCAAAAGGTACCACATGCTGGGGATATACATGCAAAGATCATGGATTGTTCTGTTCCTGTGTTGTTTCTTGCTGTTGCCACTGTACGTGTACGCGACCCCGGTTCTGAAACTGTTAGGGCAACCGGACGATGTGGCGGAGCAAACCGGCCTGGTGGCTTTGTGGCTTATTCCATTGCACTTCAGCTTCGCATTTTTGTTCCCAGTGCAGAGGTTCTTGCAGAGCCAGCTCAAGACTGCTGTGCTGGCGTGGGTTTCATTGGTGGTTCTTGTGATTAACGTGTTCATTAGTTGGCTTTTCGTATACCGGCTGAATCTTGGGGTGGTGGGTGCAGCGGTTGCTTTGGATATCTCGTGGTGGCTCTTGTTTTTTGGGCAATTTGGGTACTGTGTCTGGGGTGGCTGTCCCAATACTTGGACGGGTTTCTCTATTCAAGCCTTTTCTGGATTGTGGGAGTTCCTCAAACTCTCTGCTGCCTCCGGTGTCATGCTTTGGTACGATTACATAAAGAAAAGTCTAGGTGATCTTCATAAAGTACGATTTTCATATGCTTAAATTCTTGCGCAACAAGTGGTATATGCAAGGATTTTTCATAGATCATACCATATACCTAAATTCTGGTCAATGAAGAACTATAAAGGACCAAAACCTATGTGCATCTGTGTATGCATTTAAGTTTGTGGGATAAATTTGGTCGAGTGATATTATTGCATCATCTGTGCAGCTTGGAAAACTGGTACTACAGGGTGCTGATATTGATGACTGGGGACCTACTGGATGCAACACTCGCTGTGGATGCATTGTCTATCTGGTATTCAACTTTCTTTGCTATTCTGCTATGCTAGCTAATTCAAGAATGTGTTACATTTATCACACTCTAAAAAACTCAGGTCTTTTATGGCCCACATGTAAAAGTGTGGGAAGTTTATTGTGCCATTTGTTGGTTCATACCCATTGAAAAATCTCCTTCATGAATTTCCTCATAACATGATGATATCTTTTACTTCCAATGTACTGACGTGCTATTCTTGCTTGACCTGGCAGCATGAGCATCAATGGTTGGGAAATGATGATTCCTCTTGCTTTTTTCGCCGCAACAGGGTAAAACTCTCTGTCTTATCACCGTACTTGGGTTTTATTTTGAGCTTAGTCGCCAAACTTCTAGCAACTTGGTGAGAGCTAACTATTGTCGTTGTCTTACTTGGGAAAAGTTTTCATAAATTGGTGTCTTTTCAAAGAAAATTTTTTAAATAAAAAGAACAGTGAAAGACGAGAACCATGCAACGAGGACAAAGACATTACACGTATCGATATATTCTTTGGTGACTTGATTAATCTTTTTTTAAAAGTAAAAAAAAAATGGAAAGGTCAAAGCACTACTATACATACAGATATAGACACACATGTAAAAAATTAACCTACTTTTGAGAGAATATACAAATTTAACAAATGTGTTCACCAACATATATAATTTGATTGTTTACACATTCGGTTGTCACTTGTGAGCTATTTCCCTTGTCAACATTCGTGCGGAAGGTCCGCCACTGCCCAAATATAGGGCTATCGCTTTTCAGCCATGGTCATATGCTTTCCGGGTCTTGGTTATCTTTTACCAAGAAGGTAAAAGTACCTAAACATTCCTAATTAGTCGTCTTGCTCTTGATATATAATGATGAATTGAAATCTTGTGCGTTATCTAACCTAGTCGTGGATCCCCCTAGACCACAGCAAAGTTGTGGTGTCAAATGTGTTAGGGTTTTATCTTATCTTGGTCCCATTGGTCCCAAAAACCTTGGTGCCACTTTATTTTCCTTTTTTCACTATTATTTCCTTTTTTGCGTGGGCGGTAGGTGGTTGGGAGCTTCTTTCTAATTATTTACTACTCCCTCCGTCCTTTTTAAGTGATCAAATTTCCTTTTTCGGCCGTCCACAATAAGTGATCTCTTTCAAATTAGGAAAGATTCTTTAGGTATTTTTACACATTTACCCTTTCTATACTTTTTTTATTCTATTTCTCTCACCACATTTAATTCTCTACCAACTCATTTTCTCTCTCATGGCCCACCACTTTACACTTTTTTATTCTATTTCTCTCTCCACATTTAACACTCTACCAACCAATTTTCTCTCCCATGGCCCACTCTCTTCCTCCCTCTCTCTAAAGAGTAAAATGGAAAAGACATAATATATAACCTAAATTCTTAATATACGTGCAAAATAAAATGAGTCACTTAAAAAGGGACGGAGGGAGTACTACTTAAGGAAATCTTTGCTACTATTCGGATTTTTAGGAAGATATATACAATTCCTAGTCTAACAATAATTAATGTTCATTAAATGTCTTTAGTAACTTTTATTTAGTGAAAGTCTCACTAAAAGTATAAGCGAAAAGCCGTTAACTGTATTTATTGACCATTAATTGTCGCTATACAAAGAGTCTCTAGTTATTTTTTATAACCTGAATAGTTGGAAAAAATTCATGATAATATGTCTAACGGGAGATGGTATCTGATGTTTGCTTTCTTGTCTCAATTCTATTTGTTATCTTTTAGGTGAGTAATGGAACATTTCTGGTTAGCAAAACTGTAGACATATAGGGCAAGGATTAGGTGACAAGATGCTAGCACGTGGTGCCTGAAACTCACAACTACTATTCGCCCAAGAACAAAATCGCAGATGCCTGAAACTCACAACTACTATTCGTCCAAGAACAACATCGCAGATACTAACCCTGATTAATTGAACCTTTTCCCTTTCAACTGCTACCCAAATTTGTATGCATCATTTGGAAGATTCCCCTACTTCCCATCTATTCACTACTAGTGCATGACACAAATATGACTAAGGAATGAAGTTTGAGCATCACATTCCAATACCATGTTATAAGACGTTATAATCAACTTCATTGGTTAAGAAAGCCTCAATGGCTTATAATTTCTGGTAACTAATTAAAGCCGTTAAAGCACCGTCACAAAATTCAAAATAAATAGAGTGCAAACTATTATAAGTGAAGATCGAATAACTATTTGCTTTGATAGCATGTTGAATAACCATTTGCTCTAAAATTTTTAAGTCAATATAGAACATACCCAACAATATATATCATACTTTTACACTCTCTCTCTCAAGTACATCCGTGTTATACTATCATAAATATCTAAAAGGGTTATTTTCACATGTCACCCCTGACATTTGCCATAAATTACACATGCCGCATACTAAGTATTTTTATTACACTAAGCTACACATTTTTTTTCGATTAACGGAGTTAATAAAATAATTGAAAAGATTGAGATACCCCTCGTAAACAAATAAATTTAATCCCCCCCCCCTCTCTCTCTCTCTCTCTCTCTCTCTCTCACACACACACACACACACACACACACACCCTTGTGAACCAACCAACCACCAACGGCCCCACCAACTATTATTGCCACACCAACAGCCCTTTCTATTTTCGATAACCACCACTGTCCCACCCCCTTCAATTGCCCAACTACCACCACCCAAAACAAACCCATTTCCCAATTCCCAATCTTCAACCAACCACAAATAGCTCCACCAACCACCATCACCAGCAGCCCCGTCCCTTCACCTTACTGACAGGCCACCACCGCAGCCACCACGACCCCTGGTAACACACTCCAGCCATACCACAGGCAACTTAACCACCCCCACATCCAATTCGACTCACCCACGACCATGCTAGTTTCCGTTGCCTTCGATGCCAGCGGTCACCGGGGTAGATTGCATGTTCGCTGGTCGTCCTTGGTCAACGTCCAGCGGTGATGGAGGACGCCACTGACCCGTCGATTTGTTCTCTCTCTTTCTCCGTTCCCTTGTTTCCCGTCCCTCTCTATTTCTCTCTCTGCCTTGCTTCTTCTTTTTTTCTTTATTTGCCTCCGATATCTCTATCTTTTTTTCTCTCACGAATTTCCCTGTGTGTATGTGCTTGTGTGTGTGGTGTGGGGGTAGTGGCTGGCCTTCAGCGGCAATGGTGGGCATCAGTGGCTGCGGTAGCTTGGCTTTTGCGGTGAGAGAGAGGAGGAAGACATAAGGGTATTTTCGGAATATCGTAATAAATCAATGTTGCCCTAATATTTTCTCATGATGCCCTAACGGAAATGGGTCTGATGTAACACAATGACAAATTACAGGGGGCAGGGGGCAGGGAGTAATAAAATGCTTAGTAGACACAGTGTGTAGTTTATGGCAAACCTCAGAGGTGCCGTGTATAATTTACCCTATCTAAAACTGGATTAGCCAAGTCTTCCAAGAAACTGGATAAGTTATTTGTTCGACCTATGACTTTCTAAAATATGCACATAACTTGGTTCTTGAAAAGAGCTAAAAACTCAATAAGATGGCGATGGATTGTAACATTAATACATTTGACAAATATTATGTTGCGTTTATTGTTTGCCACAGAGTGCGGGTGGCCAACGAGTTAGGTGCAGGGAATGGAAAGGCAGCAAAATTTGCAACAACAGTATCGGTGGTGCATTCTACCATAATCGGGCTCTTCTTCTGCATTCTTATAATCATACTTCGGAACAAGGTTGCACTAATCTTCAGCTCGAGCATCGATGTCCTTCAAGAAGTTGATGATCTCTCATACCTCTTAGCTTTCACTATTCTTCTTAACAGTGTTCAACCAGTTTTATCTGGTAAACTTGTCTATCTACGTTTTTTTGCTTTCATGAAATGTCACACAATTTTGATATAAAATAGTGACGTTAAAACTCTTGGCTTTATATAGGTGTGGCAGTGGGATCAGGATGGCAGTCATGGGTTGCTTACATAAATTTGGGTTGCTACTACGTTGTGGGTGTCCCTCTCGGAGCTGTCATGGGCTGGGTTCTTAACTGGGGTGTTCAGGTACAAAGTTTCTTCAGCTAATTTTCTTTTGTATCATGATCTAAGTTCTGTTGTGGGGGAACAAAGTGATAACAAAAGCGAGACAGTGAGAACGAACAAAATAAACGGTCCAAGCCCCATCACCTGTGCCCTCTTGGTCTGGATCCAACTGCTTGACTAATTAAGTACTCAAAACTTGATTATGAATGCGGTACTTACGAATATACATATTTTACGTGGACATGTCAGGGTATCTGGGGTGGGATGATTTTTGGTGGGACTGCAGTGCAGACAATAATATTGGCCATTATAACCATACGATGCAACTGGGAAAAAGAGGTAGGACTTGGTTACATTTGTTGAACTTCGTTGAAATTTTGCACTTGATCATTGATATCAGTAACCTGTCTTTGCTTTTTTTCTTATAATGGCTGATTTTCAGGCTGAGAAAGCAACCATGCATGTCCAGAAGTGGTCAACGCCTGATCCTGATAATGATCCAACCGAAAGTCCAAAGTTTTAGAAATTCTGAACATTCATTAATTTTATCGTTGCCGACACATTTGGTATATTTCTAGCTAAAACTCGAGAAAGCGTGGTAGGCTTTCCTCTTGTTGCTGTATCACAACATTTCGTTCTTGGTCGTTAAAGCTTCTTTAGCGAACAAGAATACCTCTGCTATTATATCATAATAGAAGGGGATATAATAGCAGGGGTTCAATGACTTTTAGATGCAACTTTTTCCCTCTACAGGCAGATTTTTTACTTCATCTTGTTACTAAATTGCTCTAGACAAGATGTCTTATATACTAAGGACCAAGTTGCAACCTTCTTTGAGTAACTGATGTGGGATATAAATACAAGACATATATCAACACATCTATTTACAACTCAAGACTCCGTTGATAATCACACGGTCCAAAGACTAAAAATCGACTTAATTATGCTACAAGATTGCGGAAGCAAATCATTGTGTTAATCTGATCACAGTCTTACAAAGCTTTGCATCCCTTAGTTAATAGCTTAAATTGTTTATACTAATGAACAAGTTGGATATCCCTTTGTGCCCCGAAACTTAGTGGAGGAATGGGGTTCAAGCGCATGAAGGATTTTAATAAAGCTTTGATCGCTAAGCTGGGTTGGATAATGACTGTGGCACCTAGGAAGTTATGGGTGCAAATCATGGAGGCAAAATATTTAAAAGGAATTCCATTCCTGGAGCACAATCCACCAAAAACAGCATCTTGGCTTTGGAAAGGAATTTGCTCCAGTATACCCATTGTAAAGGAGGGAGCTTGCTTTGTAGTTGGGACCGGAGAGAAAATTGACTTCAGCAAAGACCCTTGGATTCCTACCATCGAAGGCTTCAAACCTCAATGTATGAATGCTTCAGGTAATCATAAAGTTTCCTCCCTCATTGATCCGTTGACTTGCTCCTGGAATTTGTCAATATTGCATAGGCTATTCTCAGATGTAACCATAAGTGAAATTCTGAAAATTTGAATTTCCTACTCAAAACCCCAGGATTTCTTAGCCTGGACCCCTTCGAAAAATGGTAAATTTTCTGCCAAATCAGCCTACGTCAGTGCAAATATCAATTTCCTGTTGGATAGTGAGGGATCCCATCTTTTCTGGAATTCTTTATGGCGTGCGAAACTCAGTGAACGCCATAAAGTCTTTTTGTGGAAGATTGCGTGGAACATCCTTCCTGTAAGAATCAAAATTCAAGCCTACATTCCCAATATTGATATATCCTGCCCCCTTTGCAATTCGGATGAGGAATCAGTGATACATTTGTTCGTGGATTGCCCGTTAGTTCACTCAATCTGGATTATATCCCCTGATGGCTTCCGCCCTCCACCTCCTTTCTCTCAACCTTTGCTAACGTCAAACCACCCTCGCTGGCTAGAACTTATCCTTTCTCCTCATCTTCCCATTACTGCTGATTGTGAAACTAAACGCAAATATACCCTGTTTGCTGTGATTATTATGGAACAAGTGTGGATGAGCCGTAACAAAAAGATCTTCGAGGGGACAGAGCCTAATGTCACTGATATTGCGAAAAAGGTACTCTTGGCCTTTAACCGTCACATTATGGCCCTCCTCCCCCCCAAAACATCTCTCTCCTCTTCTGAACTATGGCAGCCACCTCCTGAGAGATGGTTTAAAGTTAATTTTGACACTGCGATTCGGACAACTCAATCGATCCAATCGGCTATTGTATGGGACCACAATGGTATGGCTGTATCCGCCCAAGCAAAAGCTGAACAGGAAAACGAACCAGAAATTGCAGAAGCCTTGGCTGCGTTGCTGGCTGTTGATTTGGCAATTAAGATGAGATGCACACATGTAGTGTTTGAAGGAGATGCTCAAACCATTGTGGACTGGATGAACAACCATGAATCCGTACCGAATTGGAGATGCTTTGCGATTATTGAGGAAGCCAGAAAAAAGCTTGAAACATTTATTTGCTGGGACTTTTGTAAAGTAAGTAGAACTTGTAATAATTCTGCTCACATGTTAGCTGCCTGGGCAGCAGGCCACCAATTTTTTGGACCAGTTCCCATATCATCCATACCACCTCCTTTTGTAAATGGATGAATATGGAACTGGAGTTTGTTGTTTGCTGGTGCCTTCTTATTTATCTTAATCATTAGTATTGCCCAAAAAAAAAAGTTGTTTAAATACAGCTCTGCCCCTCCCTGAAACAATAAAATAAAGCATCTAGGCCGCCACTGATGTCATGTCCATTTTCATCTGCGGTGTTCTTTGAGATGGAAAACTAACAGGTCAAACGATATTCATCTTTCAGAAAATAATTAGATCGTTGTTTTCTTACTAACGGTGAAAACACCCTTTATGAGTATTTCCCAGGTAGTTAGGTCAACCTCGTGGCAGAACTACTCCAGCTAAGAGAATTTCTAAGAGTTGAATATGTCCAACCCGACCCTAGATCAGGGTGAGCATGGTTCGATTTGACTCGATTTTGGAGTCAAAGCGTAAACCATATATATAGTATCCCTTCGAGTTGAAAAATTCTGAATCGGACCAACCATTATCGATTAGAATGGTTCGGTTCACTCTGAACGGTTCGATTTGGTTCGTTTGAGCCTTTTAAAAATATTTCACCCTTTCCATATCTATTATTTGATTCAAATATTACGCAAAATTGACAAATTACGTATTAGAACGATTTCATTCCTATAGTCATGCTATGATTCAACATACTTGTATTGAACACTAAAATAGAAATGAGTATTATTCTAGAATGACAAAAGCAAAAAGAAAGAAGGCATGCCTTTACCACCAATATAACAAAGAGAATTCGAGAGACATTAGTCACTGGACTTGTATAAATGTTGCCCTTCTTTTTATTTTTACTTTCAAGGTTCCTATTTGGTTGTCTTTGTTTAATCACGTGTGCATAAAAATAACGAATGCATGTAAAACGTTTTTAACATCACACTAAACAGTTTGGTTCAGTCTATTATCCGTTTCAAGATCTTGATGGTGAACTAAAGAGACCTAAGGTTAGTTTTGAGAAATTTGAAATCGAACCATTAAGTTTTTTTGGCGGTTCGGATGATTGGATCAGTTAGGTTTTATCGATTTAGACATGTCGCTGCTAAAAATATGCTCCGAAACTCTAGCTTGGAACGATGACTTTCAAGACAGGTTACGAGTGATCGCTGGGTGGGGTTCGCAGCGAAAAACTCTCCGAGGCTTAAGTCAGAGCACAACTAATAAAAGATAGAGACTCTGAAAAAGCTAGCATGATAGACCATTTGTCTGTGTGTGTAGTTGTCTGCGCACCTGAGGGTAGTCCCCTTTATATTTTTGTAGGTAGAAGAATCCTAGTATATCTAAGATTATGACGGTTGGGCCTTGGGGCCAGCTAAGTTAGGATCGCATTCGGATCCTTGAGGATCACGTCAAGATCTTTGTCGATTCTTCTAGAATCAAAATTCTTAATAAGGTAATTTGATCCAGTTTGACTGGGAATGCCGGGTGTCCCCCAATTATTGGGAGTTTATATTTAAGTTATATCATAAGTCCCCCGCTTTCTTAGCCAAAATATTTGGCTGAGAAATTTATATCATGTGTCTTGAGACACGCATCAGATGTGTAAGGGATCTTTCATCTGCTTGTAAGGTAAATAATATTTCTCTACTTAATCGTGCTTGAACTTAAGCTCTTGGGAGCTCAAGCCACATAATTTTGCCTAAGCAAGCTGCTCGGACATTAGCTCTTGAGAGCTAGGTCTAAAGATTTAACCCAAGTAGGCCTATTCAGACTCGTCTTTGGCAAACGGATCATAGGATCTTGAGATCCGTAAAGGCTATGCCCTATGGTAATTTGTCTAAGTGTTTGAATGTCCCCTTGAGGGGTTTCACTTGACAATGTAGTTTTCACCTCTTCGTTGGAAGGTGTTTGCTTTGTGCAAGTGTGTCTTCTTTAACTTGGACTGACTACATCATGCTTGCGTTTTACGTAGACGCTAACTCTTATCATCAGCTAAAAGCTGGCAAAGATGCCTCCCACTCATGCTTGACTAGGTTTTGAATTGACAAAAAGAGGTGTGGTGAGGGGCGGACTCGGAAAGTCTAATCGTGGGGGCCAAAAAGTAAAAAATAAATAAAATAACGGCTAACATAAAAGAATTTTAGAATATTTAAGTTTACATAAAACATGACAAATCAAAAACATAATATATTTAGCATCACTATATGCAAAATAGTTGCTCAAATTGACTACTAATCATATAATTTTACTATTCATAGTGATTTATTTTACTTGGTGAGATTAGTAATAACAAATTACTAATCTTGCACAAAAGAATTTACTAATGTTATTATCAATTGTATGAGTATAATAGTAATATATAAGTTAACATATGTATAAGAATTTAAACTAGCAAAAAGAGAGAGAGAGAGAGAGAGAAACTAATCTTGATCTACTCGTGTTTTTTTCGTAATATGAAGTTTTAAAATTTAGAATTTGAAAAAATGAAGATCGAACAAGAGAATGAGAGAGACAAATATATGATGACGGTGGCACAAAAAGTAAACAACACAATAAAATAAAATCTTAATTAATTATTGTTATAGTATAGCGACATTTTTTGTAATTATTTAAATATATTAATCTATTATCTATACATCAAAAATAAAATTCCTCAAAAAATAGAGGGTGCCGTGGTCCACACTGGTCAGGTGGGTGGTCCGCCCTTGGGTGTGGTGATGAAGTCCCACATAGTGCTTTGCTATTTCACTGGTTGGAGCTGTAGCTAAACCGTTCAGATAGAACTTAAGCTCTATCATGTCACCCTTGGGGGTGTTCATCCCTTGAGGGACTGCCTTTGGGACTAGTGGAACGTAGAGTTCTAATAAGCGCCTTTGAGGGGTGATGGAGCACAAAGCTCATGTAAATGCCCTTGAGGGTTTGATGAAACTTAGAATTCTCGCACGCGTCCTTGAGGTTTAATGGAGCACAAAGCTCATGTAAATGCCCTTGAAGTTTGATGGAACTTAGAGTGCTCGCCTGTGCTCTTGAGGGCTAATGGAGCACAAAGCTCATATAAATGCCCTTGAGGGTTTTATGGAACTTAGATTTCTTGCAAGCGCCCTTGAGGGCTAATGGCCCACAGATCTCATGTAAATACCCTCGGGGGTTTGATGGAACATAAGTTTTCCTACGGCCCTTGAGGGTTAATGGAGCGCAAAGCTCAAGTAAGTACCCTTGGGGGTTTGATGGAATATAGAGTTCTCGTACACGCCCTTGAGGGTTACTTGAGCACAAAGCTCATGTAAATTCCCTTAGGGGATTGATGGGACAATAAGTTCTCGTACGCGCCCTTAAGGGCTGTAGTCGAAGTAAACAAGTACTTTGTTGTCATGACTCTAAATAAGAAGGTGTAAGGCATTGAGCCCATAATATTGATGATCTCCTAAGATATAACCCCCCCCCCCCCCCCCCCGAGAAGGCGTGAATATATAAAGACGGCTTTTTAGCCTATATGTAGGGCACGGTCACAAGAAGACATGTAGAAGCAATATAAAAGACCATAATCTGTCTGTTCAGCTGGACAAGCATATAAAGCTAGAGGGCGAGGAGTCCGTTTGAGCAAGATGTCACTGGGTGACAAAGATGTTGCCGCATTTTGTTGATATATTGATAGACAAATAGATCCGATATGTCGGTTGCATGATTGAGCTTGCACTTGTACCAGCCATATTAGTGATGCTATTAGCAGAGCCTGGCGAGGTGTTCTGATTCACTAGATACGTTGGCAGCACGCGTACCTCTAATATTGTAGGATTAACTTCTCAACGAATTGTGATGCAAATATCTAACCATTTATAGACGTCACTGTATGATCAAATATATCACAAGACAATAATGCCGACTCGGCAAGATACTATAGCAAAAATCCTAGGCGTGACTTAAAGTTGCAGGGTTTTGTGAATTTGTTCCTCGCTTATAAAGCAATTTCTACGTCACTGTTGATGCTCGCTGGCACAGTTAAGCCCTTGCAACAAGAAAAAGTACGTGCTGAAAAAATAACATTTAAAGCAATAAAACATATTAGCTTACAGATGCAACTATGTTTTTAACATAGAAATAAGAGCGATGTGCATACACCATGGGCCCATTAGGGTTCCATCGATTAAGCGACATGGTGTGCTGCATAGCATGTTGTAGGTGAGCTTAAAAAGTCATAGCAGTCAAAAGCCCCGACTTGTGACGTGCTTGCATCACTTGCTGCAACTGGATAACGCTAGACCAAAATAACTAGGTCTAGGTAATAGGGAGTGCGCAAGAGAAGGACTCTTTGGGAGGCTTGCTATCACCTAAATCATAGTCGCATAAATTTTTTAGCAACAAATATGCTATGAAATATACGCCGCTTTTTGAAAAGTGTGTGCGACATATGTAAAATAAAAGAGACTGTGGTTTAAATCCAAATGGGCCGTTTCCTCGGGTTAAATTATCTACAAAGAAAGAATGCACCTTATTGAGTCTGTTCCTTCTATTCTTTGACCAAATGGCAGCCATGGATTATTGGCAGATCTGGCCGTAATCGGTGGAGGTGACAAAATGGTAACACGTTGGCGCAATGGTGAGGTAGATCTGCCAGCTGGTAGTGGCGAGGTGGCGAAGTGCTGACGGCGATGGCGCCAAGTGGCGCTGTCACTGTCACTACAACTTCCCGACGGCAGGTGCATGACGGGTTATTGTTGTTTGCCAGAATGGTGCTTCCGCTCGTCGCAACGGTGATCACCGCCGTCCTTATGTGCAAGAAAATAGATCGTTTAGGGGTGCCATTATTGGTGATACTTGAGGATGATGGTGGATTTTGCTTGTCGTGATGCCGAATGTCATAATGTCGGGGTGTTGGGGCCGTCGTCGTAGGACGTCCTGGAGTTGATCCATTGGACAATGGCGAGGTGGCGCCGTCGGAGAAATAGAGGTCCGTGGTGGTGGGTTGCCTGATTATGCAGCAATGTCGGCGGTAGGGTTTCGACCCATGTGACGGTGCTGTCGTGTGGCTTCTCCCTCCTATCCTTTTTTTTGGTTTCCATGTGTGGCTGCTTCGGCATCTTGGCGGCGGTGGCACATAGTACCATGAGGTCGATTGCGGTACTGGTGACTCTGGTGGAGAATGGATGTGTAGCTGATCGTGGCGGCCATGGCTGCAATGTCTGTAGTGTTTGTTCACAACCTATCCGGACTGCACCTCTTGGGCCCGCTAAGGAACACGTATTGCACGACATGTCATCCACTTGTAAGTCAAAATTGCTCAACCTCGTTAGTCGGTCAAAGCGCTCCGTGCCTCGAGCATCCAGACGGCAGTCGAAAGTGTAGTTCCCCCCCGAGGGGTCAGCCATCCCCCTGAGAAGGGGGTCAGCCACACCCTGAGAAGGGGGGTCGGCCACCCATTTTGTAAAAGGGTCGGCCACCCTCCTTGTAAGGGGGTCGGCCCCCCACTTTGTAAGGGGGTCGGCCACCCTCTTTGTAAGGGGGTCGGCCACCCACCTTGTAAGGGGGTCGGCCACCCTCCTTGTAAGGGGGTCGGCCACCCTCCTTGGAAGAGGGGGGTCGGCCACCTTTGTCTTTGGGGGGGAAACCTGTTGTACACTGCTGACTTCTCGCTCAACAACGCTCACCCACCATCATCAGTAACGCGACGCCCATTGTCGCCCACACATCATCGTCGCAACAACCGCCACGCACGAACGTGCATCGCCATCTAGGTACTATTTCGCGACATTTGTCGCCGCTCCGGCCCTCGCAACGGGACGGGCTCACAGCCCTAAAGCCCTCGCCGGCACACTCAACCGGGGGCTCCAGCCCTCACCCGCACAATCGACCGACAAGAGGGGCTCACAACCCTAAAAGCCCTCGCCGGCATAATCAACCGAGGGCTCCGGCCCTCGCCCGCACAATCGACCGACGGGCTTCGGCCCCTAGCGGCGGGATGGGCTCACAACCCTAAAGCCCTCGCCGGCACAATCAACCGGGGGTCCGACCCTCGCCGGCACAATCGACTGACGGGCTCCGGCCCTCGCGGCGGGCACAATCGACCGACGGGCTCCGGCCCTCGCGGTGGGATGGGCTCACAACCCTAAAGCCCTCGCCGGCACAATCAACCAGGGGTCCGACCTTCACCCTCATAATCGACCGACGGGCTCCGGCCCTCGCGACGGGATGGGCTCACAACACTAAAGCCCTCGTCGGCACAATCAACCGGGGGATCCGGCCCTCACCCGCACAATCAACCGACGGGCTCCGGCCCTCGCGGCAGGATGGGCTCACAACCCTAAGGCCCTCGCCAGCACACTCAACCGGGGCTCCGACCTTCGCCCGTACAATCAGCCAACGAGCTCCGGCCCTCGCGGCGGGATGGGCTCACAACCCTAAGGCCCTCGCCGGCACACTCAACCGGGGGCTCTGACTCTCGCAGCAGGATGGGCTCACGACCCCGGAGCCATCGCCGGCACAATCGCCCGACGGGCTCGCAGGGACCTCCGCTCATAGTGCTCCGGCACGAGGACCCCTCGCCACGGACTCTGAGCATTGAGCTGCAAGCATGTCCGCTCATGTTACCATTAATCATCGACACCGGCAAGGCAGTGACCACCAGGTCACTCCGGGACGGGAGCAGGTCCTCAGAGGGCATCGCGCCTAGCTCGCCTGACAGTTGGCTACCAGTAAAGGCTTGGACTGGAGGCTGGTGCAACGGGCTACTCTGACCATTCTACCGCGGTATGGTCAGTCTCCTCAGACAGGCAGAAGGATGATGTAAGGGCAGGGTAACATGAACTCGGGGACCGACAATTCAACGGACAATCAATACTCTGGGACCCCATCGGCGACGTGTCACTCCCGGGGGATGACACGTGTCGACTAATGACACGTGCGTATTTGTGCCTATATATAGTGGACTTTGGAGCTTATTTGAGGACTTCTCTCTCATTTCGACATTTCACTTTCTCTCTCTAAAACTTATTCTCTCTGGATTTTTAGTGAGAGAAATACATTTGGACTTCTGACATCTGACCCTTGACGCTGCACCCTTGACTCAGACTGTCGACCGTCGGCCCTGTTCGTCGTCACCCTGCCTGCGCGGCGCTGCCAACCCTCGCGACCTGTTTGGGGAGCCTTGTTCTCAGCCTTTACTCTATCCTTGTTGTCTCTCACTTTGGCCATCTAGAAGCTGACTCAGACTGCATCATTTGTGGCACCTCTACTTGGCCGCGGACCCTCTTTCATTGGCAACAGTGTTTTTCATCGCGCGGTGGTGTAGATTTGGACAGGGATGTCCACAGTGGCGCAGATCTAGACATGATGGTGGCAATGGCATTCACAATGTGTTGAGAACTTTGAGTAGTGGTAGTTATGATGGTGTCGTCTGGTGCCAGCAGCGGTTGCCCCAATTGGCTCTGATTGTTCTGGTGGAACTACTTCTTCCTTTTCTTTTTCTTGGGTTATTGTTACTGCTCCAGCAGCTTCACCGTGGCAATTTGTGACTCCGGTTAAAAGAAAAAACCCCTACACCGACGGCCGAAAAATGTCGGCATAACCAAAACAACCGTCTGCATAGGTTAAGCCGGTGCCACAAGACCGTTGCCTTTAGTCGCGTTGCGGTAGACGTATGCCAGCGGTTAAAGGGGTCTATAACGGCAGTCAAACACCGGCATTGTTGTCGCCTAATCCAACCCCTAAAGCTCCTTTTGCCGACGGTGGTTATCTAAGCAGGCGGTCATTGTGCACCGCCGTAGCTAAATATTTTTAATTTAAACCATCAACTAAATTATTTTTGGCAACAAGACCGATCGCCGCTACAGTTTTTTTTTCATCTAAGCAGGCGGTCATAGGTGCCGCCATAGCTAAATTTTTTTTAATTTAAACAATTAACAAAATGATTTTTTGGCAACAGCACTAACCGCTCCTATAAGTTTTTTTAGATTTTTTTTTCCGGCATCACCACAACTTACAGCCTCACGTCCGCACAACCATCAAGCATTTGATGGTTGTGCGGACGTGAGGCTGCCCATGTAGGTGCTGTTGATGGTGGTGACGCCGCTGCTGTTTAGGGTTTTGCCTATGGGGGTGGAGCGACGCTGTGGTGCCTTATTGCACTATTTTTTTTTCTTTTGTGTGTGATCGGATTGTTGACTTGCGGCGGCAATGGGTTGTTTGGCTAGTGCTTGCAGAGCTATCCTACTGGCCAATCGCTTGTTGACGTCACGGAGTTGCAGTTGCTGGATTGTTTGACGGTAATTAAATTTATTGACGCGACGGTGATTTTGTCACTGGTTCTGAGTGTTGCCGCCAGTTGCTTATGATAAGATTGTTGAGGGTTTTTTAGGTCAATCGGCTAGGCTAGTGGTCCCACGGATGGTGCCAATCTTTTGCTTAAAAAAATTTACTCTGGAACCCTAGCTTGGAACGATGACCTGCAAGATAGAAAATGAGTGACCGCAGGATGTCCGGTGGAGAATTTTCCAATGCTTAAGTCATAATGTATCTACATGATATGGACTCTGAAAAGGCATAAAAGATTATGTGTGTAGTTGTCTGCGTGCCTGTCCCCTTTATATAGCTGTAGATAGGAGAATCCTAGTATGTCAAAGATTCTGACAGCTGGGTCTAGGGGCCAGATCTGTTAGGATTCCATTAGGATCCTTGAAGACCACGTCAAGATCTTTGATGATTCTTCTAGAATCATAATTCTCAATAAGGTAATTTGACTCAATTTGACTGAAAATGCCGGGTGTCCCCAATTATTGAGAGTTTATATTTGAGTTATATATCAAGACAGTTTGGTGCTCACCCTACCCAGATCCACTAAAAAGTACATAGGTACAAAAAACACAAGGAGATACTCAAAACTTATAAGTTTTGGTAGGGAAATGGATTCGACTTATGTCCAAAAAACTGCTAGGAGAATGGAAAATAAGCTGCTTACCTATACACCATATACCATTTTTGGCTTTCACCGGTCCGTCATTGGTGGCGGCGACGGTGGTGGTGGTGGCATTATTGGTGGCGGCGGCTGTGGCGGCGATAGTGGTGGTGGTGGCAGTGGCGGCGGTGGTGGCAGTAGTGGCGGCGATGGTGGTAGTTATGGCGGTGTTGGCGGCGGTAGTAGTGGCGGTGGTGGTGAATGATGCAGTTGCGAAGGTGGTGGTTTGTAGTGGTGGTTGTGGTGGTGGTGGCGGCAGTGGTAGTATGGCGGCGGTGGTGGCATGGTAATGGCGGTGGCAGTAGTGATGGTAGTAATGGTGGCGGTGGTGGTGGCAATAGTTGTGCTGGTAGTGGTAGTAAAAGTGGTGTGGTGGTAGCGGCAATGAAGATGGTGGTAGTGAGTTCATTGTTGGAGAGATCCAGAAAAAATGGTAAGATAGGTAAATAATTACTTTTAATTCAAGTAATTTGAAATCCCATGAAATCCGACCATTTTTCATCGGATTTCACACTATAGAAACAAATTCCGTCAACTCCCATGAAATCCAAATCCAATTCCTTTTTTTAATGTTCCAAACAACAAATTTTGAGGATTTGAAATGAAATCCCATCAATTTCATGGTTTCAAACACACTCTTACTGACTGTGGAAGCCATGTGACAACAACAACAACAACAATTTTTTTTTTTATAAATAAAATGGGAATTCAAATGATACTTTTTGAGTAACGGAAAATCAAGGCCGGCATTATTTATGTAAACTTAAAGGAACACGTAGATAGATGTAAAATAAGATTGAGATTACCATGTTACAGCAACAGTCATGTTCAAAACATGTAGCTAAGTAAAAATTCTCGTGACGAAAAGCTTAAAATCATTGTTGTATAAAAGCGCCAAATGACTTCATAGCGGCAAGTTTAGGTACATGGTTTTGTCGCTCAAAACTCTTTAGCAACCAAATGATATACGTTTGTCCCTCAAAAATCATTGCCGTCTGATCGAGAGAAAAAAATGAGATACGTTTGTCATTGAGAATCACGCAATTGCCGTCGAAACAGTTAGATGAACTCGGTCTACGTCTAACCATTGACCTCCGCATGGCAACAACCTCAACGACTGACTCGGCTCCACAACTCGTTTGCCAAACCGAGATGGCGCAGCCTCCCCTACTTTTCTTCCCATATTTACCAGTACCATTCCCCTCTCTTCCTCCAACTTCGCAGCCTTCATCTTCGTTTGACTTACCAAATCCCAAAATTCAACGTTCCTTTTCCTATTCACAAACATCTCCACCAACCTCTCTTTGCAATCTTCCAACCTCTTCATACAACTTGCCAACTCGGCCGACTCACCGCGACTCAAACCATCCAATCTATCTCCCAACTCACCGAGTCTTCTCATGATATAGTGCTGAGTCGTACGGTAGTCTTCACCCACTAATCTCATAGCCTCGTACACCAGGTCGTTCCGTTGATTGTACAAAGTATCCGGCACCCTACAAATCTCTTCAACCATGCAAACCAGGGCATCAGTTTCTCTAACCAAATCCGAGTTCAACAAAGCCCTCAAAATTTCTCTATCTTTATGTGCTTGATTATTTTGGATAGATGATGAAGAAGAAAAGAAGGAACCCAAAACCCTAGAAGTAATTAGGTTACGTTCCAAAACGCCGGCGTACCACCGGGCCCACGACGAAAACTCCCGGGATTCCACGTTTGTTTTGTCGGAAAAAGTCAAAAGGTTGAGGAAATTGCGGCCGCCAGCCGAAGGGTAGAAGGAAAGTTGGTCCCTGAGCATGAAGGAACCTCTGGTGACGATGTTATGGAGGGTGATCAGGCACTTGAGGACCACGTAAGCGCTTCGTGTCCCGTGGAGACGGTGCATGACCGCTTGGATGCACTTGCAGGCGGCGAGGCGGGTCCCGTGGCCGAGGGAGAGGATGGCGGTGATGCGGTGGTCCGGCGGCGGAGAGGTGGGGGAGTGAGTGGTGGCGCGGAGGACGGCCACTTGTACGGAAGAGGTGGTGCATTTGGCTGATAGGGTTGCTTTGATGAACGAAGCTTTATCCTTGAAAATGCCCAAGAGTTCTCTAACCGGCTTTTTGCGGCCCATGAACTCGGATTATCGCTTGTATATAAGATATAAAAGCTGCATACCTTGAGTAAATGATGC
This sequence comes from Escallonia rubra, assembly GCA_033065855.1. Classification (NCBI taxonomy): domain Eukaryota; kingdom Viridiplantae; phylum Streptophyta; class Magnoliopsida; order Escalloniales; family Escalloniaceae; genus Escallonia; species Escallonia rubra. Next base: position 74,324 of record JAVXUO010000747.1, on the reverse strand, counting down.
CTCTTATATACATGCAAAGTTTGCCAATTTCTTATAGGAAGGTGGAGTGGACTTTCCATTCTTATGCTTAATTCACTAATTGTCAAACTACGAACAAGTCTTGATACATGTACACGGTTAGACGACCAAAACCATAAAAACTAAAAAATGATACACGGCTTACTATTGACATTTTTTGGGTTGATTACTAGAAGATTTTGATTAAAATATGAGATACCATTTTTTTTTATCAATAATGTAATCAACTTAAAATTTTTAAATAACTGATAACTTAACATGATATTACATTTCTGATTTGGAAAGATTATGGGTTCGTTTCTTCCTGCTTACATGGCTGACTCGCTTTTATAATTGTCTAATTTGCACTCGGTTTATTTGTGCAAGCTATATGCGATTTTTCTTCATTACCTTTGTCCATTTATACGGGGAAAAAGTGATAACTTTTTAATCATGAAGCCCTTGAATTATTACAATTAGTGCAATGACAGCAAATGTAAGTGCTAAATATTGCAAATGAGGAACTAGCAGGCTGCGGATTGTGACATTTATATGCTAATCGAATCCAAACAAGATTTCCCGTTGAGCTCTTTGCTGTTTTGAAGCTCCAAATACTCTTTATACTTGATCCCCCGGTAAGCCGCGGGGCGGTTTTCACCATCCACAAACTCTGGTGCAGGCTGCACAACTTTGCCCAGTGGTGGTCCGTTTGCTGTTCCTAAGGAGATCCTTGTTGCTCTGTTATTCACCATGGCTCTGTGTACCACACTCTTGTAGGTGCCATTTGTGAGTACCTGCAATACGTTAATGCCGCCATGCTCAGTTTATTCTCATGTATTGCAGCTTCTACCACAAAAAGAGGCTGGCTAGAAGATTAGAAACAGGTTTAGCCATAGACTGGCCTGTGCCCATTTGGTACCTACATTACAGCTGACTAGACCTTATTGCTTGGTAGTCAACCGTTGCAGCATACCACGAGCGTCCTATATTTTTTGGATGTGGATGGGGAACGTGACATCCACTTTCAGAAAATTTGGTACGCAGAGAAAAAAAGTAAAATTGAAATCCGTGAAATCAGAATCGAAATCCTTCTTTGAAGTCCCTTCTACAATTTCACAACTTTTCTTTTGTCTTAATTATCGAAAAGTGAATTTCATTTGACATACCATCAAATCCTCAGTCAAATTATAATCTCCAATTGAAATACCTTATCCAACCACAGCCTTAAAGCCTTAGAGGGATTACCGAGTTTTACGTCATTACCGTCTTGATTTGTTAAGTGTGAAGTGGGAGATCTACATCATCGCCCAAATGATATGGCAAAAGTAATTGGAAGGGTCTACGTACCTTTCGCTCCAATATACTTATCTACATTCACTTTGCTTTTAATATAATCATATATAGATAGAAATAAATATTAAGCTTTAAAGTATGAGCTTCGAAAATGAATATTGGAAGTCGTTGTTCCCGTGTGCAATGCGTGGAGTTAAAGCAAGTCGTATATGTCAGTCAAAACCATTAATTAGTGTAACATAATCATAACGTTGAGAAATTCTGATAATAATTTTTTTTTTTTTTTTTGACATTTTGAATACACATTTGTCAAAACACGACCTCGAGTGTAATTTAACCTAAACTCAAGGTAAAAAGTGATATCATCCCTCAATACTTCTAAAAGTTTATAGGCTTTCCATCTTTTATGGTTGTTAATTATAAAAGACTCTATTGTCATTTATGTTTGTTAATTGCAAAAGATTCTATTGTCTATTAAGTATTGTACCACAAGCAATAATTGTACCACATCTGTTTGCATATTGCTTTCGTTAAACGTCATATATGCAAATTTAATATTACTGTCCAATAATACCTCCATCTGATCTCCAGTGTTGATAAGAATAGAATAAGGAAGGGGGGAGATTGGCACCCACTTCCCGCTGTGTTGCACTTGAAGGCCACCAAGCTCATTCTGAATAAGGAGGGTCAATAGACCATGGTCCGAGTGAGGCGGCAGCCCTATTGCAACCTCTGGCTGCGGGCATGGTGGGTAAAGATTGGCAACAAGAATCTGCGACCCCCTTTCAATCTCCATTTCCTTTTCTATGTAGTTCCCCTCTAAGCCCAAGCTCAAAGATATTCCTTTAAACAATTCTTTAGCTATTTCTCGAGCTCTTCTGCAGTATTCCTGTGAAATCTCCCTGCAAGTTCGAAATTGCACGATCTTTATAACTAGGGAATAACCATGTAGGTGATTTGGAAAGAAAAAGTTAAAGCTAGGAATTCAATATGGCAGTGCACATTTTCACATATTATTCCATCCTCTAGGCATGACTCAGTTATTATGTTAACAGTAAAACCCCAATATATAGTTCTAGAGTTGTTCAATGTTTAGTTACTAGGGATCTTTAGTTTTCGGAAGAAACTCGTTCTTTCCATCATTACCGACCCAACCCTTCTTTCCTTGTCTTTCATGGTCCCCAAAAGAAGGCTTGTCGGGCTTCTTTCCAGTCTACCATAGGAGAAGGGTGTCTACATCTTTAGTTGCCGCCCCCTACTTGCTTACTCTTTTAAACAAAATTTGTCATTATAATTTGTGTAAATACAAATAAGTATCCTGCCTCTCAATATGACTCAAGATTATACTATTAACCTCTTGGATTCCGCTCGAACCAGGGTTAAACAGCTCGAGCTTTTGCTAACGTGCTTCGTTTAGATCACATACTCAGGTTTGGCCCAATTTTGAACAGCAGTATATAAAGGGCGTTATTGGTTTGTCTCCGTTATGTTATCTTTAGTAGAGGTGATTGCGTTGTTCTAACTCCATTTCTAGTAATTGCATCTCACTGCTATAGGCAGTAACTGAAGCACATCTTGTCTGCTTGATTGCGAGATCGTTGCGTAGCTTTTTACTATTTTACTTTCGGTTCTTTTGTATTTGGTATCTTAAACAACTGAATGTATCCCAATAAAAAGAACAATACGATGAGAAAACATTGCATGCATGAACAATACTCTAGGAGCTTAACTCAAACAGCTTCACATACCTAAAATTGCTGGGCTTATGAGGAGCATTGAAATGGGGATGAACAGAAACCTTGAGATAATCCCTCCAGAAAAGTGCTTTATCAACTGAAGCATTAAAGCTAGTTCCGTACTTTATTGGATCAAAAAGTTGCTTGCCTCTGTATTCTTCCTTTTCCTCCTCCGTTAAGTCGAAAAAACTCTGACTAGTTTGAAGCATATCATCCATCAGCTTCTTAGGCATACTATGATTAACAACCTGAGGAAGAACGCAGTCCATATTCAAAGATCTAACAAGCATATGAGATTCTTTTCAGAAAAAATTACTCCCTCCAACAAATGAACAACAATGGACATGAGTTGGGCAACAATCATCTATGACTTTTGCTATATGCTTTCTGATCTCCATTACTATAGTATGTACAGGGCTGACAAAGCACATCTAAAGGAGGCCAAAGTACTCGCATATTTTGATTGTCGATCTTTTGCTACCCAGCGAGCTGTGCCCTCCACCACCCACCCCCATTTTTGTGATACACACTGATCATTTTGTTTACTCTTGTGGGTGGTCTGTTTCTACTATTTTATTTTTTATCTTAAATTGTTTGTGTGTTTAATCATGGCATGTCATGATTCTCAAAACTTTATCAGTAATGCGCTTTCATAAGCGTACTTTTATCTATGCAATTCTCGAATTTATCAACAAAAAAAAAAAAGAAAAAAAGCAAGCTAGAGACGTTGAGTGGGTGGGTAAAGATGGTTGCTCTGGGGTAAAGTTTTCAACTCCCTAATTATATGCTCACTGCAAAGTGCAAACATATAAAACTGTACAATAAAGATGGTTGCTCTAGGGTAAAGTTTTCAACTCCCTAATTATATGCTCACTGCAAACATATAAAACCCTACAAACAACTATCTTTTAAAGTGCTCAATCCTGAATGAGCCCTAATTATGCTAGGCTCACATAAATATCCTAACAATCAAACATTTCAAATGTTCAGGACCCATTGTACATACAAGGGAATATTATTGTTACTGCACATGGACTTTGCGTTACCGTATTTTGTTACCATACACGTTAAAGAAGCCCAACTACAATAAGAATTATGGATGCAACATTGGTTGTAGCCAATAGATTGCGGCACCTCACCTTTAGGTGATCAAAATATTGTCGATAACATTGACCGTAGAACTCTTAGTAGACATCTAAAGGGACAAATGCACATTGCACTTGCAGTACAAGAAGTGTTACTAATCATATGTAGTCACAATGCCCACCAGTGAAGATGGGGTTGCAGCTCACAGCTGATCCATCCACAACTGTGAGGCCTAATGAGTTTAAAAAACTCGTAAGGCATGTCAGTACTCGTTCCCCGCACAAGACTGACGGTAGAACCCAATGTAAGAATGTTTAAGGGGAATTTAAAAGAGAAGCATCTTATTTACCATAAAGAATCCCCATTCACGGCATGCATAACCAATTTCTTGGACTACATTCGACTGCTGTTCAGGTGTACCAGAAGTCAGCAACGAAAAGTCGATAGTAGGGATTACTTCTGATTCTTCTGCAAGAATAGTGTCATGAGATTTAGAAGGGAAAACGTACTTCGAAGGAACAGATGGAAGGGAACCTGTTTCAACAAGTGACTTTACACTCAACATGTTGACAAGAGAAGAGAAAAATGGGTGGAGAAGTTAGCGTTCATTGCCATCTTATATAGTACGCGTCTCACTAGATATTTGTATCCATATATTTACTATGGACCCTTGAAAAGCATTATTTGGACATAATATACCCTCCTTATATCTGAAGTCCATTCACTTGGCATTTATTTATATTCAATTAACATGCTTAAAACATAGATTCTTTAACAACTGATCCACCTTTTCCACTTTTCATAAGAGCTACGGTTCATACACGGATGTCTCTAACACTTCCCACAAAACTCAAAATATGTAGATGAATGTATCTTCATTGTCATTTACGACTTGATGCTTCGACTATATTAGGATATGAAAGACCTTCAAATGACCATTAGTTTATAACAGTTTCTGTTCCACCCTCATGCTGTCTTAACGGATGATTGGTTTTGCCTTCTACTTTGGCGAAAATTTGATATTATAATTAGATGTATGTCTATATGTAATGTTATTGGTATGTCTTAGGCTGGCCATGCAAATACAAATAACTTTGTGATCAAAACTTCAAAATATTGATCGAGTAGCTTAACTTTCTTTTTCTTCCTTCGTTTATTATGTAATAAATATTGTCACCACCTTCATATTTTACGCACCTTTTTATAAATAGTTGTGGCTAGGAACAGAAATTTCACCTTAGAGACAAATAAGTTTATAAACGTGTATGAGTATTAAAATAACCCGACGATTATTTACTCTGGAATGTAACTTTTAACACAAAGCAAGAAGTACAAAGTATACCGCTTACCCAACAACAATAGAGAGTACGTATATGTCACAGAAGTGGAGACATAATTATCAGAGAGTATTTGGACCAATTTTTCTCAAGAAGATCATGATGACTACGATGATATCATACTGGAGGGTTATTGATGAAATTCGTTAGCTAAGTAAAATTGCAAAAATAAAGATTCTAATGCAGACGTTATCCAATCCCAAGGAGTAGGTCTTGTGACAAAGGTCCTTAAAAAATAACCTCAACGTCTTGAGATTGAATCTCTTTTCCGATGGGTCATATAAATTATAATTCTAATTCTTTCAAGAAAAAATATACATAAATGTTATCCGTGAATTGGATATGTTTCATGGTTGTTACGTACACGATGAAATTTTTTGCCGTTTGTTCCCATAAATGATGGCGATGAAAATTATCCATCAAAGAATTTATTGAGTTCTGGTCACCAAGAAACACTCTCCACAAAGAGCATGTGTTAATAATGATACACATGGAAAGCCAAAAAAATGTGTGTGGTAGTCGCGAATCACGTTTCCCTCGACTCACGTTTGCCCTGCGTGTGGTCCTCAACACGAACTTTTCTTCGTACTATCACTCCGCTTGCCACGACTTGTCCTCGTGCAAGCCTTTCCGAATATTATTGGCTTCCAACGTTAGTGATGTTTCATAGTCTCACGAAACCCATCACTAATGATGTTTTGGAGTCTTATTGGCTACTGATTAGCATTAGTGATACCTCCTTGTCTTAGTGATAGGAGATTACAATTTACGAAACCCCACTCTCTTTCTGATCTCTATTTACTATGTTTTTACAAGAGAGTGCTTACAATATTTGTTTTTTGTTTTTATTTTTATGATTTTCATATTCAATTTGAAAATCCGTTCATGTACTTTTATCATTTTCACCAAAAAAAAATTTAGCTATTTTTTCTTATATTGGGTTAAGTTTGAGTCACTGTTTTCAGTTTTTTATTACTATTTGAATAATTTTATTCAAAACGAAAACGAAAAATGATAAAAATACGAAAAAAAAAAAATTTCATTATCACTACTAAAACAGAAAACAAATTTCGTAAAGGCAGGGCCTCTATCAAGATTCCTACAAGTAGTAATGAGTGGTGGGATATCCTTGTGCGGACGTGTGATCTGGCTGTCATGTATGTCACCATGCGTGTCACTAAACACGAAGACCCCTTAGAGATCAATCCTTGGTTCCTCCTTTAGCCACGCAACTCGGTTAACTAATGTGACGTGACCCCTTTCATCGTCCTAGAACTTCCACATTGTTATTGGGACCAATCTCGATGAAAAGTCTCGGGTTACCGACAACCTAGCTAGGTCCTAAAAGTGGGCTGCCGGACCATTAAAGAATTTAATGGTTTGTGCCAACCAGGGGCGGATCTAGAACGTGCATTCAGGAGAAACCAAACACGCCTACAAAGCTATTGATTTGTGTAGCATAAAAATAATTATTGACTTAATCAAATGTTGCATATTTCTAAGGAAAAAATAAAATGCATGAGCATTAGAAATTTTCACCTAGTGCACCGAAAAACAAAAAACATGGAGCTTTCAAGTACTTTATGAAATATATAACTAGTTCCAAATTTGAAGTTCATCTTACTCATCTTTTCAACCATATATGAGAGCAAATTATCACTATATTGAATTAAAAAATCTCTTCACTACAGTTTTAGCAACACAATATTTTGACTTTGCTTAAGATAGTGTGTTTAGTGGCATGTATAGTATACCAATATATTTTTAGCGGTTTAGAAAGAGACTTTAATGACCTTTAAAAAGAAAAATAAAGCAAAATATCCTATATGTATATTTCATTCATCAATGGCATTCTTGTAATAGTATAGAGTATTAAGTCTAAGAGCAAAGATGAATTACACAAATTTACCCGGGTGTCCCTTACTTTTGTTCGTTTAATGTCATAAGTGAGGCTTGTGTGGTAACTTCCTATAAGACACATCTTCTTCCTCTATTTCTTTCATCTCCAGTTCTGCGACTCTATAAATCTGACGGAAAGGTTTTGCAACAAAGCTTATTCATTTCAAGAATTGGGGGGTGACCATGCCCCCCCCCGGGTCCTACATGAGATCCGCCCCTCGGACCAACTATCCCAACTAGTTAGCATCGTTGAGTAAATTATACGGAGTAATATAAATTTTGCCGTTTTTAATTTCTTATCTTATCACCTCAGAACTAGCTATCAAAGGTCCTCAACTAGAATCAAGCAATTCTTATTCTGCTGTCGAGACAAAATTTTTGGAATCCATTTTGAAGTTAGATCGATTGCCATAATAAAATTCTAAAAAAGGAAAGGGATATAATTAAACATATAAATGGACATTAAAAAAAATCACCTAAGAAGACAATTACTTATGTTTAAATATTTTCCTCAATAAGATTAGATATTTCAGGTACGAAGACAATAATAGCTAAATATAGCTTTGTAGTTAAAACTTCCATGGCCCTTTAATTGGAATGCAATTATTTATGGAAATCAATGAATTTTAAAACCAGCCAACTAATACTCAGCCATACTAGTATATAATTTGCCAAGAGTAAAAAAATGTAGTTACATCTAATGGTCCGACATGATTTCCTTCATATTTTGTAAAAATTATTAATTACTACTTATTGGAGTTTACTAACGATATACCATGGAATGGAGTTGGTTCCACCAAATTTTGCCAACTATTAGAGGCTATTAACTTATTGAGTATAAATTATAAGACGGTCAACTATAATTCGATCTGTAAACATAAATTTGCGACATTTAAAACATCAATATCGAGTTTACAAGCTAGAAATATGAAAAGACATTTGCCGCCAAAAAGTACTATCTGCGACACTTATTGCTTTGGGGGTGTTTCTAACACTAGAGAAGAACCCGGGCCAAGGGTGTATCATTGTCCCATTGTCGTCCTCTCCTGAAGTTGTAAAGGACTCTGTGGCCCTCGTAAAAAAGTAGTGGCCTAAGTTGAGCTTCTGGAAAGTTTTTTTCTTATAAATGAAATGGGCCACGGCACATTAATTGTCAAGTCGGCAACGTCGTCCAAAGATAGCAATGTCTCTGTACAAATTACTAAAATTGAAGAAATTCAAGTGGCTTGTAGATATAGAAGTATTTACTGTAAGTTTTCGACGTGATATTATATTCTTCTTTCACGGTATCATTTGTGCCCAAAAGCAATCTTGGTTGGACTCAAGGTGAGTTGTTGTGACCTTTGCTCTCTCACTCAATATATCTATTTCAAAATGCACATGTACGGGCAGACTAATCGGGGACAACACTTTAATTGCCCATGAGCTTTTTTATTTATCGTTAATTTTTTGCTGTTCAACATACAATTTGGTGCTCAAATACTTTTTTGTAAGTCGTAATTTCATTTAGCAAGTGATACATATTTGATACTTGAGATAAAATTTTTGTCACTTGAGCTCCATTTTCGTTGCTAAAATACTAGTAGAAATTTTTTTGGATGCTATCTGTTTGTAAGAAGATAGCTACTACCCCAGTATAGGTATAATTAATAGTCGATAGTGTCATTTCTATTAATAATTTCAGCGACAATTCTAAACACTACTTTTTTATCGCCAAAAACTAAAAGTCACTAAAAATATCCCTTGCAAAATGCCATCAGAACTACGAGTTTAAATGGCTGAACACAAAGTAGAATTATCAATTTTCCCCACTGTCCCCTTCTAATGGTTTTCTGTGATATAACCTGCGAAACACTCTAATAAAAGGACCAGCAGTCGACAGCAATGTGCTGCTCCTCGACAAAAGAGCAGTTGAGGAAACGTGTGGTTAAATTACGAGGACGATCACATCCTAATAACTCTCACAGTCAAACCCTTGTGAGCCACAACATCACAGAAGCATGAAATGATACTGCGAGGATATTTTGGCCCTCCATGTGTTTCGTTATTTTGTGGGCGCCCTTCTGCTAGATGCTCCTTTGTGGCCTGTCAAGTCCTCCTTTCTTAGGATATCTCAGTTTCTCCTAATAAACTGAATTGAACAAAACACTTTCCTCGAGAAAGACGAACAGAGTCCAGAAATAATCTGCCTCCGAACTTGGTATTGATTGATTGATATAATAGATGACTGACTGAATCCTTATTTGCAAGATTCTCCCGTTATAGAGACACTGTCGCCTGAAACCTCATTCTCGATTTTCGCACCCGCTTTAGTTCTTTCTTGAAAACACGCGATATCAATTATTGAAGTTTGATTTTTAATCTAAAATCATGCTAAAAAATAAATAAAAAACAATCAAGTATAAGAATCAATAAAAAACCCCATGTATGATCCATGTGGGACTTGACATCCATCCTCCCGCGGAGGTGGAATAAGAGGTGATCTCATTGAGCCGAGAGAAGCGGCAAGAAAATGACCTGAATAGGGTGGCAAGGGCTTCACTCTGATACCATATTGAAGTTTCGTATCCAACTCAAAAGAATACTCAAAATAGAAAAAATACATCATATATAAAAACCAATGCCAAACGTCATGTATGATATGAGACATGACACCAACGTACTCGCTCCTACCCGCACTCTGTGCAACTAAGATTGAATTAGCTAATAAAAAACTAAGCCTTATAGTCGTGTGCTTTGTGGTTCACTTTTTTGTAGTTGAAAAGTTAAGCGAATGTTAAGTTCTTGAGCATCCCAATTAGCGACGTTATTTCAACCTTCAACTATAATCAAACAATTCTTATTCTGCTGTCGAGACAAAAAATGAGTAGAGAAAGAGTCGTTTAGTGGAGCAAAGAGTGGCACACTGTAATGATGTAACGAAGCCTACAGCCATATCATCCACAACAAGGATATCTTGGGATGATAAAAGTTATTGAAAGTTGCCTCTGGAGCAAACAAAGTTTGCCACAATTACTGCCCAATTGATCGTCCGTCCATGGACAATTAAACGGCCATAGGACACTTGATTCGTTGGCCATTGATTCAGTATCCCAATTTTGGACTTCCGAACTAAAGTTTGGATTGCTTTAAGTAAGACGGTAAGGCAGGGGTGTAAGGCACGAGAGAACTCAGAAAGTCTAATTAAAAAGGACTAAAAATTCATAAAAAATTTGATGGATAATTCACATAAAACATGAAAGAACAAATATACTATAAGAATTTGGAAGAATGAATAACTTAAACATGAAAAAATTAATGTCACTATTAATTGTATGAGCACAATATTCCGTAAAAGTTAACATACTAAAAGAATTTAAACTAAAAAAAAAAAAACTAACCTTGATCAATTCGTGTATTTCTGTAATCTGGAGATTTGAAATTTGGAATTAACAAAAATGAAGATGGAGCAAGGGAATGAGATAAACAAAGGTTATGACGCCACTGACACAAAAAGTAAAAAACACAACAAAATGAAACCCTAATAAAATAATGTTTGGATATAACGACATTTTTGTAAATATGCTAAATATGGTTACCTATTATTTAAACAATTGAAAAGAAATCCAAAAGTTGGGTTGGTGGGGGGTTGGGGGGTTGTTGTTGTCGTGGCCCCCTTCAGTCATGTAGGTGATCCGTCCCAACTGTAAGGAGCATGCATGTAAGTGAAAAGGTAAGAATATAGTCGATGAAAAGTGAATGGCCAGCACAGGATAAGAACGTGAGATACCAAACGCAGGAATTAACTTCGTTTAGATTCTCATGAAAACTTTGATGACCAACCCTACGAGTGAAAATTGGAAACCCCAAGTACTTGTCCCGTAACCAAGGGGCGGCAGTGCCTGTAATCGAGAGGAGGCAATGCCTATACCCGTCAAATTACATGCTTAGTGGAATGAGGTGTCCGTGGAAATAAAGATACTACAAGAAAAAGTGTTTCTTTCGACGGACCCATTTCCGTCGCAAAATGTCACATTTACTGACGGATATTTCATTAGTAAAAGTCCGTCGTTAGAAACTATTTACTATCAGAATAATCCGTTGATAATGACCTTCAACGACGGAGCTTTAGTGATGGCCGACGTATATCGTCGTTCAATTCTATTTTCCAATTTTTCTTTTTTCATCTCTTTTTTTTTGGGCAAATAATTTTAAAATGACTTTTACCGACATATTTTTCCCGACGGAATAAATTCGTAATAGTTTAACTTTTTAAAAAATTTCAATGAACTTCAGCGACGATTTGAATATGTCGCTAAAAGTCATTAAACTAGACAAACCCTACCCTGCTCTTTCTTTTCTCCTCGCTGCTCAGACTGTTCCCAACCATTTCTCTCCCCCCCCCCCCCCCGGGTAACCCCCACCCTGCCGCCTCTGCCACTTGTCGGCACGTCCCGGCGTCCACCTCCCACCCCCCTACACCGATCCCCGCCCCCTTGTCGCATGCCGCCACAACCCTCAAGCCCCCACCCCCATCTGCTACACCACAGGTTTACTGCTGCAGCCCATCGCTCCCATTTGCCGCCGCCCACTGTCGGCCACACTGCCCTTGGACACTTCAGACCAAATTAAATAGGACATTTTGACTGCCCATGTTATTATTTAAAATCTGGTATCTATTGAGAACATATGAATCATCTGGAATTTTTTTGACTGGTAGAGTTGCTTAGAGCTCTAAAAGGTGGAAGGACGATTTTACTTAGCATTCTTATACTGGATTTGACCCATTTATTTTACATACAAAACTGTATTATCTTGTTTGAGAACATATGCATGAAGCCTTTTCTTTCCATCGTGTTCAGCTGATTATTATGCCCATTTATTTTACATACAAAATTGTATTATCTTGTTTGAGAACATATGCATGAAGCCTTTTCTTTCCATCGTGTTAAGCTGATTTTTATGCATGTAATTTGCTTGGTTCTATGTTTTAGATGTGCTGCTTGGGTCAGTATGAAGTATGTGTTCCTTGGCTTCTTAAAGTAATTGCATGAAGTTGATATTAGAACTTGTTTTTCCTTACTTTTTAATTTGATTTATATCCTTAATTTTCTCTGCGCTCTTCTTCTTTGCTGCCACTTCTTGCGGCCCTGGGACCTATTCAGTTTGTGTCGATTATTGCAACTTTGCTACTTTGTTTTGAACAAAATGGTGACTGTCAAGTAGGTTAAAATCTGAAGCCTGTGCATTTTGCATCTTTGTTTCATCTTAGTACAGATAACGCAATTTGTTGGCTCCTAGCTCTGATTTTGAACCTTGTTCCCTTATTTGTAACCGACCTCTGAATCGAACTTCTGCTTCTTCGGAGTTAATGATCCCCATACATCACGAGCAGGGCCATGATGCTCTGCATGGGAACCAACTGCCATCACTGATGGAAGTTCCGAATGAAGCCGCGAAGATGGCACTACTTCTCTACGAGGGCCAGAGAGTCCTTTTGCAACTTTATGAGAGGACGACAATGGCACAATGATACATGCTTGGCCCGGGGTTCTTTCTAGTGTTAGAAACACTCCCAATGCAATAAGGGTCGGGGATAGTACCTTTTAGTGGCAAATGTCTTTTCATATATTCAATTTATGAATTATTTATATCGATATTAATGTTTTAAATATGTCGCAAATTTATGTTTACAGATCGAATTACAGTTGTCCGTCTTATACTCTATAGTCAATAAGTAAATAACCTCTATTAATTGGCAAAATTTGGTGGAATCAACTCCATTATATGGTGTTAGTAAACTCCAATACATAGTAATTAATAACTTTTGCAAAATATGAGGAAAATCATGTCGGACCAGTAGATGTAACTACGATTTGTACTCTTGGCAAATTATATAGTGTGGTTGAGTGTTGGTTGGCTGGCTTCAAAATTCATTGATTTCCATAAATTCTAATTAAAGGGGCCATGGAATTTATAACTACAAAGCTATATTTAGGCTCTGTTTGACAACATTTTTTTTTTTTAGTTTTCAAAAAAAAAAAACAGCTTAATTTTTTACAAAAACAAGTGGGTGTTTGATAACCCAGTTTTTATTTTGAGTTTTTTTTGTGGTGGTTTGCGGTGGCGGTGGCTGCCGGCGGTGGTCGTCGGAGGTTGCCGCCGGCGGTGGTGACCGGAGTTTGCCGACGGTGGTGGCTGGAGTTGGCCGCCGACCGGCGGTGGTCACCGGCGGCCAGCGGTGGGAGGGTGGTGGTGGTGGTCTTAAAAAAAAACCAAAACTGAAAAAAAAAACTCATTTTTGGAGTTTTTTTTCTTCTTCAAGTTAAAAACTGGTTTTTTTAACTGAAGAAAAAAAATTGGTTACCAAACGCAACTTTTTTTCCCAATTTCTAAAACGGAAAAAAAAAACTGTGTCAAACAGGGCCTTAGTGTTCCTTAACAAATGCCCTTCCACGCGGTTACCATTTTCTTTGTTTTCATGTGCTTCAAAGCAATTTTTCTTGTTTGGTCACCACTTCCAAATTCTGTTTTTTAGAAGGCTATTCAAGCACTATTGATCAAATTTCTGCAAATTTGTTGCTGGATTTCTTTTAATTTTTACTGTGGTATAAAATTAGACACAGCCTTGTAACGCCGAGTGCCGAAAGGGCGTTTGTTAAGAAACACTAAATATAGCTTTGTAGTTATAAATCCCATGGCCCTTTAATTAAAATGCAATTATTTATGGAAATCAATGAATTTTGAAACCAGCCAACTAATACTCAGCCATACTAGTATATAATTTGCCAAGAGTAAAAATTGTAGTTACATCTAATGGTCCTACATACCACCAAGCGCGTAGGTCAGCTGGTAAGGGGTTATCCTAACTTAACCAGAAGTCTTGGTTTCGAGCCCTAGGAATGCAGCTGCGTTAAAACTTGGTAGGGAGAGATTTGTCGCCCATGTGGTCCTACCCGGCTCGGATGTGTAAAAAACCTAATCACTCTTTTTTTTCTACCAAAAAAAATCTAATGGTCCGACATGATTTCCTTCATATTTTGTAAAAATTACTAATTACTACGTATTGGAGTTTACTAACGATATACCATGGAATGGAGTTGGTTCCATCAAATTTTGCCAATTATTAGAGGCTATTTACTTATTGACTATAAATTATATGGCGGTCAACTGTAATTTGATCTGTAAACATAAATTTGCGACATATTTAAAACATCAATATTGATTTTACAAGGTAGAAATACGAACAGACATTTGCCGCCGAAAAGTACTATATGCCATACTTATTGCACTGGGGGTGTTTCTAACATTAGAGAAGAACCCTAGGCCAAGCGTGTATCATTGTCCCATTTGTCATCCTCTAGTAAAGTTGTAAAGGACTATGTGGCCCTCATAAAAAAAGTAGTGGCCTAAGTTGAGCTTATGGAAAGTTTTTGTCTTAGAAATGAAATAGACCACAGGACATTAATTGTTGTTGCTGCTAAAAATATGCTTCGCGCAAATTTCGGAACCCGAGTCTGGACCGATGACCTGCAAGACAGAAAATGAGTGACCGCCGGGTGAGGTTTCTGGCAGAAAACTCTCCGATACTTAAGTCAGAGCGCAGCTACAGAATAATAACTCTAAAAAAGCATGAATTATGTAATTGTCCTCATACCTGAGGGTAGACCCCTTTATATAGCTGTAGGAGGAGAGTCCCAGTAGAACTGGGCCATGGGCCAGATGTGTTAGGATCGCGTTAGGATCCTCGAGGATCACGTCATAATCTCTAAGGACTCTTTTAGAATCATGATCATAAATCTCCTAGTTTGACTGGGATTCGCCGGGTGTCCCCCAATTATTAAGAGTTATATTTGAGTTATATCATAAGCCCCCCACTTCCTTAGCCAAAATGTTTGGCTGAGGAAGTTTATACCTGGTGTCTCGAGACACGCGTCAGATTTATAAGGTGTTCTCCATCCACTTATAGGGGTAATAATATGTCTCTCCTCCATGTGCTTCGACCTAAGCGGGAGCCTTAAGCTTTGCCCAAGTAGGGTGCTAGAACCCTAGTTCTCGAGAGCTAAGTCTTAGAATGTCGCCTGAGTAGGCTATTCGGAACCATATTTAGGAAGACGAATCATGGGATCTCGAGATCCTTTAGAGGTTGTGCCCCATGGTAGCCTCTCTCGGGAGAAGACACAAAGCTGTGCATGTAAGTTGTTGCATGTGCTAAGTGTTTGAATGTCCCCTCGAGGGGTCACCTCTCCTTTGGAGGGTGTTCACTTTGTGCAAGTGTGTGTTTTTTAGCTTGAGCCGACCACATCATGCTTGCGTTTTACTTTGTCGCGAACTCTTATCATCAGCTAAGAGCTGGCAAAGAAGCCTTGCACTCACGTTTGGCTGGTTTTTTAATTGATAAAAAAATGGTAGGGGGATGAAGTCTCATAGTCCTTTGTCGTTTCACGGGTTAGAACTGTAGCTAAATCGTTTGGATAGAGCTTGAGCTCTATCCTGTCATCCTTAGGGGTGTTCGTCCCTCGAAGGAACGCCCTAGAGGGCTAGTGGAACGTAGAGTTCAGGTAAGCGCCCTTGAGGACTGATGGAGCCTAGAGCTCATGTAAATACCCTCGGGGGTTTGACGGAACTTAAGACTTCTCATCATACGCGCCCTCAGGGGCAGATGGAGCGCTAAGCTCACGACAATACCCTAGAAGGTTTGACGGAACCTAAGAGTTTCTCATCGTACACGTCCTTAGGGGCGGATGGAGCATAAAGCTCATGAAAAGACCCTCGAGGGTTTGACAGAACTTAGAGCTCTCGATGCGCCCTTGAGGGTGAATGGAGCGCGGAGCTCATGAAAATACCCTCGAGGGTTTAACGGAACTTAAGGTTCTCGTCTTACGCACCCTCGGAGGCGGATGGAGCTCGAGCTCATGAAAGTTTGACGGAACTAAAAGTTCTCGTCGTACACGCCCTCGGGGGCGGATGGAGCTCAAAGCTCATGAAAGTACCCTTGAGGGTTGACAAAACTTAAAGTTCTCGTCTTACGTGCCCTCAGGGGCGGATGGAGCTCGAGCTCATGAAAGTTTGACGGAACTTAAAGTTCTCGTCGTACGTGCCATCGGGGGCGGATGGAGCTCGAGCTCATGAAAGTTTGACATAACATAAAGTTCTCGTCTTACATGCCCTTGGGGCGGATTGAGCTCGAGCTCATGTAAATACCCTCGAGGGTTTGACGGAACTTAAGAGTTCTCGTCGTATGCACCTTTGGGGGCGGATGGAGCTCAAGCTCATGCAAATACCCTCGAAGGTTTGACGGAACTTAAGAGTTCTCGTCGTATGCGCCCTCGGGGGCGGATGAACGCAAAGCTCGTAAAATACCCAAAAAGGTTCTCATCATACACGCCCTTGGGGGCGGATAGAGCGCGGAGCTCATGCAAATACCCTTAGGGGTTTCAGTCGAAGCAACACGTGCTTGTTGTCTCGTCGCTAAATAAGATGGCGGGGGGGGGGGGGCATTGAGTCCATAATATGGATGCTGCTATGAAGCCCCTCTGTCTGAAAGAACATGGGGCATTAGGCCAGTAATATTGCTGATATCGTAAGATAGGAAGCCCCCTGCCTTTAAGAAGGCATGTATATACAATTACGGCTTTTCAGCCTATATTTAGGGCCCGATTGCAAGAAGACATGTGGGAGCAATATAGAAGACCATAATCCGCCTACTAGATTGGACTAGCATATAAAGCTAGAGGACGCGGAGTCCGTCTGAGCAAGATGTCACTGATAATCGGTAGAGAAGTTGCCACAGTTTACCGATATACTGAAAAACAACTAGATTCAGTTTGCTTGGTTGCATGAGCTTGAGCTTGCAATTGTACTAGACATAGCTGGCGATGAGTTCTAATTCTCTAGATACAGTGGTAGCATGTGTGCTTTCATCATTGTTGAACTAGCTTCTCAACGAGCAGCGATGTGAATACACCATAGATAGAGGCCCATGTACGATCATGAGATGATATATAATGACGTGACGACAGGATATTGCAGCAGAAGCCCTAGGCGTTACTTTTAAGTCGCCGGGTGATGTGAATCTGTTCCTTGCTTAAGAAGTGGTTTATACGTCATCGTTGATGCTCGGATGCATTGTTTAAACCCTTGCAAGAAATAAAAGTACATGACTGAAAAAATAGCCTCTGAAGCAATAAAGTATATAAAAATGCAACTATGTTTTTAACACAGAATTAATTGAGAGCGGTGTTCAAACACCGCGGCCCCTTAGGGTTTTGTCGGTTAGTCGACAGGGGGTGTGCTCCACTGCGTGTCGCAGGTGAGTTTAAAACGTCATAGCAGTCGGAATCCCCGACTTGTGACGCGCTTGCGTTAATTGGTGCAACTAGATAATGCTAGAACAAAATAGAACATAGGTCTAAGTAATATACGAGCACATAGGAAAAGCAGTCCTTAGGAGGCTTGCTAGTGCCTAGAATAGTAGTCGTTTAAATTTTAACGACGTGCCAGAAAATACAACATGTGTGCATGCTTTAAAGAATGCGTAGTATACACGAATTCATGAGACCGTGTAGGTCTTCTATTCAAATATGCGTTACAAAAAGCTCAACGCTTGAAAGATTCGTGGCATATGTCAAATAAATAAGACCCTGGGGGTCTAAAGTATAAATAGGCATATTTTATACGCAAAAGGTATAATGCCTTTAACAAATGTGGTCTATATCTAATAAATAAGACCTTGTGAGTCTTAAGTCTAAATACACATTTTCCTTAGGTTAAAGCTTAAATATACACAAAATGTGGCATAACCCAAATTAATGAAACTTTTGGGTCTTAAATATAAACATGCTTCTTGCATAGGTTAAAACCTTAATATTTTTAAACAGTGTGGCCTGAGTCGAATAAAGAAGACCCTCTGCGTTTAAAATATAACTATACCTTTTTATGGGGGGGTGAAAGCAGAATTTTTTTTTTAACAAAGAAGGATTTCACATGATTTTCTTTCCATCGACAGAAGAGCGTGACTTGCAGAGGCGGCGGTGCAGCGTGAGTCGATGGCGCGACGGTGCGGCGTACTTGACCGCCGGTAGCGGTGAGACGGTGATGTTCCTGCAGCGAAGTCGCGGTGGTGATGGCGCTCGTCGCGGTGTTGGCGATGGAGCCGTTTAGTAATGTTGCACCAGGTACGGCGAAGCCTCTCTAAGTTTTGCGATGGCGCTGCTGGTGACCGTTGATGAGGGTAAACCGGCGAAGCAGCGCTGATCCAGTAGCCATTTTTTACGGCAACGTCGGGGCACTACTCATCAAATCTCGGTCGGCACGCTGTCGGCGAGGTGTCTTCATTGTAGCGGGGCGTGGAATCGGTGGCCATGGCCATAGCTGGCGGTGGACAGCGGTGATGTTTTACCCATGGCCGCGGTGAGGCAGATCGAGAGCTGGAAGGGGCGCCGTTTACCGCAATGGTGAGGACGCCGATTTGGTGCTGCGGTCGGTTGGCAGCGGTGTCGGCGGCATTGTTTCCGTCGTTTCTTCCTTTGTTCCTAATTCTTTTTCTCTTTTTTTTATTTTTTTTTACTGTTGTTTGAGTTGTTGTCGCTGCTTTGGCAGCTTTGTCGCGGCCATGGTTGCGGAGGCATTGGGCCTTTTTGCTGAGGCCGTTTGTGCGTGGAGTTGGCCGGAGTGGAAGCTTCGGTGGGCTTCGAACAATCCCATATATTTCCTCTGTTTTGCGTTGATGACGGCGGGAATGTTTGACGACAATAAGGCTGTTAGTAGCTTAGCTACCGGCGGTGCGATTGCTGCTCCAGCAGCTTCGTCGTGGAGGTCGGTGGTGACTCCGATGATGATGGTTGTGCAAGCATGAGGCTGCCCGTGTAGGCACCTTTGGTTGCGGTGGTGCCGCTGGTGGTTCTGCCATAGGCTGCCGGCGGCACCTCACTCTTTTTTTTTTGTGACAACAATTGATCTGAGACCTGTGACGACGGTGGTTATGTCGGTGGTTCGACACGTAGTCGCCGGTGGCTCGCGTTATAACTGTTGAATTTTCTTGAGGTCAAACGAATAGGCTGGCGGGTCCCACGGATGGCGCCAATCTGTTGCTGCTAAAAATATGCTCCGCGCAAATTTCAGAACCCGAGCCTGGACCGATGACCTCCAAGATAGAAATCGAGTGACCGCCGGGTGCGGTTCCCGGCGGAGAACTCTCCGATGCTTAAGTCAGAGCACAGCTACAAAATAATAACTCTGAAAAAGCATGAATTGTATAATTGTCCTCATACCTGGGAGGTAGACCTCTTTATATAGCTGTAGGATGAGAGTCCTAGTAGGACTGGGCCGTGGGCCAGATGTGTTAGGATCGCGTTAGGATCTTCGAGAATCACGTCACAATCTCTAAGGACTCTTTTAGAATCCTGATCATAAATCTCTCAGTTTGACTGGGATTCGCCGGGTGTCCCTTAATTATTGAGAGTTATATTTGAGTTATATCAATTGTCAAGTTGGCAACGTCGTCCAAAGATAGCAATGTCTCTGTACATGGGAATTACGGAGTACTAAAATTGAAGAAATTCAAGTGGCATGTAGATATAAAAGTATTTACTGTAAAAGTTTTTCGACGTGATATTATATTCTTCTTTCACGGTATTTGTGCTCAAAAGCAATCTTGGTTGGACTCAAGGTGAGTTGTTCTGACCTTTGCTCTCTCACTCGATATATCTATTTCAAAATGCATATGTACGGGCAGACTTATTGGGGACAACACTTTAATGCCCATGAGCTTTTTATTTTTTTCGTTATTTTTTTGCTGTTCAACATACAATTTGGCGCTCAAATATTTTTTTGTAAGTCGTAATTTCATTTAGCAAGTGAGACTCATATATTATACTTGAGATAAATTTTTTGTCACTTAAGCTCCATTTTTGTTGCTAAAATAGTAGTAGAAAAATTTATGCCTGCTACCTATTTGTAAGAAAATAGCTACTATCACAGTATAGGAATAATTAATAGTCGATAGTGTCATTTTTATTAATAATTTCAACGATAATTCTTAACACTACTTTTTAACACCAAAATTAAAAATTACTAAAAATATTCCTTACAAAGTGCCATTAGAACTCCGAGTTTAGATGGCTTAAGTAGAATTATCAATTTTCCCCACTGTCCCCTTCTAATGCTTTTCTGTGATATAACCTGCGAAATACTCCAATAAAAGGACCAGCAGTCGGCAGCAATGTGCTGCTCCTCGACAAAAGAGCAGTTGAGGAAACGTGTGGTTAAATTACGAGGAAGATCGCATCGTAATAACTCTCAAACACTCAAACCCTTGTGAGCCAAATCATCACAGAAGCATGAAATGATACTGCGAGGATATTTTGGCCCTCGATCTATTTCATTATATTGTGGGCGCCCTTCTAATTGATGCTCCTTGGTGGCCTGTCATGTCCTCCTTTCTCAGGATACGTCAAGGCTGTACGTTTAACAGGATTTCGTTTTCATTTTTGTAATAACGGTGAAAAAGATTGTTTTTTTTCGCGTACTTTTGTTTTTTTTTCGTATTCGTTTTGGATAAAAAAAACGAAACAAAATCGAAAAAAATAAAAATGCCAAAAGGGAAAAGTCACACACAGATGTGGGCCCAGGGAAGAAAGGAAGGAGGAAGGGAACCAGGTATCAAAGGTGTGAAGGATGAGTTGGGGTGGGCCCTATGTGGAGGGTTTTGCTTAGTGTTGAGTGATGACTTTATTGGGAGAAATAAAAAGTGGGTATGGAGGGTTGTTGAGAAGATAAATGAAGGATATAAAAATAATTTGTTAGATTAAGTGTGGTTAAAATGGGAAGAAATGTGTACAAATAGTGTAGAAAATGCTAAACATATAAGGATTGATCCAAAAAAATTGGTGAAAATGGAAATGAAAATAGTAAGTAAATACGGAAAAAACTAAGTACACAATCTAATTTTAGAACTGAATACTAAAATTTGGAAAACAAAAACAGAATACAAAATATGAAAACAAATTACGTAAACTAGCCCCTCAGTTTCTCCTAATAAACTTGAACAAAAAACTTTCCTTGGGAAAGACGAACAAAGTCCAGAAATAATCTAACTCCAAACTTGGTATTGATTGATACAACAGATGACTGACTGAATCCTTATTTGTAAGATTCTCCCGTTATAGAGACACTGTCGCCGGAAACCTCGTTCTCGATTTTCGCACCCGCTTTCATTCTTTCTTGAAAACACGTTATATCAATTATTGAAGTTTGGTTTTTAATCTAAAAACATGCTCAAAAATAAAATCAGGTATAAGAATCAATCAAAAACTCCATGTATGATCCATGTGAGACTTGACATTCATCCTCACGCGGAGTTGGAATAAGAGGTGATCCCGTTGAACCGAGAGAAGCGGCAAGAAAATGACCTGAATACGGTGGCAAGGCTTCACTCTGATACTATAATGAAGTTTCATGTCTAACTCAAAAGCATGCTCAAAATAGAAAAAGTACACCAGATATAAGAACCAATATCAAACGTTATGTACGGTCGAAATGAGACATGACACCAACGTACTCGCTCATACCCGCACTCTGTGCAATTAAGATTGAATTAGCTAATAATAAACTAAGGCTTATAGCCGTGTGCTTTGTGGTTCACTTTTTCGTAGTTGAAAAGTTAAGTGAAGGTTAAGTTCTTGAGCATCCCAATTAGCGACGTTATTTAAACCTTCGATGTATACATTTTTTTTACTATCTAACTTCTCTTGGTACAAGGAAGTAGAATTAAATTTTACGGACAATAGAGTGAAATACAACCATCTTAAACAAAAAAATTTAAGCTAAAGCTTTTAATTTTCTCAAAATTTCGCATATAATCATCTCGTGTTTACTTTCGATAGCTCATTTGAACTAATTTTAAGCAGTCTATTAGAGTCGTTAGCACAGCCGCGCCACAACCCATTTCTCATAGATTTAGCTCACATCGGGTAGGTTATCAAAGCTCCTGACTTTTACCAGGTACCTTTTTCGAGGTTAGCTAGTTAATGGTTGCTGTGTTGGTATAATTGTCAAACCTCATACGTTTGTAATGTTATTTAATTTGGAATACGTTATTTTTACAATTTAATATGTTAGTTCACTCTCTTGTTTGTCGCTAAAAGGTCACCGTCTTAATAATATCAAAGGGATTTGCAATTATTGTGGAAATTTCATTTTCGCTACTATTAATACGTTATTATCATACTCTTGTAATAATCTATTTATAGGCTGTATATTTCCAGCAAATGATAACCAAGCTAACTGAACCTGGACCACATTGTTTCCTCTTCTTGCTCTATATAAGACGCAATATGGATGCCAACTTAGGCCCCCCTCATTTTATTTTTTCTTTTGCCCTCTCTCCTTTCAGGAAGATGTTCAGCGTGAAAGGACTTACTGAATTAAGTTGCCTCACCTCCATTCCACCGGAGGACGCTTTCC
The DNA here is from genome assembly GCA_033065855.1 of Escallonia rubra. Classification (NCBI taxonomy): domain Eukaryota; kingdom Viridiplantae; phylum Streptophyta; class Magnoliopsida; order Escalloniales; family Escalloniaceae; genus Escallonia; species Escallonia rubra. The sequence goes on along the minus strand of JAVXUO010000747.1, from coordinate 51,532 downwards.
CTTCCAAATCCCATGATCTTGTCCTTTGAGAAGTGGGATAGTAGTCCCTACGTTCGACTTTTTGCCGTGAATGGGGTTTCTTTATAGGAAATTGCTTCTCTTTCCAGTCATGTCATATATTTTTGCATGTGGGAAAACATGCAAAAATCATTGTAATAATAATGGTAACTAGATTGCAGAGAAAACACTCCTTATAATAATAATAATAATAATGGTAATAATACTAGTCTTTATTACCCATCTGTTTCATAACCGCCCTCTATATACCATGTCACTTCTTGTAACACTACAAAAATATTATCGATTACACTTCTTGTAACACTTTAAGCAACAGTTGTTAACACTTCGTCTTAGTTGCACCCCTTGATTGCCTGTTGGGCCTACTTTTTAACGACATGTTAACAATTATTAACGGTCAAAGTTCAGTACTTCTAAACCGGTAAACCCAAAGCGCAGACTCAAGTCATGTGCACTACACATTTTCTCCGTAATTTTTTCTCGGTGTAGACTTCGGCGCGCCTCCTCTCGTGGCCTCTTATAAAGAGTCGATGGCGCACTTCTTCCCCCAACAGATTGGCCATGGGCCTTTCTCCAAGAAGGTCGGTCGGCCTTCGACCTCCCTCCCCACCGAATTGGCCCTAGGTCTTCCCTTTGGGAAGTTGGCTAGGGTTTCCCTTTAAGGGCTCCATACCCTTGTGGAGGGGCTCACCATTGTTGCTCTCTCCTCTTCCAAAGAGCTCCTTCCTTAGTGACCTCTATCGCCAATGTCCGAGCACCATGACACTCGACCGCACCCAAGCATCGTCTCTGTGTTACGTGTCCCCAACACAACGCTAATCATTGCGCCCCGAGCGCCATGACATCCGACCGCACCCGAGCGTCGCGCCTTTGCAATATGTGCCCCCAGCACTCCTCATGAGCATCGTCTCCGCTTTACGTGTCCCCGACACAATGCCAATCTCCCTGCTCGAGCTTCGTGACTTCCAGTCATGCTGGAATATCGCCTCCCATCATACATGCCCTTGCAACTCCTTCCCTTAGTCGCGAGCGCTGCATCCGATCATACATTGCCCCCTCCCCCCACTCCTACCCTTGCCCGCGCCCTAGCGCTGTCACTGTATCACGTGTCCCTGCACGACGTCCATCCACCGTGGCCCTACACTCTCCATTGAATGTGCCCCCAGCTCAACAAGAAAACGACTTTTAGGGATGGATTTAGAGTCGCCAAAAGTCATTTTTCCGCTGCTAAAACCTTTTACTGACAAAATGTCCATAGATAAAAGTTTGTTGGTAAAAACCCCATAGCTAAAAGATTATCGACAGAATAATACGATTCGTCGGTAAAAATTAAATTTTTACCGGCGGCGCAATTAATTACTTTCAGTATACCTGGCAAAAAAGGACCCAGATCCGCGGGTCGTTCCGTACCCAGTCAAAAAACCCGGGTACGGGTACATACTTTGAAGACCCGTTGAAATCAGACTCGTACCTGAACCAACCCGTAATTTTCGGATAAATCCGGGTCGGGTACGGTTTATCCGGGCTTCCCGATTTTGTTTACTATATAACCCTTAGGGTTTTCATGCTTCTCATTCTTTTCTCTTCCCATCAGTGCTTCGCTCCTTCCTTTCTCTTCCATGTGCGCCTCTCTCTCTCTCTCACGACATCGCTCCATCGCACGACGTCGCTTTCTCCAGCTCACCAGTCGCATCCATCGACGACCACATCATCTCACGGCGTCCATCGACGGCCACATCATCTCACGGCGTCCATCGACGGCCACATCAACTCACGCCGTCCATGGTCATTTTTAAGTCCGCCGCCATATGTTCCTCCAGTCTCCGGTCAGATCTGCCATGGATCAAGCAGATCTACGCCGCGACAGCTCCGCCGCCGATCTGGAAAGAGAAATATAATTAATTGTTCTCAGATCTGGTTCTATTGTGTTTTTAGATTTGCTTGTGTTGTTTCTGTTAAATTTTTTGTATTTATTTAAGTATTTACTGCTTCAGATCAGACTCAGAAATTATATTTGTAGGTGATTTTGCTTGTGTTAAGATGTTATGGTTACTGTGTTTGGAGACTCGGAGTTGAGATGATTGGGTTGGATCGGATATGAGAATTGAGATGTATATGTGCTAATAAAAATTAATTAGGATGAAAAAATAGTCCAGTGAATATAGTATGAAAAAAAACTAGTATCTGATAATAAAAAAATTAAAATTAATTAATTTACCCACGGGTAGGGTACGGGTTCTCAAAATTTCTACCCAAGAAAAACCGGGTAAAATATACCCGACCCGTTTTTATCCGTACCCGATCGGATTTTACCCGTATCCGACCGGGTATATCCGTTTGCCAGGTCTAACTTTCAGGGATGGATATTTCCGGTACTAAAGGTAACTTTTATCAGATTTTGTATTTTCTCAAAAAATAATAAATAATTTAATAAGGCTTTAAGCAACGGGGTGTCCGTCTATATAGGTGTCAGATTTAGTGACGACAGTCCGCAGTTAAAGGTCGTCAAAAAAAGATAAAAAGGACGTTTAGCGACGGGTAGTCCATTGCCAAAAAATGCATGGCGGATCTGGTTAAAGTACTTTTAGCGACGGAATATCCGTCGTTAAAATTCTATCGGTAAAAATACTTTTTTTGTTTTGAATTTTATTTATTTTTCTTTTTTAACCAAACTGTTTCATGCAATTCAATTCACACGAACATTTAAATACATCTACATTCAACCATACTCAAGCAATCCATCAGCAATTAAACCTAATCAACCAATCTATTTACACTTTCAAATCAATGTCTATCTACTTTAACACAAATATATTTCAATGTCACATAGGCAATATGTTTCCCAACTGAGGGGACAAAATGCATAACAAATTTGAGGTAATCAAAAGGACTGAGAAGGGAGGGAATGAAATATCCAAGAGGGAAGTGAAATATCCAGGAGGGGGGAAAACACGTTAGGCACAGACGTTTTCCAAAGCGGCATCCTGCTTGTCGTCGTCCTTTTCTTCACCAGTTGCTTTATTAATATTGGAGTGGGAAGCATTTCCTTGCATCAAGAAAATGTACATGACAATAGTTAGTAATTGTATATTAACACTTAACCAATTAAAGGTTTTTTGGATAAACGTGAACATATTTGTACCTGACGAGCAGACACATATCTAACCACAACATCTACTATGCGGGCAATGTAATCCAGGTCAAACTTTTCCTGCGGTTCGCTTTCTGTGCTTTTGCAATAAAGGATAATCCCATCATGGCACGTGCAGGCAAGTTGTCACTGCATGCATGCACACACTTTCTCGGGTCCACAAACCCATGTGTATCAAACCATAACTTCAATGCCTCGTCACTCGTATTCGACGAGCCTGATGATTAGCCAGAAACGCACTTAGACAATAACATTGCAGCAAATGCGGTCTGCAAAACAATCAAGACACAATACAATGAGTTAATGGATGATCAACAAATAAGCAATGAAGAATCCAAAATTCAAAGACAAACTAATATATATATATATATATATATATATATATATATATATATATATATATATGGGGAGCTGATCCGTTGAAAGTGCTAGCAAAATGGGTTAAGTTGCTAGCGCGATCTGGCCGTCCACGCTCGATCGGTGGACGGTCCAGATCTTTTTTTTTTTTTTTAAGTTCGTCCGCTACATTATATAGCGGACGATTTTTTGACAAAAATACCCCTTGTCCATGTAATTGATTGTGCCTTTTAGTTTGTCTGCTACATTATATAAAAAGGCAGAAACTTTCATTTCACTTTCATCTCGAGATTTGTTTGGCTAAGACTCTCTCTCTCTCTACCCACTGAATGCCCTTTCATTCATTACGGTGAGAACGCGAGAAGGCGTGATCCAAAGAAGTAAAGCTACACTTGTGTCCCTTGCCCCGAATTTTGCGAGGGGAGTTGCGCTTGAAAGGCGATGCTTGTGAGTACGGGCACGGGGTGTTCAAGTCATGGTTTCATCCAGCTCAGTACCGGACTCGGCTGTGCAAGGATGAAACTGGGTGCGCGAGGAAAGTGTGTTTCTTTGCTCATAAGCATGAGGAATTGCGTCTGTTGTATGCTTCCATTGGGTCAGCGCTGCCTTCGCCAAAATCCAGTTCCATTTGTACAATGGACATGGCGGCTTTGAGCTCACTGGTTCTTGGTTCTTCATCACTGCCGATGCCCACAACTTCGACACCACCAATGTCGCCTTTTGTGGCTTGTTCATCACCTATGGGTGGAACCTGTGTAATAGCAAAGTCAACCTTGCAGAGGTAAACGCCTTTGTGGTTGATCGGAGGGAAATGATCGAATGGTGAACCGTCCAGATCTGGCCGCGTAGGTCTTGTTGCCGCCGGCGTGACCAAAGAAGGAGGCGGCGGTAGCGTAGCCCCTTGGTAGCTGCAGATTTTGTTTTTGCTGTTAATATTGTTGTCGGCGAATGATTGTTCATAGGCACTGGATGGTGACTGCTTTACGACATTAGTGGTAGCTTCTTAGGGGCGTCGTTGGGTGGTAACGCCGTCGATGACCACCAATGGGTTCCAAGGTAGCTTGAGTTTGGCCGGTGGTGGTTGGTGGCAACGACGTAGATTTAGATGGTGGTAGTCAATGACGGTGGTGTTGGGTATTGTACTACACAATTACCTTCTTCTTGTTCAGTATATAAAACCCAAATTAACATTTGAATCGTATCTTTAATTTCAATTTTCTTTAGTTTTGATCCATGAACTTTGTTAAATGGTTGCTTAGTTGAGCGAGAATAAAGAACATCTTGTTTGTTTGGAAGCTATGAATAAGGAAGATGAACCAAAAAGAACATCCCCTTTTGGCAGAGACTGCCATACTGCCGTTTCACATTTCACGGCTCCATCCATCATCCGCTACATAATGTAGTAGATGTGTATTGTACATCATGCGACTCCCTCAAGCTAGAGGGTATTTTTGTCAAAAAAAAATCGTCCGCTACATAATGTAGTGGACGGACTTAAAAAATACAAAAAAAAAAAAGATATGGACCGTCCACAGATCGCGCATGGACGGCCAGATCGCGTTAGCAACTTAACTCATTTTGCTAGCGCTCTCAATGGATCAGCTCCAATATATATATATATATATATATATATATATATATATAGATGAACCTTCTTTGAAACTTGGGAAACAACTCTTCTGCAGAATTTTCCTCATTTTTTATCCTTTCTCCTCTTGTGGGTCTTCTGTATGATAGAGCTCGCACCTCGCCCTTATCCGATCGCAGGTGCTCAATCGCAGTCTAGTATCAGACAATATCGTGAGGCACTAACCCTCCTTTGTAAGTAGGATCTTGGTTGGATATGTGTATGCGCTTCCACTCCTACTTTTCACCTCCCAATTTGGATCAGTCATACATCTAATTTGTCAACAAGCTGCACCCACATTGTAGATGATATCCAATGAGAGAGAAATTCTTTCTACTTCTCCATTGGTGCACCTACTAATAACATCTTCCGAACTCATTCACTTTCATTGTATAGCCACCGGCGATAACTTTTTGCTATGTGGTCAAAGAAGGTTGCCGTCCCTTTAGCCTCCTACTCCGACGATTAAAACTCAAAGCCCTCATTCCATTATTAAAAAATTTAGTTAGTTAATTAACACTGTAGAATACATTTCACGAAATGTTAACTTTTAAAATTATCATACCCAAAACTCCTGCCACAATCCATTTCTCTTACCGAAATCCCATTTCTTTCGGTACAAGAATGTTTTCAAAAACCGAACCTTCATAATAACACCGGTTTTTGTGGCGGCACACTCGATGAAATTGAAAAAAATAAAATCAATAATATGAAATAAATGCACCTTAATAATTTTTAGGATAAATTACACACGGCACCCCTGAGGTTTGCCCTAAATTACACACGGCTGGGCCTAGGAATTTTTATTACACTAAACCCCCTGTAGTTTGTACCCGCATTTCACGGAGCCCCAGAAAATTGACAGGGACCCTAACTCCATCTAAAAATTCTCTTTTTGGATTTTTCATCCCCAAACTGCCCTCCCTTCTTCTTCTTTTTGTCTAAAGACTCCTGGACTTCTTCTTCTTTTTGTCTCCGGTGGCGCCGGAGCTGGCCTCCTTGGCCTTGGGCTTCTTCTCGACGGGGGCCTTCTCGGCGACGGTGGGCTTCTTCTCCTCTGCCGGTTTCTTCTCCGGCGTCGCCTACAGTGTACACCACGACACAACAGCGGCAACCACCGTGCCACAGCCACCACCGCGCGGGATTCATCTCCGGCACCATCTTCGGTGCCATCTCGTGGTCAACCAGCCCTCATTCTCGGCGGAGCCGGCCTCCTTAGCCTTGGGCTTCTTCTCGGCGAGGGCCTTCTCGCGACGGTGGGCTTCTTCTACTCTGCCAGTTTCTTCTCCGGCGATGGACTCCGGCGTCGCCTACAGTGTACACCACGACAGAATAGCGGCGACCATCGCGCCGCAGCCACCACCGCGCGGGATTCATCTCCGGCACCATCTTCGGTGCCATCTCCTGGTCAACCACCCCTCATTCTCCGGCCACGCCCCTCACCGGAAATACCGCCCAACACCCCCGCGCACCACTGCGACACTGAACCGTCGCCCTCCATTGGAAACACCGCCCACCGCAACCTCCAAAACAGCCATGGAATCACTACTGTCGGCAACGTATCCGGTCCCCGATGGCCGATTCCGGCCAGTGTAGCCAGGAGTGAAGAGCCAGACAGTCCCTCCAAGGGTAAAAATGTCTTTTTGCGTCCCACTGTTAACACCGTCGAAGAAATAGAGCGGAGTGTAATTTTCAAAAGATAAGGGGGTCCGTGTGTAATTTAGGGTAAACCTCAGGGGTGCCGTGAGTAATTAACCCTAATTTTTATAATCATATTACAGGTCAAGTGCAAGGGTAAATAATACTAACACACCTTCCAGAGTAACAGTGGCTCTCTGTTTTCTGTGGGGATCTAAGAGCATGTCACATGTGGGTCACGGCCTTGCCTCGACGAGATGTTACAAAATAAAGTATAAATCATTTACAACAAAAGTAAAAATTAATAAGCAAGTGCAAGCTAAGCGAACTCAACTTCTTCAAGTTGGTTGTTTTTCATAACTCTTTCTGACTAACACTATTGGTTGTCTTATAATTCTACTTAAAGTATAAGTCTAACCAGAATAAACACTGTAAAATACATTTTACAAAATGTTAACTTTGAAAATAATTATACCCAGAACTCCTGCCACAACCCCTCTCTCTTACCAAAATCTCATTTCTTTTAGTACAAGTATGTTTTCAAAAACTGAACTTTCATAATAACGCCAGATTTTGTGGCGGCACACTCGATGAACCTGAAAAAAATATATTTAATAATTTGAAATAAATACACCATAATAATTTTTATAATCATATTACTTGTCAAGTACAAGGATAAAAACTACTAACACGCCTTCCACAATAATAGTAGCTCTATGTTTTCTTTGGAGATCTAAAAGCACGTCACGTGTGGGTCCACGGCCTTGATGAGATGTTACAAAATAAAGTATAAATCATTTGAAACGCAAAGTAAAAATTAATAAGCAAGTGCAAGCTAAGAAATTCAACTTCTTCAAGTTGATTGTTTTTCATAACTCAATCTGACTTACACTATTAGTTGTCTTAGAATTCTACTTAATGTAACGCCCCGAATTTTTGAAGCGTTAAATTCAAATCAATAAAGACAGAAAACCCCAAATATTCATAAGTCTCCCAAACTGGTTAGTCAGAGCATCTAAAAATTAAAATAAAATAAAATCTCCAAGTCACATAATTACGTCTCAAATAGACCTAAAACAGTAATTAAGTCCCCAAATTACTCCTACACGGAGTTCCAAATTAATCATCCAAATCCACATACGTCCTCCTATTGTACTTTCTAAAAATAACCAAACTAAATGCAAAACTAAACTACTAATACTGACTCTGATATAAAATTGCTAGCTCTCAGTTACACAGCTAACCCTGTAATCCAATCTCACCTACTGATCACCTGAAAGGAAAACAATAAGGGAGTGAATCAAATGCCCAGTAAGGTCGCTCAACGTACCAATCAAAAGGAATAAAAAAAAATGTCTAAGAAAACGAAGTTGCGGACATACAGAATTTTAACGGAACAGATACACAAAAGAATTTCGAAATGCCAAAATATATTTTGTACAGAGACGGACACTAGAGAGCCATTCAGAATAAGGTCACACATGTCATCACTGACACGTGGAACCAGGTTCAGAAAATAAGATCGCGATCTCTAACTCATCCACTGAGTTAGCCCACGTTCCAATTTACGTGGGTAAGTCAGAAATATAAAGTCACATACATTGTGACATGGCTCACACAGTTACCGACACGTGTCAATGAATTCGACGAGACACCACAAAAAACAATTCAACGTAAACTAATGGGTCATATACACCTAGCGGCCATGGCTCACACCAAGTGTTACTCAGAAGTTACAGAAGGTAGAATGGCAGAAACGTGTATAAATAGTAACAAAATAATCAGAGAAGGGTATATCAAAGGACTTGGAATGCAACTTTGGATGTAAAACAAAGAGGACCAAAATGAGGACTCAAACAAGTTAATTTGGTTTAACCAGCATGCATACGAGTTCATTGGGAATACAAATAAGTTCCAGCTCACAAGGAACATAAAAGCACAAGAATACACTAGAACTTGACATGTGGTAGAAAACCCAATTGGGAATTGACAAGGAGTTGCTTTGGGCGCAACCTCAAATAAGGCTTCATGGGTTTGTGTTTAAAAATGAATAAAGCCAAAACCTGTAATGTCATACTACTAATGAAGTCAATGGCATGAGTCATACTTTGGTGATTCCTTTTCATTGCAAATATTAAGGAGAAGACACGTGTAACAAGAAGAAACCAAGAAGTCGGCAACTCAAGTTTTTAGCTAAACAATCATGAGAAAGGGTTTGATGCGGAGCAGTTCATGTCAGATAACAATAGTTTGGCAGCTTTGCACGGAATATCAATACCAAAAGATTTCAACTGACGGGAAAAAGAACACTATTTCAGTAATTAGATAAGAACGTGACAGCTAGATTCTCAAATAAAGCAACGGAAGTAACCCGTAAAATCAAGCTGATCAATCAACGATGAATCAAATATTGAACCAACCAAAGCCCTTACGAGATACGATGAATTCAACTGTAGTGCCGAGTTAACGGATAAATCCTTATAATTATCAAATTGATTGGTCCAACGCTGATTCAGATTTCAAAAATAATAAACCTTTACTTTTAATTGTACGATTAAATCCAAAATTTCAATCTTCTCAATCTATTGCATCAAAAACCCTAAAAATTAACATACCCAACGATTCCAATTAGGTTCTAACAATAAAGAAAATTTGTAGGGTTCCTACTACGAATCTCAATTCAATGATCGAATTGAATTCTTACCTCAAATTGATCTCCAAAGGTCTCTCCCTAGGGATTCACTGGAGACTTTTCTAAACTTTCTTGTGTGCTCTTATGATTGTACGTAACTATCAGACACCTAAAAGATATATATTTATATTCCTAAGATAAATAAAATTTCAAAATACCCATTACATCCCAAACTCTTAAAAAAGAAAAATTTTAAACTTTTTTTTAAGCATTTAAATATGAGGGGTGTAACACTTAAAGTATAAGTCTAACCCGAATAGAGTTCTAGTACGCCTAGAATTTTACTCATATTAGAACTCTACTTCATATTTATGTTCTTTTTATCATGTTAGGCTGAAACCCTGTAGCGGAAAGGGAGACACTTCTAAGACTCTCTGTCATAAAATTCTAAAAATAGAAAATAGCCTACAAAATTACTCTTGACTTTGGTTGGACTCAACCCACTCGATTGAAGGCTCGAGGTAACAAACAAATTATTTTATACATAACTATCACAACAATAGTAGCACAAGTGGACTCTGATCTGTAGTCTTAAGGGGAGAAATCGACGGTAGAGTCATGGATCCGCGGTTGACAGCCGAGAGGGAAGGCGGCAGAAGTGTTCACAGCGGCAGACGATGTCGGTGTTGATTATGGCATTGATATGCATTAACGATGGAAATAGACTCGATTCGTGGTCTGAGGGAAGGCGGTGGAGTGGTGGAGTGCGTCCGACTATAGAGGGTGATGGTGGTGAGTGATGACCCGTTTGGATGATGTATGGAATGGACCTGGGGAAAGTCTGAGAGAGATAGAGAGAGAGGAAGGAAGGGGGCGGCGACTAGAAAAGAATGGAGATAAGGATGAGATATGAGAGGGTGGCTAGAAAAGACTGTAGAGAAGAATAAGAGAGAAAAAGTGGGCCCCTAATACTATTTATGCAAACAAGCATCTGGGTAAACCCAGGTAACTTGTACCCGACCCAAACTGAAACGGAATTTATGTGTCGGTCTGGGTACGAGTGAAAAAAGAACGGGTCTTCATTTCTTATGCCTGTAACCGGATTTTTTCAACGGTTTGGGTTGACCTCGGGGTAGGGGTTATTTTTTGCCACGTCTCAGCAGGGGAAGTTATAAAAGACCGTTCTAGTCGTGCATATCATTTCCCAAAAGATAATAACCAAAATAGACTGAAAAGTCTAAATCACCCCTTACTAAATGGTTCAACTGATTTATCTATCGGTTTAAAAACTTATCAGCTGGCTTGTTCATCCACTATCGGCCGATTCATTTGCACTTACCTACTGGTTTGTTTGAAAATCGACAGGTTCTCTCACTTATCTAATGTGATTTTAATCTAAATTTAAAGAGATAAGAACCACTAATTAGAGTAAAACACTTCTAAATCACATGCGATAAACCACATTTCAGGATCAACACCATCAAATCTAATCCAAATCATGCCTTATTATATCTAGACCCTGACATGGGTTAAACCCAAGTTAACTAGACCAACCATCTGGACGAGACCACTTAAATTGTGCTAACTACATTGTGTAGGTCCCTAAATACACCTAGAGGGGGAAGGTGAATGTTACGCCCCAAAAATTAATTAAAATACCCGAAGCGTAAACGGTCGAATAAACGAAATTCGGAGTAAACCTTAAAATTATGAGAAGTCTCCCAAATGAAATCAGAAAACCTTAAAATATCATAAATCTCACAAATGGTCATTCAGAGCATGTGCTAATAATCCCCAAAATACATCAATATCTGACAATATGGCCCAAAGCTTTTATACAATCCAAAAATTTCTCCAACACGGAGTTTCAAAACAAAACCTAAGCAATACTAACTTGTCTTGATCAAATACACTTAAATGTCAATCCTAACTCTGAAATAAGGCAGCTAGCTTTTGGTCACACGGCTAGTCCTTCAAATTCAAAATCTCACAAACTGATCACCTGAAAGGAAAAACAATAAGGGAATGAGCCAAATACCCAGTAGGGTCGCTCAAAGGACCAATCAAACAGAAGCAAAAATATCTGAGAAACAAAATTTTGGAAACACAAAAGTTTCAACGGGACGGATATTAAACCAAATTTTGAATGTCAAACTATATCTGAATACAAAGAAAGACACAAAGTTTCAACGGAACGGACATAAAACCAAATTTCAAATGTCAAACTATATCTGAATACAAAGATAGACACAAAGGTTTCAACAGAAATATTTCAAATGTCAAACTATATCTGAATACAAAGACAGACACAAAGGCAAACCAGTTTCGACTGAACAGAGGTCAGACCAAATATCAAATGCCAAAATATATCTGAGTACGGAGACAGACACTAGAGAGCCATTCAGAAAGTGGTCACATACGTCATCACTGACATATGAGGCCGGTTCAGAAAGTAAGATCGCGATCTGTAGCTCAACTCCCCTGAGCTAGCCCACGTTTCAATTCACGTGGGTAAGTTGGAAATAAGTCACATATACTGTGACATGGCTCATAAAGTTATCAAAACAAAAATCTCAAGATAACCGTCATCAAATATCGAACATGTCAAACAATATTCAAAGTTTACGAAATAATGATAATCATTAATCACTGAAATGAACGATATCAATATTTCAAATTCCGAGGTCAAATAAATTCGACGGAATTTGATTTCCACAAATCATAGCATTGAGAACAAGTCATTCATAACAAAGTTCAAAACAAAAGGAGAAGAAGAATCACTTAACTCCATTTTAAGAAGTTTGGATTTCAAAAAGAAACTAAGGACTTACATGTGTGATTGGTCCATCGCTGACTTGAATTTCGAAAATAAACTCTTACCTTAATCAAGCCTTTAAGAATGCAAATCCTCAAGCACCACTTTAGAACTCAAGAGCTTCCTAAGCCTTCTCTTTTCTCTTTTTCCACCGCAAGGGAAAAAGAAACAAACTTCCCAAGCCTTTTCCTCTCTCTCTTTCCACCACAAGGGAAAAGGAATATAGAACCCCCAAAAAGGCTAGAAAGGAAATAAGAAAGCAATTTAAATGGGACCAAATCAAGTTTTCATTCGAACGAAAATAGTTTCCATTCGACTGAAACCACCTTTAATTCGACCGAAAACACTTTTAATTCGACCAAAAACACTTTTAATTCGACCGAAGTTACTGTTCATTCAATTGAAGTTACTATTCATAGACTGAAAACTTTAGAAACTTTTTTTTTCTTTTTCATTCGACCGAAAATAGGTTTTCATTCGAATTAAAACTTTTAATTCGAATGAAAACTTCAGAAAGTCACTATACACAATTTAAATAATTTTCGTTCGAAGTAAAATATTTCCATTCGAAGCAAACTCATTTTCATTCGAAGCAAAACCATTTTCATTCGATCGAATCTTTCAGACTCCAAAACTTTAACATCAAATAGTTTTGATTCGAATGAAACCACTTTCATTTGACCAAAAATTTCAGAAACTTTAACCATCATTTTCTCAATATTATAAAAAAGACCACAAATTTATTTACTTAAAATAATAATTTTGAACAAGGAAAAGAAAATGTTCGGGGTATTACAGTGAATAGGTGTTTACAAATCTAAGTAAGAATTTAAAAAATTTAACTCACAAGATGATTTCTATCACAACACAGAGATTTATACTGGTTCGGCCCCACCTGTCTATGTCTAGTACCCGAGCACTCCACACAAGGGAGAACTATTCGAGCCTTCCACTAAATAGCTAGCTTTGGGTGCTAGATCAAACCTCAGTACAGTTCTGAAACCTCTTCAAGATTTTTAACAAGTACAAGTGAAATGAAGATTACAATTGAAATACAATTTATACTTTTCAAAGAGTATATATTATAATGAAAACAAATGAGCTAAGCTTTCATAGGTGAGAAGATATGAATCTTAAATAACTTAACCAAGAAGATTGCTTGACAAGATCTCAAACAAAGAACTCGCTCAAAGGATTGTGTAGAGATGAGTGAATATGTTGAGAGAGCTTTTAGATTAGAGAGATTTTCAGAGATCAGAAAAGTTGGTAATGAACTCTCTAAGGGTCCTTTTTATACTTAAGAGGATATGACCGTTGAAGAGCATTTAAAGGGATAAGACGGAGAATATTTTAAAAGAAGTAAATCAAATGAATATTTAAAATCGTTCAGAGGAAATTCATTCGAGAAAGTTTAAGGTTACCTCTAAAGAATTTGGTCGAATGAATACCAGATTTATTCGAATAAAATTGAAGAGTAGAATTAACTTTGAGCCAGTAAAAAATTCAATCGAGTAAAAATTAGGATTAATTACACATAAAACCCTATAGTTTGACAGTTCGTGCGTTTTTCACCCTACTATTTCAATTTTAGCATAATTCACCTCACTGTTCATTAATTTATGCACAATTTACCAATTGACGGACTAGAGTCCAATTTTTTGGATATCCGTCAAATTTTCAGGAATAAAATTCAACCGTGGCAGCCACATCAGCTTCCTACTCCACTTGGCAGCCACGCCATACATGCCATTGACCACCAATCAGCTTATCTCTCTCTCTCTCTCTGTGTGTGTGTGTGTGTGTGTGTGTTATTTTTCTATTTTAGCTAGAAGCACCATCAAAACCAAACCCATGTCGATGCCAAGACCAACATCACCACCTAACACCAAGCCCACACCATGACTACTACATCAAAGTCATCACTGTTATAGGGTCACCACCATCACCACCCAACAACAAACCCACAATCGATTTGACTTTTTTGTTTATGGGGTTTTGAGATTAGGGTTTGATTTTGGATTCAATTTTGGAGGCTTTGGTAGGCATTGGCTTCAAATTGATTATGGCTAGGGTTAATGTGGTTGTGATGGTTGGTATAAGGGTGGTGTTGGTGGAAACTTTCGGTGCTGGCATTGGTAGGGCGGCGTTGGCTGCAGTGGTGGAGGTTGGACGACGCTTCGATGCTAGGGATTAGATGGTGCTGTTATGGTGGAGGTTGGACGGTGCTACAATGATGGGGTTTGGACCGCGTTGGCGTCAGTGGGGGTTTGGAGGGCTGGCGCTGCGATGGTGGTAGCTGTAGGTGGTGGAGTTTGGACCGTGGCAGTCGTAGGTGGTGAAATTAGTGCGTGGCTAGAGTGGGTATTGAGGACGCTTTACCGCAGTGGGCGTGGGCGTGGGTGCTGGGGCTTGGTGCGTGGCTGTGGTTGGTGGTGGGGTTGGTTTGTCATTGTGGTCATGGTGGTTGGTATGGCAGGGAAAGTTTTATTCCGGTGGTAATGGTGGAGTTTTGGCAATTTTGGCCAGACGATGGTAGGAGTTTAGTTTGGAAGACGGAAGAAAGAATGCCAAGCTGGATTAGGGACCAAAATGACAATTTTACCCTTGAAAATTTGACGGACATCCAAAAAATTATACTTAAGCCCGTTAATCGGTAAATTACGCACAAATTAACGAACAGTAAGGTGAATTATGTCAAAATTGAAATAGTAGGGTAAAAAGCGCACAAACTGTCAAACTATAGGATTTTATGTGTAATTAATCATAAAAATTATATCTTTCGAATGAAAAAGATTTTAAATTCAAAGAAATGCTACTAATGGAATTGGTCGCAGGGTTTGCGAATCTTTCAAATGAAAATTTCTTTTATCCAAGAATCTAAATGCCTAAAGAATTCTGTCGAAGGTTTATAAAAATCCTTCAAATGAAATGGATTCGGTCGAAGGTTTTCGAAAGACTTTTGAATGAAATGGATTCGGTCGAAGCAAAAATAGATTTTTTTTGACAAAACTTAGAGTTTCTGATGGATTCAATCAAATGAAAAGGTTTCATTCGAATTGAAAGCATCTTGGCAATCAATGCTTCTCGGTTTTTGTTCTTTACGATTTTCTATTAGATTTATAAGAAAACTTAGTTTAAGAATGATTACAAAGAAAATGAAAACCTACTCTAAGTTCAAAGTCTTCGTTCAATCAGATATCCACACTTTGATATTTCCTGAAATCATGCTAAATAACACAGTTAGATTTAATCTTGGAATCATCGAAATAAAGAATCTAGACCCATAGATTAACACACTGGAGTACTAACTGCACTGCTTACTAGACTGGACTTCATTGATTAAATTAAGCTTATTATTTATTATTAGGCTTAACCCAACAATAACGTAAAAAGCCTAACTAAAAATAGATCGCAATAACTTACAAGTGACTACGTAAAATAAACTTACAAAAATGGGATGTCTACAGAGCCCTTCAATGAGGAAGCTCGCCCGCGAGTGAACATCACGGAAAACAAAACATTTTTTGTAGTAATAGCACAGAAAAGACCACAAAGCCTTACGACACTCAGACAAAGATATGATATTAGACCTTTACGAGGCTTCCTATGTTTCCAAGCCTTAGGGCCAGTTTGACAAAAAAATTTTGCTCTTTTTTTTTCAGTTTTTAAAAACTGAAAAAAAAGGAGCGTTTGGTAACCATTTTTTTTTTCAATTTTAAAAACCAGTTTTTAAACTGAAGAGTAAAAAAAAAAACTCCAGAAACTGGTTTTTTTTTTTCACTTTTGGTTTTTTTTTCTTAGACCACCACCACCACCCTCCCACCGCCGGCAGCCACCTCAGGCGACCACCGCCGGCCGCCGGCGACCACCGTCGGAGACTGCCGGTAGCCACCGTCGGAGACTGCCGGCAGCCACCGTCGGAGACTGCCGGCAGCCACCTCCGGCCGCCGGCGACCACTACCGGAGACTACCGGCAGCCACCTCCGGCCGCCGGTGACCACCGCCGGAGACTGTCAACTGCCACCTCCGGCCGCCGGCGACTGCCGGCAGCCACCTCCGGCCGCCGGCCACCACCACCACCACCGGCCACCACCGCTACACCCCACCACCGCCACCGCAAACCACAAAAAAAAAAAAAAATCAAAATAAAAAGGGTTACCAAACACCAAAAAAAAAAAAAACTCAAAAAAAAGGGGTTATCAAACACCCACTTGTTTTTATAAAAAAAAAAATTTAAGCTGCTCTTTAAAAATTGAAAACAAAATAACAAATTTTGTCAAACGAACTCTTAGTTGCTTGTTTCCAAGTTCTCTCGTTTGTTAGAGAAGAGAATACCTATTTAAAAGTCTTACTGGCTACATCTTTATGGCAATTTTGAAAGTGTAATTATAAATTGACCTTTTATATGAGGGCCCGATCTCCTTTAGTAGCCAAGGACAAGTTCGTTGAGTTTTGTAAGAGTAAATAATGTTATTCTTCCACTCCTTCCCCTCTTGCCAGTTTGTTGATCTCATAGAGTCCATTTGCCCACAGTTTTGTAGAGTGAACTCCGATGCAGATTAGTCTGGGCTAAGTGCTGGGGGAATTGTTAGGTTATATACCTCACAGCCGAGAAATAAGTGGTGAGTCTGCTTCCAATGCCTAGTGGGCTTATCTTTCTCTTAGATACCAAACTTTAACATGGTATTAGAGCTGCACCTCCTACGTATTCATATTCTCGTTCTTGTGCAAAACTTCAAATTGAGGCTCTCTTTATTCTTTATCCTCATGCCGTAATTCAGATCGAGTCTCTTTATTCATATCCTCGTCTACAATTCGGATTGAGGTTCTCGATCTTATTGTTCATCGCCTAATCCCACATTTCATGTAAGGCGGATGTTAAGTTATATCACTTGTTAAAGTCTGGTGTCCACCACAAAAGCATGCTCAAATAAAATATAAGCCCTTCAGGCATAATTATTAGATTCTCTACTTACTTGCTAATGTGGGATATAACTCACCCTAACGTGAAGCATCAAATTAAGTAAGGACAAGAACATCAACAACCTCGATATAAATTACGGCATGAGGACGATAATAAAGCGCCTCAATCCAAACTACAAGAATTCAAATCACGGCATGAGGATGAGAATAAAAATAGGTAGTGGGTCTGGCTCTGATACTATGTTAAAATCTGGTATTCATCCAAAAGAATGCTCAGATGAATGATACGTCAATCAGGTATAAGAAGCAGATCCACCACTTATTTCGAATCGATGTGCAATATAACTTAACATCTTTAACTGCAATCTACTTCTTATACTTTACGGATTTATTCTTTTCCTGAGCACGCTTTTAGGTCGGATGCCCGACCTTAATGGGAATAATAGTGAGAAACTTCGAAGGTTTCTTTGTTGCTGGTAGGGCCACATATAATTGGCTAGCTGTGGAGGCCCCTTTGTATTGCCGAAGCTTTGAAGTAATGAAGCTTTGAAGGTAGCGGCTTGTTAAAAGGGTTTCTACTAAGTCCAGGTTGAAGGCGACTCTTCATTGTTGGGAGGTATATATGCTGAAACAAACCAGTCCTCCATAAGCCAGAGTTATTGCGAAGGATTGTCTCTCATTTCCAGCAGCTTCCCTGTGTTCTTTCTCTTCACCAGGACAAATATGTACGAAATTTAACATCTTTTAAATTACAGCAAAAAAGGAGTGAAACTCAACTTTGTACCACAAAAGATATTGATAATTCCAAAAGGTAAACTCACCAAGAATGGGTTAGCTTTATTTTTTAGTAATTGGTATTTTAAGAAGGTCAAATTAAGGGAATAATGTCATCGTTAAATGAAGAAAGAAGTTGAATAAAGCAAAATTCAACACAATTGATGACAAATTAATACGAAAAAAATCAAATATGAAAACCTTAATATATATATATATATAAAAAAGGAAAGGATCGATCACAATGCACAGTAAACAAATAAAGAGAAAAAAGGGAAGCCCCGCTGTTATCGATTGACCAAAACAAAAAATTTACAGTTCTATCTGCATAATTATTGAACAGGCCCAATTGGTGTTTGAATCCGCCATGCGTCATGATGGATCTGCACTAGGGGTGGCAAAGTGGGTGGGTGGGTTGGGTTTGGGTGTGAGTTAAACGGGTTTGGTTTAAATGGATGACTGACCCATTTTTACCCATTTATTAGTGGGTCAATTGGGTCATTTGTTAAATGGGTTGGTTTCACCCATCAAACCAATAACAACCCATTTAATTAGTATAATACACTGAATTACAAAATTCTCTCTCTCTCTCTCTCTCTCTCTCTCTCTGTGCAACACTGCTACTTCATCTTCTTTAACGAGCAACAGTCGCCGCCCCTGCCATTCCACACTCACCACCATGCATAGCTACCACCAAACGCCACCGTCGCCACCCACAGCTACTTCATCTTTTTTTGCAGATCTGAGCCGACAGAGGGATGGGTTGGGACAGCAGCGAAGACAGAAGGCTGGACGGGCAAATTTGAGCACCAAACGGCAGCGATGGGCATATCTGAGCGACGGACGACAGCGATTGAGATGGTGGTGTACCCAAATCCCAGTTACCCACGCCGCTGCAGCGCTGCCATCTTCTCATCTCCTTCTCTGCGGGTTACCGACTCTGCCGCCGCTGCCTCCTTCTTCTCTTCCTCTACACCGCACCTTCGGCGGTCAGCTCCCACGGCCACGGCTCTACCTCACCACCACCTAACCGGCCACCCACCACTGTCACAACCACCTAACAAATGATAAAAGCACCAAACCCGTCCACCTCCACCTTCAGCGATTTTCTCCTGTTACGGATTCAAAATTTTCAGATCCCATTCTGAAGGTTCACGAAATGGGTTTTTCAATTTCCATCTTGAATGGATTTGGTTTTCCGAAGTACAGTGAGGAGACGGTGGCGACATCGCGACAAGACGGTAGTGACGGCAGATCTGAGCACCATCGTGACGGGACGGCAGCGATGAGCAGATCTGAGCAACACCATGACGGACGACAGCGATTGAGACGGTGAAGACATCGACGATGTCGACGGCGATTGGAGGAGGTGACAACGTGGCGGTGGCGCCGGCAGCAGCTTGGCCTCGTGTCTGGCCGTGGCTATGTAAAAATTGGCCGTGGTTTGTAAATTAAAATTTTGAAGTGTTAAGACTAATGGGTTGATGGGCACCCAATTAAAACCCACTTAAACCGGTGGGTTATTGGGTTCAGTATTTACTGACCCATTTAGACCCATTTATTTAACGGGTGGATTTGGGTGAATTTTAAGTGGGCGGATTTGGGCGGGTAAATGGGTTTGGGTTATCATTGCCACCCCTAATCTGCACTGTCCAAATAGCCATTGGATAGGCCCAACTGGTGTTTGGACCGGGTCAAACTGTTTGTCAAATTCATACGCAAAGTCTCGGGTAGAAAGTCTTGTAACTGAAGCCCATATGCATGCTTTAAACCAAAACTACTAGCGAATGGGGCACAAGCGATGCATGTGCAAATAACAAATAATAATTTTGCTTGATAACTATATATTCAGAAAGGTAAAGAGTCACAATAGTTAACTTTCCAAATAATAAGGGTGGACTCGGGAGAGGAAGAGAGAAAAATAGCAGAGATGGTCAGCGAAAATTAGGAGAGAGTGATTTATCGCTAGTTAGGAATAGATGGAGCGATAGGTGGATATTGAGCTAGAAAGTAGGAAAGCATTATGATGTAGGCTTTAATTTCAAATTATTGAAATGACCGTTGTTAATTTTTTTTGGAGATGGGTAGAATGGTTTTAAAGGTAGCATATATGGTATAACTAGAAGCTCAAAAAATGCTTCACCATAAGAGCGCTCTCCCTGATAATTATATATATAGTCAAAATGGATGTTATTTGCTGATTCAATTGATGGGGATTATTTTGCCATGAGGTGATCTCTCTTAATAATAGTATAGATTAACAATTATCTAGTATCATGATTGATATTTTACCCCTTTTTTCCCAACTACTTCTAATATTTATAATGTCATTAAGGAAGAGCATTTTTACGGTGAAACTATTGTTGAGCTTCCCATTATATCATTTATTCTAACTTCTAAAACCATTCTACCCATCTCTTTAAAAATTTAACAATGGTATTGCAAATCTATATTCACCTTCTATTGATCTCCTAGTTTCATGTCTGACTATCCGTCTCTGTCTCCATCTAGCTACTCGTAACTACTCATAACTTCATTTCTCCTTATTTTTTCTCACCATCTCCGTTATTTTTCTCTTCCTCTTCTTATGGAGTCCACCCTTATTATTTGCTAAATTAAGATTCTTGTTAGTCAAAGCATTATATATGCTCCGAACGCTAATCAATTTGATCCTTTCCTTGTACAATATACAGGAAAGTTTGTACAACTATACATGCTTTATGAATTATAACAAGATGGGACTATTTTAAACCTTATTGGTAGCTATAACACAAATGTTGTCCCAAAGAACTTTTTAACCTGATAAGTGTGGTAAGAAGGGTGTCTACATTTTCTTGATAATTAATGAATCGATTTGGCCAGTCAAAGTGTCAGCTGCGTCTTTTGGCATGGAGGGATGTCATACAAAATGACGAGAAAGCCAATAGTTCAAAGGTTAAAATTTTTATTTTTTTCTGCACAAAGTCATAACTATAATATATAAAAGTTCGAGTCTGGTCGGGTTTTGATACTTAGGGTAAAGGATACGAGGTTGTCCTGCATAGTATAGCATAGGGCTAAGTAGCCTCTTGATGGATCAAAGAACAAAGAAATATCATATAAAACTTAGGATGCATTGGGCATGGACTTAGTATTCCTACATTAATTAACCAGACAATGTATATTGTAATTCACATCCGAAATCATATATATATTCGCATTCAAATACTTTTCTTAAGTACCGAGTTGTCAAAAGTATCAAGAATATTGATACAACAACAGTAACAACAAAGTTATCTAATCATTAATTTGTATAGAATAACAAATTGAATACGTAGCATCTGTTCGAGTACCCAAACTTAATCGTTCAACTTTCTTTTCTCGTCCTACTGGTATAATATAAAAACAACTTATTGGCTCCACTTATTCTTTGACAATTCTCGTTTTACAATTAACATTTCAGTATTAGATCAAGGACGGAAACAATTGCTCATCGTCCGAACACTAAATTCTAATTATGAACAAATCATAAAATTATCAAAAACATTTGTTCTAAGAAGTCATCCAAAACATTTTCTTCTAAAAGTAATTAAACTTCCAATACAAGAATGTCATACTAAGATCTATCATCCTAAACTTTAAGGAACCGATCGTAACTTATCAAATGATCTTTCCCCTACGTCATCCTCATCTGTCTCACCAAATACACGATCTGATGGAAACTTAACGGACCCAAACTTCTGCTTTGGACTCGCCGTCATAACTTCCCCAACACCCGTTTTAAACGATCGAACTGACCTGGCCCGAGAAAAGAAAGGCGGCAAGTTCAACCGAAGCCGGTTCGACCCTTCCTCCTGTTCAAACCTCTCGTAGGAACCATAATTCTTACCCCGATTGCTCCCTGCACTACTACTCCTAAAACCTTTCCTCGAACTCCTCGCCCTCGGGAATGCCACGTAGCTCCTGGATCGGCTCAAGCTTGTGTTCACCAATTGGCTCCGTACATCGTCCGGTAACCTTAACGTAAACCTTTCACAATCCTCACCTGGCTGTACCAGTGAGTGACCCGTCGAGTGCGACCGTGGGAAATTTCCAGTAATCCGCCCCTTGCTTTCACCCGCCCGAGGCGGACGGTTCCGATTTGTAGTCCGGGTCGCGTCAATCACCTGTGGAGGGTCCATATCAATGACCAACTCCTCAGACGGTTGACCCGAGTCATCAATGTCCGAACCATTGCCCAGGTCGTGACACGGTATAAAGTCGGGGCGGGCATCATCGGGTCTAGGAACCAGATTGGATCGGCAAACGGGGCAAGTGACATGAGAGGCTAACCAAGAATCTATACAATCGGGATGGAACACGTGACTGCACGTGG
The DNA here is from genome assembly GCA_033065855.1 of Escallonia rubra. Lineage (NCBI taxonomy): Eukaryota > Viridiplantae > Streptophyta > Magnoliopsida > Escalloniales > Escalloniaceae > Escallonia > Escallonia rubra. Next base: position 29,243 of record JAVXUO010000747.1, on the reverse strand, counting down.
GGAGCAAACGGAGGGTCTCGGCCTCTTCGAACTCGTTTAAGCACACGGCACATTCCAACGCGCCCTTGCCTATCTTGAGCCCCTTGACTTCAGCGTAAAGAAACATTGGGAATGTGTCGATCACCTCAGCGTCAAGCCCACGCGCCGTCGCCATGCGGCGCAAGAGGCCACCACCACCGCCTGGTTCATCGATCGTGGAGACCGCAAAGCGGTCGGTGCACTGGCGAGCATAGATGGAGAGGCAACCGAGGACGAAGAAGGCTGTTATTAGGCAGACCAATACGATTGCCGTTGACGGGCTGACTTTTATCTTGGACGCATATGGGTAGCCCGGTGGCGGCGGCGGCGGTGGCGTGCCTGTTTCAGTTTGGGCAGTGGTGTGCGGTGGGAAGAGTAACAGGAAGGTGAAAAGGATGGCCCGAGTGATGCCATGGCCTAACTCAAAGCTGCTTTGATTCATGAGGCAACGAGGAAGAAAAACCAGCAGTACTTTCAGATCATATTTGTACGTTGTTTATATGCCCTCAAAGAGACTAAACATGATTCTTCTAGCAAACAGCTTGCTACAGTTTTGATTGGGAACTCTGAAACGGGGAGGAACTAAAAAGGAAGGGATGAAGTAACAGGCAAGATGATGCTGGTAGGGTTGGAGTGTGGTGGGGTGGCGTGAGGTTGAAGACAAAGTTGGGTGCTAATTCAGTTTTGGGTGTTGACATTTGTGGGCAGTGGTGGGGCTAAAGGGGGAAAAAGAACTATATGCAGAGGGTGTGTGATGTGAAATCCAGTTAAATACAACTACGGTGCGATTCAAACGAGAGGTGGCATTGCTGAGCGATTTATCCAAGCTGATAAAGGCTAAATATTTGTCTATCTTGGACTGCAGTGAGTTTGAGTGAGAGTCACGTTGTGAGGCGACTGGGGAATTAGGAGGCTCCAAGGTTTATTTTCTAGGATTTAGTGAACATTCCCTTTCTTGTACTACTATGGTTGGACTTGGTCAGACCAACCCAGGTCGCTCTCGGGGATTCTTGATTGGAGCTTGCTGCTAAGAACAGACTTTAGCTCATATCCGAGTCGTGAAAATTTTCTTTTAACCTCGTGTATAGTGATAATTAATAGTGACAAATGTTTCAAGCGACTTTTCTTCTAACATTTTTAGCAACACTTTTTTAGCGTCACTAAATAAAAGTCACTAGAAACATTTAGAGACAATTGATTGCCGCTATGTAAGGAGTATGAGGAAAATTCTTCCAACAAGAGTAGCAGCCAAATTTTTTTCAAGTGATAATGGACCAAAGGCTAGATCCACTTGCAGACAACGTTAGCATGCGGTTTAACGGAAAAGAAAAATGATTGCACAGAAGCGCCTCATCAGGACAATATTGATGCCGGAAACTACTATTAGACAAGTTTGAGGTGCTAGCTAGGTACGTGATAAATTTAGAATCTTGGAAGTGTTAAATGTTAATTTAACCCATAAGTTTGAGGTACAATTAATTCAATTGAGATTCACATGGTGTTAATTCATTGAAAATCTTGGGCTTCATGTACGCACTTTATGCGATTAAATGATGTGCGCGATTATACTAAAGATGCAATTGAAACAATAGAGGTATTACAAGTAATTGCAAATTGAATGACGTAATATATTTGGTGCATAAAATTCACTATAAGCATCCCCAATCATCCACTAATTTGACTGTCACACATTGGTCATGTATCCCAACTCCAACAGCAAGCAGTACACCGAGAAGGTTTTTTATTCAGAAACATGGACATGCATTTGCTTCTTTCTTCTATCTTTTTTTCTTTTCATCTTCCTCCCCTTGTCAATGCACTAAGTTTTTAATCTAAATAATGCTTAGGGCGTCATAATGTCCAAGCGTGATATACGTTGTTGGACTTATTTTACAGTTATTCAAGCTTTTAGAACGTTTGGTAACTTAATACGATATCGGTGCTCTTCTTATGCAATGTCTTATGTTGAATTCTCCTCGACTGCATATCCGTCGCCCTTTGCGGTGGAAATAACTTATTTTACAGTTATTCCTACGAATTTGGCCACTGCCCCTTGCCCCTCCAGCCCTCCTTAATAATACTGCACTCTGTTCATTTCTACCCTGTGGTGATCTACCACCTTGGTTTATTTCTCGTAATTTTGTCTATTCACGTGCAATTAACACTTACCTTACCGTGATAATCGAGAGAAACATAAATGGAGACAGCAAACAAGTTTTAACCACTAAGAAGTTAAAATTATGGTTCTTGGCGGGTACGCTTCAATCAAGGAATCATTGATTACTAGGAGCTTAACCAAAGGATAATTATCGATTCTATACAACCTAATTCCATAATGCTTTGTATACCCTACTTCAAAACTTTGATTGCTATACCATCCGGTAGTCAAATATTGACAAGACATGCTTTAAAAGATTATAGCTTCCTAGACAAGTAAATTATCCATATGCAATCAAGCAATAGTTGAAAGCTATGCAACCTTTATTTATTTCCATGTATCTCCAAAGTCATTAGCAAGTCATGAATCACTAATCTCATCAGTGGCTTTAAATCATGAGATGCACTTTAAATGATCATAAAAAAAACTTATAAGGACTGAGATTTTCGTATAGAGAGTATTAGGTGGTACCTTTGAAAGCTAAAGCAGACCAAATGCTTTTATCTAATCGTGACATATGAATTATATATCGGAAAAACTTGAATGACTCATTCGAGATATAGGTCTTTTACGGGCCTCTTCCCTCAAGACAAACATTACGGTGAGCTGCTTTCCATAGACGAATGAAAGTTAGATTGTTTTGGCCCCTCTTACACAAGGCATTATGAATATTGATTTGAGTTTGATGCTTTCAATACTATCGCAGATGGTTGAAAGCATCTGTGATAATATTACGCAAGGGAGTTGTGATCTCTTTCTATAACCCAAGTTGCAACCAAAATTACCACCTGCTAATCATGAGTTGGTAAATAAAATGGATCCCAGTAAAGAGAAATGCTAAAATTGGAGTAGGATACGCGCTTTTCAAGTTTTGGGAAGTCTCAAATTCAATGTCACTGCATAAGGAAGAGTGGACTTGGTAGAAATGATTCATTTTTGTTGTTATGTTGGTTGTAGGAAGATAGTTACAACTCTTTGTATATCGATAATTAATAGTTACAAAATATTTGTACTGGCCTTTCTGCTTTTAGCAGCAATTTTTAACAGCATTGTTTTAGACTCACTTAATAAAAGTAACTCAAAATATGTAACGATAATTTATTGCCGCTATATAAGAGTTGTAACTATCTTCTTATAATAACCGGGATAGCATCTAAAAATTTTCCTCAAATAAATATGATTTTGTGGACTAGAGAAGTTGAAAGCACAGCAAACAACTATAAAACCGAAATGAGTTAATTAAATCCATCGCCCGTGAGGTTTTTCATTAATGCATTCAGCTCCATGAGATTTAACTTTAGAAATTACAATCCACCCGGTGTAACTTGATATCTTGTTGCATTCCACCCCTTCCAGCTTGGGGCGTTTCATATTGGATTTTGATCTCCCCAAATTGCCCTCATAAATTTTGTCAGTGTAATCTCAAACACTTTAGTATAGAGTACCATTCTTTCTTTCTTGTTTTTGAATTATTTTTTTTAGTGAGGGAAATACAAGTTATTTTTGTAGATCTGAACGATTGTTTCTCCCTGCACTCGGACATGTATCTTCTATGTAAATATATGACCACATGCATAGATCAAATATACGATTTGGCAATGACGAGACTAGTGGCGGAGGATCTTAGTGGAAATTAGACGATCTTTTAAAGAGGGTTCGTACTAACTTGTGGAATCTTGCTCTGATAAACAGTATATGGTGGTTGAAAGATTACGAAACCAGTGATTGCAATGGTAGTGGGGCTGAATGGTTGTAGGTAATTGATGAATTTGATGAAGCAGCAGCTCAAAATACTAAAAGACTGAACTTGGCACTAGTTGGAAAGTACAAGGGCAATATAGTCATATTATGTCATTTTTTGGATTTGTAATATGATAAGGGGGAGAACGGAATTTTCAATACATGATACAGCTAAGTGCAATAGCTTCAAACCTCAACGGAGCCGGGTGTAATTAACCCAAGTGGGATACACACACACATTATATTAGAGTTGATTCCCTGCCACTGCTGACAACTTAAGCTAAGTTTTCAGAACAATATGACCGCTCATGCATCCCAGATGGACGGATCAGACGACTTCTTTTCTTAGTCTAGTTAGTTCTCCAATGATTCGTTCGAATAGAGGGTAGTTCACCGTCTACCTCATAATGGGACAAAAGTTGCTCCATAATGGAGCGGGCGATAATAATCACTTTATAAAAACAGCGGATATGAGCCATCCACTTCGATAAAGTGAACGATCAAATCGCGCTAATAATTTAACTTAAGTTGACAACACTCTCATTATATCGGCTCCCTACCTAGATATACAACAAAACCTTGTGTCTCTTTAAGATTCCATGAGATTTATATCCTCTCTTTGTTTGTGGGGTTACAAAGGATTAAAGTATGCAACAATGACCTGACAACATTATCCTCGTCTGCTCTGCATCTCAAACTCTAAGAAAATGCCATTGCCATAATTCATAATGTTTGAATAGTCAAACCCTTAACTAAAATCAATATTTTTCAATATCTTATTCTCCTCTTTACTTTCATGTTTTGCATTATCTTTTCCATTGTTTATCCTCTTGAAACCAGTTGCTTCCAAAACTAAACTTGGCTTTCTCCATTCGACTGACATTGAACGATCAACTGAACTTATCTCTGTGGGATTCTGGTGAAGATGTACGTAGGAGCTTGATCTTTTCTGTTAATTACCAGTGGGCCTAGAAGCACAAGGCGAGAAAAGAAATCACATGCTAGCTAGTAGAAAGTAGAAACTGGGGCGAGCTCTGCAATTCATATGGTTGATGGGCGCATAATTTGCAGGTCGAGGGACATGCGAGTAGTCTTGTTTGCTCATCTTGCACTGCCCATTTATGTTTATGGTCTTCTTGATAGGCTATAACGGGAAGTGAACATGATCAACAGGGTTCTTTAACAACGCTGTCAAAATTGAATCCAATTTAGGATCACCTGCTGAATTCTTGGTACACCAACCAATATTCATCGCAAAGGTACTAATTATCCAGCCGAATCTAGATTACCTAGAGATCCATCAAACATATTTTTACATGGCAATCACAAACCAGAAAGAAAGAAAAACAAGAAGAAGAAGAGATAATGGAGGGGGTCCTGGAACTATGTGGCCCATTTTGGGATCTCTTGAACTGGGGCGGATTATAGTCTGATTGGACATCTGACTCCAGCCCATTCTCTCTTAAATCCTTAATCAGTCTTAGGCCTTTGCAAGGAGGGGCATTTTTTGTCAGTTCACGTGTAAGATGTTTACTTTAACTGCAGAAGCCCATCCTTCTTATAATAAGCTTAACTCAACTGGCTAATGACAATGTTAAGGGAAAGTCCATTCGCATGTTTGAACAGTTTTGGGGACTGCCGACTCATTTATTCATCAGTTATGCAGTCTTCAATCATAGACAAAAATATCCTCTTCTCCTTTTAGAGTCTGGTCGGATATCGCTATACCCTGTCACTTCTACACTCTAATCCACAAAATGGCGATTGTAAAATCACTTTTCTTGCCACCGTAACCAACATATCAAAACCCCCTCCCACGTATTTGCGCAAAATCAAGCTCATACATGCCGGAAAAACTTCATTGCAACGGTGATACCACATCACCATTACTGACACGGTATTATTACCTAATCAAATTCTAGCAAATTGTCACTTTATAATCTTCATTACCATCATGGATCTAAGTCAGCATCTACATCAGCATTAATGACTGCTAAACGTTCCTTTTTCTGGTGAGCTATAGCAGCCAGATAGTGACAATGAATAATTTGACTCAATCTCTACCTTCGCGGTGAGCTATGAACCAGCACGTTGTCGACAAAATTTGACAAGGGCAAGGATAAATAGGGGGTGCATGTTTGTTTTCCTGTAGGTTTTCAACGATGACAGATTCTGGTGGTCTTTGTTACAGATCTGGTGGTGGGGACCGTGATTTCGATGGGGGTTTTGTTGGATTTGGTGGGGGTTGTATTGGATTGGTTGTGCCATGGAAGACCATCGGCCGGTAGAAGTGGCGGCGGACCAGGAGGTGGCTATTAGAAGAGTCCTTACCACTAAGAGGGTGACGTTCGGTGGTGCTGGAGAAGAGCACGACGTCGGTGGTAGAAATGGGTGGCTGTCAATATTTATTTTGGTGATACCGCATCAGCAACCTGTGACGTGGTATCACCATTGAACTGAAGTTTTTCTTCCCGTGCGACACAAGCCAACGTGCAAACACATGCGAGGGGCAAAGTAATTTGTTGTCGAGTTAAAGCACGCGTTCGCAGGTGTGAACGTGCTCACTCCAACGTTACCTCACTTGAAAAAACTTTTTCAAGCAAATCACGAAAAATTCCAAAGCGCTGAGAGAAAAGATTAGAACGAAATATCTTGTGGGCCCGGGCCAAACTCCCAACTGACAAAAGTGAAAGAGTCTAGGTGAAGCCTTTGCAAACTTTCACGTAATCGGAAAAAAGAGTGAAACGAAGGGGAATCTAAAAAGTGAGGCACATAAATTTCCATAAATAGTGAGCATCGCCCTTGTTTTCTTTCAAGTTCGAACAGGTACCGCTGGATTCGGGCGCGGCCCAGTACATGATGCCAAGGGCAGTCCATGGTTTGCCCTCCGCGCCGCTGTTTTCGGAGGCCCAATCTGACACCACTCGGGGGCCCCACCCGTCTCGGTATTATACCACGTGTACGGCTGTTTGGTAGCCGTCCAAACGAAACGGACGAGCCGGCTGTCACATCCGAGTGCACACGTACGCTGGGATCGCCGTACCCAGCAGTTTCCCCGAAAACAACTACTGTTAGGTCAGCAATAATTTCGGGGAAACTGGTAGAGTTGCTTTTCCCGGATGAGATGTGTGTTCGCTTCGATATCAACTAATTACCTTCACTTTGTCGCTAAAGCAGCTTTTAGTGACAAAAAAATTGATTCGACTAAGATTTGTTAAAAAAAAAAATTAGGTAAAAGATCCTTCTATTTCAAAAGAAGAAAAACAACACTAGTCTTAAGACTAGACGTAATTCAAAAAAATAAGGTTAATAGAATTGTCTATACTCCTAACTGCGCACAACTACAAGTTTACAGTGCTAACTTTTTCGATTTTTTTGCTGAAGACTCGTGCACTTCACCAATTGCTTAACTTGTTTCACGACCTGCATTGAGTGTACCTATTGTTGATGGTTGAAAATCTTTTGATTCTTTGCAATTCTTATATTGCACGCAACCGTCACGGTTAGAGCTAATTTGATGAGTCTAAGTATAAAGCTTTTACCTTAAGATTCTTGTATAGATGACCATCCATCCAATTCGAAACCGTTGAAAAATGAAGAAGAGATGACTATTCATGAAGTCATGCTCCATTGTCCTGCACATAAAGGCACAGTTATCTCAGAAAGAACATTGTAACGTTTCAATCGATCCTTAGTCCTCTATCTTTACCTACAAAATAGCCAAAGAATAAAGGCACATTTGAAAATATACCCATTAAACCATATCAGCGTCGGCCATGGTGGTACACAACAACAGAAGTGTGGACTTACCATTCTCTGTCAAACACCCATAGGGAATATCACGATGAGAGTCATCGAGTACATTGGGACTGCTTATTTTAGCTCGAAAACCCCCAGGAGCATGAGATTTTGGTAGATGCAAAAATTCCATCCTTATTGAGTTAGGATACTACTAAATTTAGTCGCAACGTATAACTGTCAATATGATTTAAGCCAGATTACTATACCGGTGGTTGCTTTCTCTCTAGTTCCCCCGAATTTTGCCGCGGCTAACTTAAAATGGATGCAGAGGTGATGATTGCCCGAGGAAGAAGCTAGCCTAGTCCTTATGTTATATTGTATTGTTTTGTACCAAAAGAAAAATATATTATATAAATTTATATAGAGACTCAAACTTGTCGTAGGCACTTGTATGCAAAGAGGTACTATCATGCATGCACAATGCATTTATCATAAATTGTGCCTCAACGACTGTAAATGAGACTCTTGGGGCAATTAAGTCAGTGCCAATAGTAGTACCATGAGATCATAACTATTTTTGAGGTAAAATTAATCAGCATCTTTGTAAATGTTTATGGTAAACAACATCCTGCTGTTGGTTGCTTAAGATGTCTATACACAGCGACATAAAACTCAAACTCGTCTTCACAGCAAAACAACAAGTCACGCCTCAGGGCCAAAATGCAGAGGTATCGTAATACCAATGCTTCCATGGCTTTATATTTTATTTTTTTTAAATTAACCAGGAGATCGAATTTTATGACACAAGAGTACGTTTCATCGGTTACACAAGTAATTAGGCTACTATCCGAAAAATACACGATCTTTCGTTGTCACCCATCTATTTCAGTCGATAAGATACTGATGAGGACAGTGTAAAATTATTACGTAACATGGTATGTTGATATCATTTCATTATTACAGCAGCTATTTTGTCATTTGGGAAAACTAAGGTCCCGTACGCTTACAATATTCATTTTCTGTTTTCATTTTCATGATTTTCATATTCAGTTTGAAAATCAGTTCCTGTATTTTTATCATTTTCACTAAAAAATAATTTAGCGATTTTTTTTTATATTGGATTAAGTTTGAGTGAAAAAAGCTGAAAATACCTTAGAGTTGTTTTCAGTTTTTTGTTACTATTTGAATAATTTTATCCAAAACGAAAACAGAAAATGGTAAAAGTATGCAAAAAAAGAATCTTTTTCATCATTGCTAAAACCAGAAAACAAATTTCGTAAACGTGCGGGGCCTAAGTTTTTTGATGTTTTGAGAAAATATTCACCTATTAGAGCGTCACATGTTCAAAGATGTCAATAGACATACGACGGAAACTCGTAAGATTTTCTTGGACTTTGTTGCACTTAAATATACTCTTTTACCCTTTTTTGAACTTAACCAGACTGTATAATCACATCATCCAGGACTTTTAGACTGCTATAAAAACATATATAAACCCCTCTCGTAGAGACTCATGAAGGTCTGGTTCAATGAAGCCGCTATAAAAATTGCCCAAAACCAAAAGAGAAGGCCCCACGGTTGTCTAGTCTCTTCACAGTATAACATGACAAGCTTTGAGAATTTATATCTCCTTTTAAAGATTTTAGGTCGTAAAGGCGGATTCTTCAGGGACCCCATGACTCCACCCATTAGAAACCAAGATGGTTGATAAACCAAACCAGCCCTGGCATGAACTTTCGCAGAGCTTCAATGGATTTCTCTGGGCCAAGTGTCTCCGTGAATCGCAGCATGCGGGCTGCCACATGACATCTGGATTGTCATTGAAATGGAATCTTCTGATCACGTCGATCATATATTGCTATGGGCAAGCAAGGCTGCTTGTTTATCTTGTACGTGACTACATTGTCCGGCGGAGTGATACTTTTGTTAGGCATAGAAAGAGCAAAACAGATTGAGCCCTCGTCTAATGATAATGTTAGAAAATTGAATTCCGAGTGTGGGCTCGAAAGAGCAAACATCAATGGAGCTCCGCGTTGATGTTAGAGCAGAGCTTGACGGTAAATTTCGTATATCTGTACAGTTCATTCTCGCAATATTTACGCATCTCATAACAAGTGATGGAATTAATAACTGATGTTACATGTGAACTGAACTTTTTGCGACTGTAAGAAAGGCTTTATTAAAATTGACAGTCTTATCAACGTTTTTCCTATATAAAATTTTTATAAGTTCTTCTCTCAATATTTGTTTGTCTCACAACAAGTGGTGGGATTAGTAGCTAATGCTATATGTGAAATGAACTTTTTGCTATTATAAGAAAGCCTATACTGGAATTGACGGTTTTATCAACGTTTTTCCTATATAGAAATTTTTTAACTTCTTGCAACAACCATTGCAGCAAAAGAAATATATGTGTCAAGTAATGGTATCATGCAACGTAAATTTGTGCAGTCTTCGCGCGAGTGTGTGTGTGTTGGGGGGGGGGGGGGGGGAGCTAACCCACCAAAATAAACTATTTGGGGCCGTCTCGACCGAGTAAAAAAATCGAGTCATTATGCTAGTAGAGATTTGCAACATTAAATCAGATCTCTCATCAAATCATTGGGGCTTACAAAACACATTCCATCAACGCAGAATCCGCTTGTAAGATGTGCCCACATTGTGCAGGGAAGAGTCCGTGGTCTAAGCGTACTTCGCGCTGCATACACATGCTTGGAACAAGGTAGCTGGAAAGCTTAATTAATCTCATCACACTGCATTAGTTTCGGTGTTATTGCAGTTGGTGAGTTGTCATTACAAGGACATCTTAGGTACAGCTCTTGCTTAATTAACATGCACCAACTAAAGAGATAATAGTCAAGTGTAGGATTTCCTAGACCAAATTGCTGATGGATGTCTAAGGGAAATTTTTCCACTTCAAGACCCATAAGGATATGCAAGTTGGTTAGCTTACACCAAATTGGGTTTAGATTTTGCCCAGAGTATAAGAACTTTTGTGGCTTTGTCACTTTCCAAATTGATTATAATCAACGACTCTAGTCATCAGACGATCCAAATTAAAGAGTGTCCTTACGATTATCAATTAATTTTAGTAACATGGAGGGGCTTTGACAACGGATTATTATCAACTTTGAGTTTTCGTCTCTAAAGTTAAAATTTCCGAATGTAAACAATGTCAAATCTTAATTGTGTACATTTTCTACGCCTACTGGAGTATGTATGTGTGTGTATATATATATCTTTGTCACAGTACACAAATTTGCCAATTTTTTTAAAAATTCATCGAACCCTTTGAACATTGTTCAGCTAATTTATAACGATAAAATTTTGACGCCGTCTATCAAGAAGCACAAGTAGATGATTCATAAATGTACAAACCTAACCGAGAACAAAAAAAGAATAATATGACGCGGAAACACGGTCTTAGAACATAACATCAAATTTGATATAGTCCTTTAATTAATTAGAGTCTTTTTGGGAGAGAGTCGTTGATCATAGATCATATTCTAAGCTGCTTACGTGCTTGCCGGAAGAAGAAATTAACTAGATAAAAGCACATTCCGACACTGTCAAGTTGCACTTCTTAAGGACGTAATCAGTCATCGAGTCTCTTCAACAAGAATTCTTATGAGGCATTCAACGTAAGCCACATGGGTTTGGAGTTTCCTTCTCATTCTTATTTGTAATTAATTGTTAGTAATTATTGTTTGTAACATTTTTTAAACATCTACAATCTTATCGGCACTTTTTAAAGTCACAAAACACATTTAGTAAACATAATATGCCGATGTGTGGGAGGAGTTATAAACTCTTCCTACAATCCGGATTAAAGCCAAAATCACATGATATAACTCAGAAATTAAACATTGTAAGAGAAAAAAATAACTGAGTCATATAAGTCATTCTACTTTGAAGTCACTCACACAAGGAACTGATGAATGCACAAGAGACCTCATTGCCCTTGATTTCCTTTGAGTATACTTGACCTTCACTCGCTACAATTTTTGCCTTATTTCAAAAAATTGTGTCTATGTGTGTGTGGTGCAAACAATATTCGATCGGAGGGAATAGCAAAAAATATGTGACCTTGAAACCCTAAGGAATGTTTTATTGAGAATTGGGCTGCATCAGAAAATGTTTATATTAAAACAAGGAAGTGATAAATTAAACACAGCAACCTGAAATTTTATATTTCATTACCTGTCGGCTTCCCCGGACGGCTGGACCTAAGAGAAAATAATCAAGTGTAGGATTCCCTAGACCAAATTGCTGATGGATGTCTAAGGAAAACTGTTCCACGTCAAGACCCATGAGGATATGCAAGTTGGTTGGGTGACAACCAAGTTGCCCAGATGACAAGAAGTTTTGTGGCTTTACCACTTTTCAAAATTGATTATAATATGTGACCCTTCTTTTAGAATTACAAATTGATCATCCCCTACAACCTTAATATAACCCTAGTTATAGTAGGCGGTCCAAATCGAAGAGGGTCCTCAGGAATCACAAACACAATTATCAATTATTTTTTTTAGATATATATTTAAGACAGTTTACAACTTCAAGAGCAGCCAAACGCATTTGTATTTTTTAGATATTTCATGCTTGTAAAATATGCCCACATCCAGAAATAAGGAATATTTTTTTTAATTTTTTTATAGTTGGTGAACTTATATTTTGATTCAACACTTACTCTCATTACCTCCCAGTGGTTCACAGGCCCAAGGGTCACAAAAATACTTCTTAGTGAGTAGGTATTAATTAGTGGCAATTACACCGCCAAGTTTCCCAGGAATATTTCTTAGGGGACTTTCAGGGTTGATGGCAGTTTATATTGGTGGCACTTTGGAGCAGTAAATGTAGTCACTGCTAGCACGGCCAGCAGCTGAGGTAGTAGAGACTCATCTCCTTAGAGCTGACGGAATTTCAGTAAAATGGAGGGGCTTTGGCATCGGATTGTTATGAACTTTGATTTTTTGCCGCTAAAGTTAAAGCTCCGAATGTAAACAGTGTAAAATTTTTGTACACAAATTTGGTCGATCATGGACGTTGTTTCGCTAATTTATAATGACAAAATTATTTCGCCGCCCACCAAGTAACACAAGCAAATGGTTTAAAACTTTAAGAATCTGACGAGAAAAAAAAAAGAATAATACGGCGCGGAAACACCATCTTAGAACATAATATCAAATTTGATACAGTCCTGGGTGTGTTTGATAAAACTGAAATTTAAGTACTGAAAACTTAAGTGCTGAATTTGTACAACTGAAAATTTTAAGCTACTGAATTTTAAGCACTGATTTTTTTTTTGTCTTGACTGCAATTTAAGTGCTGAAGTAGTTTATTCTGTTTGATAAAAAAAACAACTGAAATCTAAAAACTGTTTAGTTTGACACTAATACCCTTTTGCTCTGCTTTTTGAAACTTTATAAACCTCGTTATATTATTGCACATCTCACGTATTATTATATCAATAATGGATATTTCAAATCCAATTTGCATGCGTAACATTAAAACATAAAAGAAAATTCAAATTAGTCACACGATAAGAAATAGCAATAATGTAGATAGTTAAAAGTCATATTATTACATATATGAACTACAACCTCAAATTAAACAATTCAGTTGCAATCTGCTCCCGCAAGTTCACCATAAAGTTTTGATCAGCTTGTCGTGCTGCCGCTCCCATATCTACGGCATTTTCGTGTTGGTGAGCCGTATCTTCAAGAATATCTCTGTTGTCAAATTGCTCAAAAAGATAATCTGTGATAATCGTTTTTCGAAGGAAATTATGTACCGTTGCACATGCAATAACAATATTCCTTTGTACTTGAAAAGGATACGGTGGCATCCTCTTCAATATTGGGAAACGAGCCTTAAGGACTCCAAATGAACGCTCAATGACATTTCTCAGTCTAGCGTGTGCATGGTTAAATCGTTCCTCCTTTGTTCTTGCACGATGACCCTGTGCAAAGTCCGCCAACCAATAACGCACATTGCGATAAGGTGCCATAAATCTACGAGTATGTGTATATGCAGCGTCACATAAATAGTACTTATCTGCAATAAATTATTTATTTCAACAACCGTCACCAGAAGCCATTCCTATACAAGTATTATAGCATTAGTACAAGTATTTGTTGCTTTTGTTTACTAACAACAGTAAATACTATTATTAACGTTGCAGCGTGCATGCATGAAGATTGGGTAGTGAATGTTTTGTTCAAGGATCTATTAATTCCTAAAGACAGAAGAATATAGGAGACAACAAAGCTGCCCATTGTCCTACGTACCAAATGCCAAAACCTCTATGACGCCATCAGTCTGCCCCCAACAAAAAGCGACGGATAGGGAACTCAAACGGACTAAAATGTACGTTAAGGTAGAAGGTTGCAAAGAAATTTGAGCCAAACCATAAAAAACCACAAATAGGGAGGAGCTGGTATTCAATTCATAGCATTTTGGTACAGCTAGCTTCATATTTGCATGTCAACAAGCTCCTAAGGTGGAACGACAGGTATTTGCTAAGACACTCCCTTTGCTTTCCCTCCAAATGAAATTACAGCCATTAGTGAAGCTTTGTCTCTCTTGTTGGAGTCAATACCTGGGGCCTTGATTCATATGAAACTACTCTGTTTTTCACTCCCCCTTCAATTCATAGCATTTTGGTACAGCTAGCTTCATATTTGCATGTCAACAAGCTCCTAAGGTGGAACGAATACAGGTATTTGCTAAGACACTCCATTTGCTTTCCCTCCAAATGAAATTACAGCCATTAGTGAAGCTTTGTCTCTCTTGTTGGAGTCAATACCTGGGGCCTTGATTCATATGAAACTACTCTGTTTTTCACTCCCCCTTCAATTCATAGCATTTTGGTACAGCTAGCTTCATATTTGCATGTCAACAAGCTCATATTTGCAAGATTCTGTATATGAGTTTCTCTTGAGGCTATGCTTTAGCCTATTTTTCTTAGGCTCTTTGCAGTGCTTGGATAATCAGGTTTTGCGTTGACTCTGGTTAAGTCCCCTTCTTGTTCGACCACCCCTTCACAGGTAACTCGCCGGCCAACGAGTTATTGTACAGCTCAATCTGCACAACGCTCGTCAACCCGGTGAACGAACTGGGTACCTGCCCGTACAGGCCGTTTATCGCCAAGTCGAGATCCCTCCCAATCATACCACAGGGCTCCCCACCGTACATAGATAGATATACAAGATAGATATACAAGATGTACAAGAAATTTGATGGCATTTACATAGATAGATATACAAGATGCAAATCGCACTGCCATATGCAAGGTCGGTCCAAACAATATCAGAAAATCGATCCAATATGAAGAGGCACAGAGCAAATCGATCCAATATGAATTGGAAAAAAAAAAGCCCTAATTACATTCACAAATCAAGCGACACCTATGTAATGAAACACCGTGAAATCACGCACCTTTAGTACCGTGAAAAGAGAAGAAGAGGCGGCAAATCAGCAAGGAAGAAGAAGAAGATGAAGCGGCAGCGGCACAGCAACGAGCAGGTGAAGACGGGAAGAAGATGAGGCAGTTGGGGCAAATCTGTCCTTTATTGGCAAAATCTTTAATCCCAAATCATTGACCGTGTTCAATGATAAGTGATAAGTCATTACCTGTGACTTAAAATATTAGTCTTCAATTAACATATAACTTATTATTTTAAGTGATAAAAAAATGCGTTACCAAACGCACTTAATTTGAAATCATTGAAAAATTTAAGTTTTAAGTGCTGAATGGTGTTATCAAACACACCCTTAGAGTCTTTTTCCGAGAGAACCATTAATCATGGATTATATTCTAAGCTGCTTACGTGGTGCTTCCCAGCATAAGTAATTAACTAGATTAAAGTACATTCTAACACAGTCAAGTTGCACTTTGTAAGGACTCTATCAGTCATCGAATCTATTAAACAAGAATTTTTTGTGATGCATTCAACGTATGCCAGTTGGGTTTGAAATTTCCTGCTCATACTTGGTTGTAATTAATTACCGCATGAAAACGGCACAGAAGAATTGAGTGATACCGTGAACAAACATAAAGAGAAAAAGGGTGAGGTATTTTTCACATCCTTTTCAGTTTCTCACAGAGATTAAACCAAGATATACGAAGGTAATATAGCTAACGAAAGATTTTAGCTGCAAATCTGGTAGTAAGATTAGCTTACAACTCCTAATAAAATGATCATTAAGTGTTGCTAATTATTAGTCGTAGCATTTTTAAGACATTTTTAGCGACAATTTTTATCGGCACTTTTAAAAGTTACTACTAAGCATATTAAGCGACCGTCATGAGTAATTGCATGGGGATTACAGGCTCTTTCTACAATTCCGGTTAAAGTCAAAATCACAACATGACTGAAAAACTGTCTAAGAAATAAATTACTGAGTGCATATATGGTGTTCTACTATGTTAAGAAGTCACACAAGGAACTGATGAATGCAAAACAGACCGCATTGCCCTTGATTTGCTTTGACGATAGTTGACCTTCACTTGCTACTTATTAGCAAGGATTTGATGATCAATTTTAGCCTCATTCCAAGAAACTACTCTGTGTGCGTCGGTGTCCGTGTATATGTGGTGCAAACTATATTCGATCGGAAGGAATGACAAATAAGATGTGGCCTTGAAACCCTAAGGAATGTTTTATTGAGAACTGGGCTGCATTAGAAAATGCTTACACGGAGTACTTAACACGAAAGTGATTAATTAAACACAGCAACTCAAGAGGACAGTAATATTGGGAAAGCAAGCTGGTCACCTAGTCTTCATCGTAGATGATAACAGTTAACCCAGCTATGTGTGCGGTCACATGGATTCCCCTGCATATATGTCTTTCTAACCAGAGTTCTCTGCTCTCTCTCTCTGTTTCTTTCTGATCTCACTAGAATCTCTGAGCTAGCTACTTTCAACTTTTCGTCATCTCTCTCTCTTCCTTTTTGTGGCAGTGTCCGGACCATAAAATTGCCAAACGAAACTAAGGGTGATACATGATTTGGGCACGTAGGGAAGTGACGAAATCGCCCCCCTTTGACTTATTAGACAGGATAAAGCTGACAAAGGATATGACTGTCCTTCCAGATCAAGGTGTGGACTGCCCATAGCAAATATAGTGGCCAAGTAATGGCCACAGGCTGCGGAAAAATGAGCACAAAACAACTAATTTCGGTCAGGGAAAGCTTCATATTGGACGCATGAAACTCCATAAACGAGTGAGACTGACTTGGTTGACTATACAGCTAGCCACACGATCAGCACTGTCCATGGATTGGTTACCTCCTTCGGTTAATCTATCACTTGAAAGGAGATATATGCGAGATAAAGTTGTTAATCATGAGACGAAACACGTGTGAAGATCCTAACCATCTAACGACTTGGGTTGCCAAAAGTTCAGGCCATCTACTTGTGTTTAAGATTTGGCCGATCGTTGGTTGTAATTATTTTTTTAAAATGTCTTACATAAAAAAGGAATTCTCGCACCCGTTCATCTAATATCTCGTCTAAACGTGTTGTTTACATAATATCATACATAAATGTATAGAGCTTGCGTTTTTAATGCATTAATCATCACCATTGGCACGGTATTAGTTTCTAATTAAACTAATCTAAGCAATATGTTTAACTTAGGGTCCCACAATGAGTTCACCTTCTCTGTGAATCTATAAGGTCCCATGTTGCCAGTGTCTCAGAGTTCCAAGTGCCATGTTGAAAGAATCCTTCTTTACCTCTATACATATATATGCATATACAGTCAAGATTATTGGTCCAACACACTATGTCACGTGTAAGTTCCTGTAGCTTTCTTTGAACGATCGAGGTTCTTTTTAAGAGCTCGACCACTCTCCAGTGGTATAGGATTAAGAGGATCCTTCTTATGGGAGATTAATCTTGGGTATCCAGCTCTTGGGCTTATTCTTCAACCTTTTTGTGATTTGGGTTCCTTACAAAGTAAAACCTTCTCCTTTTCTTCTGTTTCTGACCCGTTCAACCTACTTTTCTACATGTGAGTGACACAGAGACAACAAAGATGGCTTTAGAAACTGTGGTTTACCCACAAGACCAATTCACTTATGGTTGTAAAGATTTTTACACTTGGGGCCATGACTATGCCTCTGGATTTTTGGACCACAATTTGGAAGCGGGTTTGTTACATGGGAATTGGGACTCATCATCTTCTTCAGTTATTCAAGATGTGAAGGAATGGGACCCCATTTCTTCTTCCCCTGAGGGCTGCACCGGTGACCATTTACTTGGGGAAGATCAGTGTTCCATGATGGAAGCACTGCCGGAGACGGCGACTTCCGGCAGGCGGAAGAGGCGGCGGAACAAGAGTTGCAAGAACAAAGAAGAGTTGGAGAACCAGAGGATGACTCACATTGCGGTGGAGCGCAACCGCCGGAAACAGATGAACGAGTACCTCGCCGTTATCCGGTCCTTGATGCCAGCTTCTTATGTTCAAAGGGTACTTTGTCTCTGCTCTTTAGCAAAAGTATTTCTCAATTTTTTTCATTCTATACGCTTAAGGTATCTTTGCATATTGCTCCCGGCCTCTACATGATCTTTATCTAGAAGTACCAAGTAGAATGATGAGTTGGAGATTATTGCAAATTGGATAGAAAACCAGAAGAATATCACAATTCTATATCATTAGAAAAATATCGCTTTCGCAACATTCTATTGAAATAAATAAAAGAAAAAATTGATGGTATAGTATTTTCTCGATCACAGAGGTACTTACTGTGCATGGAGAAGTTGTACGGTATAGTTAACGTCTATAGTCTTTTCATTTTTCCTTTCAAAATTAAGCTTAATGAATCAGAAGCTATTATAGATTATGTCTCTTGGTACGGTATTGAAAGAATTCTCAGACTCATCAGCTCGATTTGCCGCCTTGTCTTTCCTTTTTTTTTTTTACCATAACGATCCTAATGGATTTGATTTTCAGGGAGACCAAGCATCCATAATTGGAGGAGCCATTAACTTTGTGAAGGAGCTAGAGCAACATCTTCAAAACCTAGAGTCACAAAAGAGAACCAGCAATCAACAGCCTAACAACGGCAACTTATCTTCACTGTTTGCCGACTTCTTCACCTTCCCACAGTACTCGACAAGTTCACCTCAATCTAGCACGAATTCGTTGGGAATGGCAAACGAGACGATGGCTGAAAATCGGTCGGCTTTAGCCGACATTGAAGTGACCATGGCAGAGAGCCATGCCAACCTCAAGATACTTTCCAAGAAACGACCTAGGCAGCTCTTGAAGATTCTAGCTGGTCTTCAGTGTTTGTGGCTCACCATTCTTCATGTCAATGTTACAACAGTCGATCAAATGGTTCTTTACACTTTCAGTGTTAAGGTTAGTTAATGAATTCATGCCATACTCTCCCCTTTAATCATACACATGGAGTAACTTAAGTCTTAAGGACTACAGTGTCAACTGAGAAATATTTACTGTAATTATTTACCCTGAAAACACACTATCTCCTCCTATTTGTTCAATCTTTGTTACAGAGTGACGAAGCAACTGCGTTATTGTCTTATTTAATCTTGTGTAGTTGTACGGTTACAATATGTCATTGCTAGAACACCGAATCTTTTCTTGTGATCAGTGTCGTTCATAATCATGATCGTCATTGTGGTTATGTTATTGATGACTATTTATTTGTTCGTATGAAATGTTCAGCTTGAGGATGGATGCCAGCTGACAACTGTAGAAGAAATCGCCAGTGCAATTAATCACTTGCTGGGCAGAATTCAAGAAGAAGCTGCTTTGAGCTGAAACCCTATGCTCTGTTTTACTGGGTGTTCTTAACTCCTACCTCTTACTCTCTCTTTTCCCCTTGTTTCCCTTTATCTAAATTATTTGGGAGAGCTATGTACAACATTTGAGCATTTCAGTGGCTCTTCCAACTTGGTTATAAAGCGATAATGAGCTCTTATGGCTGTTAATCGTATGTTTATATCCAGTGATTCCACCGTTATTCAACTTATTCTAGTTAACCTCTTAGCATATTAGTGTCTTTCAATATTCTTCAGTGTCCCATTTTTCTTAATAAAGTAAGTAGAATCAATGTATGAGAACCCTAATTTCTTTAGTTCGAACAGAGTTTATTAGTTTTATTTTTTATTTTTGTAAGCAAGTAGAAGAAAAGTGATTACTACATACAAATAGAAATGAGTGTTAATCATTTTAATCTTGTCCTTTACTTAAATATCTTTTTTAGGACGTCGGCCACTTTTAAATTTGCCGGTTTTACAAATGAGGTCTCTTTCAAAGGGATGGGACAGAGTACGCAATTGCGTTTCAAAGACATAGACAATAACAAGTCGGCAGTGAATGCGATGTAGTTCATAGCAGAGTGTCTGAATTATGTAACACATCTTCGCGTCGTTGCTTTTTAACCTTCCTTAAATCTATTGAAGATCAAGGTGTTGAAACATTCAAGATGTCACTTCTTTTCACCAACAAGACTTTTATTACTCAAAATTTGATACAAAAAATAACATACCGATACATTTTCTTTTACCAATTAGGGTTTTGTTTTTGTCTCAATATCATTCTACAACCTAATAATCAGAGGCAAGAAAACAATTCCCTAATAAGCTAGTCTAGTCATGTACTGGGACTATACTGTACAAGTACTTCTTTCATCACTGCTGGGGCACATGGTATTGGATGGTTAAAAGAGGTAACACATTAGTCAGGCCATAAGATGACAACTTCTCCAGCCAAGAAATAAGAGTTTTTCATGTTATCATGTACCTACATGTAACAACTTCTGTTTGGCTACTGTTCACATATGCACACGACAAGCCTGGACAAGCTCCCATCGAATTTGAAAACTTTACAATACTATGATTACCAATATAAAAATGTGGCATCATTCTGCGTTGAAAAGGGTGATGAAGAATATATGCAAGTGTGTTTAAAAGGTTTTAGAAGAAACTAGAGAGAGAATATTACGGGGTAGGAGCTGGTGGACATGGGTGGCAAAAGTTTCTATTTAAAAGGGTGAAGAAGAAATTAGAGAGAGAATACTTCATTATTCAATCGTTAGATCTCATCTTCCGTTACGCCATGTCACCCGTTGTTACGTACACTATGTTATATTTATTACCGTTACAACTCAAAGTTTCTCGTATATTTAAGCAAGCAAAAACCTTGTTGCATAAAATTTCTAATTTGCTTGGCCAAAAATCCAAAATTTCTTTTTAGTGATACAATGTAGTTTTTCAAAGATTCGAGATGTTACCTAACTTTTTTTATTTACAAAACCGTGAACTTTGCCGCTCTCTTGCTAGGAAGACGCATAAAGTTTGTGTGATGATATATTTCCTATACGACTTTTTAGTGAGCATAACCGGAATTTCACAGCCTCTAAATTATATGTGGGTTCCTCTAAATTATATGTGGCCTCCAAGCCAAAATAATGCCTTCTGTAATTTATGTACTTTAGTAGGACTCTTGATAGGATTTATTAATATTCGAGCACATCATATTGTCGTAGATCCATGAGATGTTTGGTTCTTTCATCTTTCTGTCTCCTTTGTAATTACACGTTGACAAATTAGTATTGGTTGGCACTGTGGACGAGAGAAAAAGTAGATAGATGCTGTCCCTTAAAGGCTACACCAAAGTGGCTGGTTATTTGGAAATTACACTATACATGTTTTTTTTTCCTAATTGATAGCCAGGGAAAAGATGTTATCCTTTATGTCTTTTTGAATTACCATTACACTTAGAACTATACCCTCCAAAAACAGTGCCATTGCTAATAAGAAATTTATGTAAAAATTAAGCCCTATTATACTTCATAATGAAGAACTGCGGATACTCAGAGCGCCTAATCAATGTACAAATAAAAAAAAATCGTAAATACGTGAAAAGATCTAAATACGAATTAAGCAACTGATGTACGTTGTTCTTTTAGAAGTACTTTCGAGTCTCGAGGGTCCATACCAGATACCGATGTTGTTCTTTCATCGTCAAATTAGCGTGCTTATTTAGAAGCTGAAACTATTAGAGAGTCTAACCTGGTATACTAATGAACATGATTGTGATAATGAACGTGGTGGCTTTTAAACCAAAAATAAGAAACCTTTAATGGCCTCTAGTCCTTTTCTCAAGGATGGCATGTGCTCCGTACGATGGAATAGCATGGGCATTGTAGATGATCTTAACGTATGCATGGTACCAAAAAAATGATTCCACTTTACACTTAAAAAATATTTGCGTTCGTACCATAAAAGATAGATTGGATTTTAGTTGTCACTTTTGGGGAAAGTAGAGCTAAAAAGGCCAGGTAGGAGAGGGTGATAAACACGAGGCCTCGCCTGGCAGCTTTAGAAGAGTTGAGCTTTCTATTCATTGATACAGTTGATGGTTGATGTTGTAGCATGAGATTTTTTAGATCCATTTTAGTTTGACCCATTTGCCACTAATGATCCAATTTACTAAAGAAACACTAGGGTATTGAACGCTTGCGACACTTTTGCTGCAAACTATAGTACAGATTAATTGGTTGGAGATAAAAGCGTTGGTCTAATGGATGTATAAGCATGGGCGGAACTACATTGGGACTATGTGTGGGTGTGGGGTGGGGTGGGGGGGGGGGGGGGGGGCGCTGGGGTAGTGCACCCCCCTGAAATTTTGAATTTTTTTTTGGAATTGTGCCACCGTCCACGAGACCCCGTCCCCCGAGACAGTCACCTCTCTCTCTCTCTCTCTCTCTCTCTCTCCCCGTCCCTTCCTTTGCAGAATATCCTACGGTCTAAAAATAAATATTCTCCAAAGGGATGGATTAATAGAATTTGAAGTATATGACCTGGGAAAACAGTTTTGAACCAAACTTGGTTGTAGTACTTAATATCACAAGGCTTTTATATTATATATTGGTTATTGTGCATTTCTTGACATAGAATTAAATTTCAACAGATTTACTGAGAGCTTTTTGTCGCTAAAGGGTCACTCACCAAAGAGCTATAGTCAAACAGGGGAGGAGGGCAGGAAGATTCTTTTCTCGTGCTTCCCGGCGACATGAATCACAAGCGCAGATCTGTGCAGGTAGCATCCATGAAGTTTCACAAATCAAAATCATTCTTTTTTGGAAAAACAATTATAGACCCATGCACGGGTACATTGTTCCAAGAACACAGTTTTGTTACTTTATGCTAGATTATATGATGATGATTAACAATAAAGCAAATGCTCTTTGGAGTTTGCAACATAGCTCGTAAGAATAATGAGTAATGACTGTGACCCCAAGGAAAGGACTTAAAGTCGAACACATGAAGCAGAAAAAAGCATATAGCAAGGATTTTGCTTTCTGGTGGTTCACACACTCGGTCGGGACCTCAACCTGCCTCACGGAATCCTTGTATCAAACTGCTTTACATTGGAATTTCGTTCAAATTTTCGAGTAAACATCACACCCACGCGAACGCCACGTGTCCCCGTGATTTTTATACTTACGTTGAGGCTACGACGAGAAGATGATAATGTTATATATATATTAGTTAAGTATGATTGTATTCTATCGTTTTTTACGGTTAACGACAAATTCTTTTTACCAATGTCAAAGATTCGTTGTGCTTATTTGGAGGAAATTAAAATGGTGGTCTTAATCAAGAGTAAAACAACATGATACGAAACGTTGAAAATTAAACATAAGACAAACTACGCACAGATATTGCTACCGTTCTTACTCAACAAGCGTCTCCATAAACAATAGCGAAAACACTATTCACGTAAAATCACGTTCATGTGGAAAGTCAATCTAGGGGTTCGTAGCTTCCTCACATAGATTGTCACCATTAAACAGGATGGCAAGGATTTACGGAATGTAAGGATCTGCTTATGTGTCGAGCAAGGATTCACGTAAAAAAAAACAAGTTCAACTTAACTTAAAAGCTTAAGTCAATAATACCTAGCAGGGGCGAAGGGAATAGGGGCACAGGTGGGCCGGTGCCCACCTGCTTCCCTGTGAATTTTCTATATTATATGGTATATTTTATCTTCAATGAGAAAATGGCTACCTAAAATTTTTAAAAATGCTTAAAAGAGATATATTTTTAGTTATTTTATATGTTAAGTTATATGAAAATTCTAAAATTAGTTTTAAAAAATGTATTTTTAACCATTTAAAATGCTAAACTTACCAAATAAAAAAAGTTCTATGCTTAAAGTCAACACAAAAGAATCTCTTATTCTCTATTGTTTTCAAAGTCTATTTATTTCCAAAGCCTAAAAGCCACATAATGGAGAGAGGCACGGAGCACATCGTCTCCTCAGTCCCCTCACCGGCCTTTCACCCTCAACGTTACAGTCCACTACCTCCACCGGTAGGACCACCTCCGACGACTGGCATAATCACGTAGACGGTAGATTCAATCACGACAGAATGGTTAAAGTCGTAGTGTATTACTCGAATCATCGATTCATCTATTCCTCCAGCTTTGTCGATTCGTCATGGTGTATTTGCAATGACGTTCTCCTCATGGGACCGCTGGTGGGATTCTTAATTTCATATTGAGATTTTAGATTTTTATTTTCATATTACAATTGCTACTCGTGGGTGGTGAGTGTATAGGTTTCAGATTGAAGTTTGTTGGGATTTTTTATTTTGGATTGAGAGATTGACAATTGCTACTTGTGGTTGCAGTTAAGAAGTGGGAATTTGGCATTTGGGAGAATTTGGGACTGAATTTGGCAATTGGGGTATGAGAATTTAGAACTTTCATGAACAAGCTGAATATACTGCTCACCTGACGAATTGAGAAGTTCGAACTGCCGAATTAGAGTTCTTGTTTCTTGCCCCTTTGGCCCACGTTCATCAGTTTGTTAAGTTTAACTCATCAATGAAGGTATTTTAAGCAAAAAAAATTGGCTATTAAGTGCCTACCTTGAACTAAGTTTCTGACTCCGTCACTGATACCTGGTCCATCTATGTATATATGTTTGACTTACTATTTAAACTTACTCAACGTGAAACTAAGATAACTCCTACATGCACACTTTTTTAACTTCTCACTTCCCGTATTATTCTTACTCGCTCAGACAGGGCAGAGCTTGCTCATGACCAAAGGGGGCCATGGCACCCCCCAAACTTTTGGAAAATTCTTTTTAGTTCTTTAAATAATAGTTATTCTTATTTAACATATTTACGAAAATGTCATTATATCGTAACATTAATTAGTTAGAGTTTCCTTTTGTTATGTTTTTGACACTTTGTGTCACCGGCCATCATAGTTTTCTTCTTCTCATGCTTTTGCTCCATCTTTATTTTTCGAAGTTCCAAAAATTTCAATTCTCTAGATTACGTGAATCAATCAAGATTAGTTCGTTTTTTAGTTTAAATTCTTATAGTATATTAACCTATACGTGACTATTGTATTCATACAATTAATATCACATTAGTAATGCATTTATACTGTAAGAGTTAAACTTCTTTCATGCAAGATAAGTAATTCGTTGTTGACTACCTTTACCAAGTTAAATAAATCACTATGAATAGTAAAATCAAATGATTAGTAGTCAAATGAGCAATTTATTCTGCATTTAAATCACTATACTGAACGAGCATTTTCGAATTCTTTATTGTGCACATTGAGAGAGATATTGTGGAGATGTTTACTATAAACTCGATCATTGATGACTTTCGTAACTATAAAAAACATTGAGTTCCACTTTGACCATCAATGTATATATTTACTTTTCTTATGTTTTATTATTTTGTGAAACCTTAAAGAGTTATTTTTAATTTTAATATTTTTTATTTTAAATGTTTTATGCGAAGTTGAACTTTCTTAATTTTTTTATGTTAACCATTAATTTTTTTATGCCTTTTTGGCCCCCCCCACCAGTTGACTTTCTGAATCCCCCACTTCGCTCGCAGACAGGTTTTGAATCCAAATATGCTTTGTTTCTCCACCTTGTATCAAAGAGATAACATATAGTTTATATAAGAAATGTGTCCCTTGTATGATCCAGAGCAGTTGTCGATCTACCAAAGTATATTAATTATGAAGCTGGCCAACTGAAGTGATTCTCTCTAACAATAGGATCCTTGACAAACTTCAAACCTTGAATAAGTTAGATAAGCTAAGGGTTAGGTTTCCATTATTCTTTGGGATTTTCACAGATTTGGAGTCTTTATACAATGATTAGGGGCCATTGTCAAAACATGTCTTGGTCTAAAAGCTGTCTTTTCCATAATATGCTGTTTATATGGCAAAGTAGTTGCAGGAAAGGAGCTTTCACACCTTCTTCTGTATATGCAAGAAAACATTAATGAATCATTGATAAGCAATTAATTATCACTTTTCAGAAACGCTACTTGTTGAATTACGACATGTCTGGTGACTAACTGAAATAAGCAATGATCACTCTTTTAGGTTGCCCCCCACATCGGTAGGAATTAAGTTATTGATTTGTTTCTTATACTCAGTGGACTCATCGATATTATTAAACATCACGTTTCATGTTAGTTTATACCCCAAATCGGCTGAAATAAGTCGTGAAACTGCTTATTATACTTGGTGGCATCTCCTTCCATGAGTATGCTACTAAAGTTAAACCAATCAAGTACAAGAAGTCAGCTAGAAAATAATTGGATCTATATCCTCATAATTAATCCAAGAAATTACATTCATAGAGTTTTGCTAATTGATCAACTCAAAAGATTCCAACTGTACGACAGCAAAGAAATTTTCTTTTACTGCAACTCAAGTTGTAAAAAACTGCTATAAAGCCTTATATAGCGACAATTACTAATAACCACATAGATAAATACGTGTGCGTGTGTACATGCGCGCGCGCGCGGGTGTGTGTGTGTTTTTGAGAAAACGAATATGTGGCTAGCCTTAGGCAGTTTGCCTAAGCTAATGCTAAAACTATGTCATTTTGAGTTAAGAAACCTAGTTTTTCTTTTCTTTTTTCCTTTCTTCTTCATCCTGTTCATCATTTTTTTTCCTCTTTCAATTTTCATCAGAAAACCATAAGACACCATTTCACCGGGAAGCAAGTTGTCCGATCACCTCACCACCACTGCACAACAGATTGGCATAAACAACTTCACATACCATCGACCAACTACCACACTCTGTTGCCGCGCCAACCACCCATCCACACTGTTACACCCACCATGCCACCACACATAGCACCCCACTACACTGTCAAACTAATCACCCACCACACAGTGGCAGTTGATCTATCACCCCACTATCGCTGCACCAATCACCTACCACATCACCCCGATCACACCACCACACTACTGCACTGATCACCCTACCACCCTGTCGCTCCAATTGCCTTCGCTGCAACATCCCCACCTTCGTAACTTCTTAAAGTTAAAAATGGATTCATTAATTTTGATTAGATTTGTTGAATTGAGAATATTTAGATTTTAATCATTGATGCCAAGGAAATGGGTTCGCAGTCAACGTAGAGGTGTCACAAGAAATGCAATCCGAGTCAGATGCCAAGTATGCTAATGTTGGACACAGCAAGGATGGAGCAGAGGTAGAGACCAAAGTCTTCACAGACAGAGCCTGAGGATGGTAGTGCTGTGAGGGCGATAGAGCGGGGTGAATACATGACGACATTCACAATCAGATGCTTAGGTCCACAGTCAATGTCATGTATATTGCTCTCTCTAGGATTCTAGAGTGAGAAAGTGAATATGAGAATAAGTTCTCCAAATTTGAAGTCCTGAAAATGAATTCTCAAGGCCCTTATTTATAGAGGGTGAGATGATAATGTCATTAACCGACATGTGGTGCTCTTCGTGAATAACACGTCATTGAGGGGTCCACAGGTGCGGGTGCTCCACAGATTGTTGAATCCTCATATTCATCTGGCCTGCTCCTCACTGCGTCGCTCTATTTTTTTTAGAAAGACTGGCTCCCACATCAGCAGTGTGGCCATAGAACCCCTTCGATCTAGCTACTAGTCCAAAGCCCTTGTAGAGTCCCACAGGGCATCAAGAAACCTGGCAACGGTGGGGAAGACCCAACGCCCAACTGCCATGCGGACTAGGCGCGATGCCCTCTAAAGACATGATCTCGTCTCGGAGTGACCCGGTCGTCATAATCCCTCGGGGTGTCGATGGAATCTTCCAGTGCCAGAGCAAATAGACTAGTCATACAGACATCCTGGCAAAGATAGTGTCCATGAGGAATCGCTTATCCCGTGGGTGAGTCCTTGTGCCGGAACACTCAGAGCACGCCAAGGTAGTATCCCGGATGAGTTATCTACCCGACGGGCCGAATGTCCTGGAGGAGTCATCTGCCCGACGGGCCGAGGTAGCATCCGGGAGTTGGCTTCTACCTAGCAAAATGGGAGTCCTTATTCCATAGCACTTAGAGTTCCCTAGCTAAGATAGTGTCTCAAATGAGTCTGAAACCAATAAAACAACCCTAGAGGGGGTGAATAGGGTTTTTAAAATTAATGGAGAATTTAAACTAAGCACAATCATAAATCTCAATCAAATCAAGTAATACTTCATCGAAGATGCTAACTAAACAATCTCAAAAAATTAAAGAGAAATAAGTAGAGATTGAGTTAAAGATCGCATGCACTTGTTTTTTCAAAGCACATTTTTTTCAAAGCATGCCCTTGTTTTTTGAAATCTAGCTCTTTTGAAATCGCAAACAATCTAGCTCTTTTGAAATCGCATGCACTTGTTTTTTCAGAACACAAATTTTCTTGGCTAATTTCATGGATTCTTCATATAAAAGAGCGTAAGCATCATAAATATCATCATTGGAGCAATTGCTATCACTATCACTATATGAAGAATTTATCTCATCTTCTTTTTGAGCCATGAAGCATAGATTTGAATCTCTATCATCGAAATCACCACCTTCATCTCCACTTGAGTCATTATCGCTCCAAATAATGGCTTTAATTGATGTCTTTATAGAGTGCTTCTTTCCTGCCTCGTTCTTCTTCTTATTCTCCCTTGAGGTACTCTCCATACTTGACTCGTTCTTGCTCTTGTGCGAGTTTTCATCTTTCTTCATTTTGAGATACTCATTAAATTCCTTTTCAAGTATATCAATCTCTTTGTTATTCAAGTCTTTCTCCTCCGCACGTGAAGATTGATTGAAGCTTTAAGAGCAATACACTTCTTCTTCTTCTTTGAACCTTTTTTGCCCGAATGATTCAAGTTGCATTTCATATGTCATCAATGAGCAAATTAATTCATCCAACGGGAAGGTATTGAGATCCTTTGATTCTTGAAGTGCAGTGATTTTTGCATCACATTATCTAGGTAATGACCTAATTACCTTTCTCACAAGATCACCGTTAGAGACATCTTTTCCTAATTGTTTCAAAGTATTAACAATTTTAGTGAAACGAAAATTCATTTCCATAATAGATTCATCGAAAAATATTTGAAACAATTCATATTCTCTATGCCATAAATTCATCTTTGAATCTTTTAGAAAAGAAGTCCCTTCATGAGTGACTTGAAGTGTATCACACATACTCTTAGCTGAATCACACATAATAACTCGATTGAGTTCATTTGTCTTTAGACCACAAACAAGACAATTCTTAGCTCT
>JAVXUO010000528.1:0-60342 GCA_033065855.1 Escallonia rubra | reverse complement strand
TTATTCAACTTATTCTAGTTAACCTCTTAGCATATTAGTGTCTTTCAATATTCTTCAGTGTCCCATTTTTCTTAATAAAGTAAGTAGAATCAATGTATGAGAACCCTAATTTCTTTAGTTCGAACAGAGTTTATTAGTTTTTTTTTTTTTAATTTTTGTAAGTAAGTAGAAGAAAAGTGATTACTACATACAAATATAAATGAGTGTTAATCATTTTAATCTTGTCCTTTACTTAAATATCTTTTTTAGGTCGTCGGCCACTTTTAAATTTGCCGGTTTTACAAATGAGGTCTCTTTCAAAGGGATGGGACAGAGTACGCAATTGCGTTTCAAAGACATAGACAATAACAAGTCGGCAGTGAATGCAATGTAGTTCATAGCAGAGTGTCTGAATTATGTAACACATCTTCGCGTCGTTGCTTTTTAACCTTCCTTAAATCTATTGAAGATCAAGGTGTTGAAACATTCAAGATGTCACTTCTTTTCACCAACAAGACTTTTATTACTCAAAATTTGATACAAAAAATAACATACCGATACATTTGCTTTTACCAATTAGGGTTTTGTTTTTGTCTCAATATCATTCTACAACCTAATAATCAGAGGCAAGAAAACAATTCCCTAATAAGCTAGTCTAGTCATGTACTGGGACTATACTGTACAAGTACTTCTTTCATCACTGCTGGGGCACATGGTATTGGATGGTTAAAAGAGGTAACACATTAGTCAGGCCATAAGATGACAACTTCTCCAGCCAAGAAATAAGAGTTTTTCAGGTTATCATGTACCTACATGTAACAACTTCTGTTTGGCTACTGTTCACATATGCACACGACAAGCCTGGACAAGCTCCCATCGAATTTGAAAACTTTACAATACTATGATTACCAATATAAAAATGTGGCATCATTCTGCATTGAAAAGGGTGATGAAGAATATATGCAAGTGTGTTTAAAAGGTTTTAGAAGAAACTAGAGAGAGAATATTACGGGGTAGGAGCTGGTGGACATGGCTGGCAAAAGTTTCTATTTAAAAGGGTGAAGAAGAAATTAGAGAGAGAATACTTCATTATTCAATCGTTAGATCTCATCTTCCGTTACACCATGTCACCCGTCGTTACGTACACTATGTTATATTTATTACCGTTACACTCAAAGTTTCTCGTATATTTAAGCAAGCAAAAACCTTGTTGCATAAAATTTCTAATTTGCTTGGCCAAAAATCCAAAATTTCTTTTTAGTGATACAATGTAGTTTTTCAAAGATTCGAGATGTTACCTAACTTTTTTTATTTACAAAACCGTGAACTTTACCGCTCTCTTGCTAGGAAAACGCATAAAGTTTGTGTGATGATATGTTTCCTATATGACTTTTTAGTGAGCATAACCGGAATTTCACAGCCTCTAAATTATATGTGGCCTCCAAGCCAAAATAATGCCTTCTGTAATTTATGTACTTTAGTAGGACTCTTGATAGGATTTATTAATATTCGAGCACATCATATTGTCGTAGATCCATGAGATGTTTGGTTCTTTCATCTTTCTGTCTCCTTTGTAATTACACGTTGACAAATTAGTATTGGTTGGCTCTGTGGACGAGAGAAAAAGTAGATAGATGCTGTCCCTTAAAGGCTACACCAAAGTGGCTGGTTATTTGGAAATTACACTATACATGTTTTTTTTTCCTAATTGATAGCCAGGGAAAAGATGTTATCCTTTATGTCTTTTTGAATTACCATTACACTTAGAACTATACCCTCCAAAAACAGTGCCATTGCTAATAAGAAATTTATGTAAAAATTAAGCCCTATTATACTTCATAATGAAGAACTACGGATACTCAGAGCTCCTAATCAATGTACAAATAAAAAAAAAAATCGTAAATACTTGAAAAGATCTAAATACGAATTAAGCAACTGATGTACGTTGTTCTTTTAGAAGTACTTTCGAGTCTCGAGGGTCCATACCAGATACCGATGTTGTTCTTTCATCGTCAAATTAGCGTGCTTATTTAGAAGCTGAAACTATTAGAGAGTCTAACCTGGTATACTAATGAACATGATTGTGATAATGAACGTGGTGGCTTTTAAACAAAAAAGTAGAAACTTTAATGGCCTCTAGTCCTTTTCTCAAGGATGGCATGTGCTCCGTACGATGGAATAGCATGGGCATTGTAGATGATCTTAACGTATGCATGGTACCAAAAAAATGATTCCACTTTACACTTAAAAAAATATTTGCATTCGTACCATAAAAGATAGATTGGATTTTAGTTGTCACTTTTGGGGAAAGTAGAGCTAAAAAGGCCAGGTAGGAGAGGGTGATAAACACGAGGCCTCGCCTGGCAGCTTTAGAAGAGTTGAGCTTTCTATTCATTGATACAGTTGATGGTTGATGTTGTAGCATGAGATTTTTTAGATCCATTTTAGTTTGACCCATTTGCCACTAATGATCCAATTTACTAAAGAAACACTAGGGTATTGAACGCTTGCGACACTTTTGCTGCAAACTATAGTACAGATTAATTGGTTGGAGATAAAAGCGTTGGTCTAATGGATGTATAAGCATGGGCAGACCCACATTGGGACTCTGTGTGGGTGTGGGGTGGGGTGGGGTGGGGGGGGGGGGGCGCTGGGGTAGTGCACCCCCCTGAAATTTTGAAATTTTTTTTGGAATTGCACCACCGTCCGCGAGACCCCATCCCGCGAGACAGTCACCTCTCTCTCTCTCTCTCTCTCTCTCTCTCTCTCCCTTCCTTTGCAGAATATCCTACGGTCTAAAAATAAATATTCTCCAAAGGGATGGATTAATAGAATTTGAAGTATATGACCTGGGAAAACAGTTTTGAACCAAACTTGGTTGTAGTACTTAATATCACAAGGCTTTTATATTATATATTGGTTATTGTGCATTTCTTGATATAGAATTAAATTTCAACAGATTTACTGAGAGCTTTTTGTCGCTAAAGGGTCACTCAACAAAGAGCTATAGTCAAACAGGGGAGGAGGGCAGGAAGATTCTTTTCTCGTGCTTCCCGGCGACATGAATCACAAGCGCAGATCTGTGCAGGTAGCATCCATGAAGTTTCAAAAATCAAAATCATTCTTTTTTGGAAAAACAATTATAGACCCATGCACGGGTACATTGTTCCAAGAACACAGTTTTGTTACTTTATGCTAGATTATATGATGATGATTAACAATAAAGCAAATGCTCTTTGGAGTTTGCAACATAGCTCGTAAGAATAATGAGTAATGACTGTGACCCCAAGGAAAGGACTTAAAGTCGAACACATGAAGCAGAAAAAAGCATATAGCAAGGATTTTGCTTTCTGGTGGTTCACACACTCGGTCGGGACCTCAACCTGCCTCACGGAATCCTTGTATCAAACTGCTTTACATTGGAATTTCGTTCAAATTTTCGAGTAAACATCACACCCACGCGAACGCCACGTGTCCCCGTGATTTTTATACTTACGTTGAGGCTACGACGAGAAGATGATAATGTTATATATATATTAGTTAAGTATGATTGTATTCTATCGTTTTTTACGGTTAACGACAAATTCTTTTTACCAATGTCAAAGATTCGTTGTGCTTATTTGGAGGAAATTAAAATGGTGGTCTTAATCAAGAGTAAAACAACATGATACGAAACGTTGAAAATTAAACATAAGACAAACTACGCACAGATACTGCTACCGTTCTTACTCAACAAGCGTCTCCATAAACAATAGCGAAAACACTATTCACGTAAAATCACGTTCATGTGGAAAGTCAATCTAGGGGTTCGTAGCTTCCTCACATAGATTGTCACCATTAAACAGGATGGCAAGGATTTACGGAATGTAAGGATCTGCTTATGTGTCGAGCAAGGATTCACGTAAAAAAAAACAAGTTCAACTTAACTTAAAAGCTTAAGTCAATAATACCTAGCAGGGGCGAAGGGAATGGGGGCACAGGTGGGCCGGTGCCCACCTGCTTCTCTGTGAATTTTCTATATTATATGGTATATTTTATCTTCAATGAGAAAATGGCTACCTAAAATTTTTAAAAATGCTTAAAAGAGATATATTTTTAGTTATTTTATATGTTAACTTATATGAAAATTCTAAAATTAGTTTTAAAAAATGACTTTTTAACCATTTAAAATGCTAAACTTACTAAATAAAAAAAGTTCTATGCTTAAAGTCAACACAAAAGAATCTCTTATTCTCTATTGTTTTCAAAGTCTCCTTATTTCCAAAGCCTAAAAGCCACATAATGGAGAGAGGCACGGAGCACATCGTCTCCTCAGTCCCCTCACCGGCCTTTCACTCTCAACGCTACAGCCCACTACCTCCACCTCCGACGACTGGCATAATCGCGTAGACGGTAGATTCAATCACGACAGAATGGTTAAAGTCACTCGAATCATCGATTCATCTATTCCTCCAACTTTGTCGATTCGTCATGGTGTATTTGCAATGACGTTCTCCTTACCTCACTGATTACGCTCCACTGCTTCCATGCAAAGTCGCAAACTCTAGTCTTCCACAGCAAGGTAAGATCTAGACAGTAGATTCAATCACGACAGGATGATTGAAGTCGTGGTGTATTACTCGAATCATCGATTCATCTATTCCTCCAGCTTTGTCGATTCGTCATGGTGTATTTGCAATGACGTTCTCCTCATGGGACCGCTGGTGGGATTCTTAATTTCATATTGAGATTTTAGATTTTTATTTTCATATTACAATTGCTACTCGTGGGTGGTGAGTGTATAGGTTTCAGATTGAAGTTTGTTGGGATTTTTTATTTTGGATTGAGAGATTGACAATTGCTACTTGTGGTTGCAGTTAAGAAGTGGGAATTTGGCATTTGGGAGAATTTGGGACTGAATTTGGCAATTGGGGTATGAGAATTTAGAACTTTCATGAACAAGCTGAATATACTGCTCACCTGACGAATTGAGAAGTTCGAACTGCCGAATTAGAGTTCTTGTTTCTTGCCCCTTTGGCCCACGTTCATCAGTTTGTTAAGTTTAACTCATCAATGAAGGTATTTTAAGCAAAAAAAATTGGCTATTAAGTGCCTACCTTGAACTAAGTTTCTGACTCCGTCACTGATACCTGGTCCATCTATGTATATATGTTTGACTTACTATTTAAACTTACTCAACGTGAAACTAAGATAACTCCTACATGCACACTTTAACTTCTCACTTCCCGTATTATTCTTACTCGCTCAGACAGGGGCAGATCTTGCTCATGACCAAAGGGGGCCATGGCACCCCCCAAACTTTTGGAAAATTCTTTTTAGTTCTTTAAATAATAGTTATTCTTATTTAACATATTTACGAAAATGTCATTATATCGTAACATTAATTAGTTAGAGTTTCTTTTTGTTATGTTTTTGACACTTTGTGTCACCGGCCATCATAGTTTTCTTCTTCTCATTCTTTTGCTCCATCTTTATTTTTCGAAGTTCCAAAAATTTCAATTCTCTAGATTACGTGAATCAATCAAGATTAGTTCGTTTTTTAGTTTAAATTCTTATAGTATATTAACCTATACGTGACTATTGTATTCATACAATTAATATCACATTAGTAATGCATTTATACTGTAAGAGTTAAACTTCTTTCATGCAAGATTAGTAATTCGTTGTTGACTACCTTTACCAAGTTAAATAAATCACTATGAATAATAAAATCAAATGATTAGTAGTCAAATGAGCAATTTATTCTGCATTTAAATCACTATACTGAACGAGCATTTTCGAATTCTTTATTGTGCACATTGAGAGAGATATTGTGGAGATGTTTACTATAAACTCGATCATTGATGACTTTCGTAACTATAAAAAACACTGAGTTCCACTTTGACCATCAATGTATATATTTACTTTTCTTATGTTTTATTATTTTGTGAAACCTTAAAGAGTTATTTTTAATTTTAATATTTTTTATTTTAAATGTTTTATGTGAAGTTGAACTTTCTTAATTTTTTTATGTTAATCATTAATTTTTTTATGCCTTTTTGGCCCCCCCACCAGGTGACTTTCTGAATCCCCCACTTCGCTCGCAAACAGGTTTTGAATCCAAATATGCTTTGTTTCTCCACCTTGTATCAAAGAGATAACATATAGTTTATATAAGAAATGTGTCCCTTGTATGATCCAGATCAGTTGTCGATCTACCAAAGTATATTAATTATGAAGCTGGCCAACTGAAGTGATTCTCTCTAACAATAGGATCCTTGACAAACTTCAAACCTTGAATAAGTTAGATAAGCTAAGGGTTAGGTTTCCATTATTCTTTGGGATTTTCACAGATTTGGAGTCTTTATACAATGATTAGGGGCCATTGTCAAAACATGTCTTGGTCTAAAAGCTGTCTTTTCCATAATATGCTGTTTATATGGCAAAGTAGTTGCAGGAAAGGAGCTTTCACACCTTCTTCTGTATATGCAAGAAAACATTAATGAATCATTGATAAGCAATTAATTATCACTTTTCAGAAACGCTACTTGTTGAATTACGACATGTCTGGTGACTAACTGAAATAAGCAATGATCACTCTTTTAGGTTGCCCCCCACATCGGTAGGAATTAAGTTATTGATTTGTTTCTTATATTTAGTGGACTCATCGATATTATTAAACATCACGTTTCATGTTAGTTTATACCCCAAATCGGCTGAAATAAGTCGTGAAACTGCTTATTTTACTTGGTGGCATCTCCTTCCATGAGTATGCTACTAAAGTTAAACCAATCAAGTACAAGAGGTCAGCTAGAAAATAATTGGATCTATATCCTCATAATTAATCCAAGAAATTACATTCATAGAGTTTTGCTAATTGATCAACTCAAAAGATTCCAACTGTACGACCGCAAAGAAATTTTCTTTTACTGCAACTCAAGTTGTAAAAAACTGCTATAAAGCCTTATATAGCGACAATTACTAATAACCACATAGATAAATACGTGTGCGTGTGTACATGCGCGCGCGCGCGGGTGTGTGTGTGTTTTTGAGAAAACGAATATGTGGCTAGCCTTAGGCAGCTTGCCTAAGCTAATGCTAAAACTATGTCATTTTGAGTTAAGAAACCTAGTTTTTCTTTTCTTTTTCCTTTCTTCTTCATCCTGGTCATCATTTTTTTTCCTCTTTCAATTTTCATCGGAAAACCATAAGACACTATTTCACCGGGAAGCAAGTCGTCCGATCACCTCACCACCACTGCACAACAGATCGGCAGAAACAACTTCACATACCATCGACCAACTACCACACTCTGTTGCCGCGCCAACCACCCATCCACACTGTTACACCCACCATGCCACCACACATAGCACCCCACTACACTATCAAACTAATCACCCACCACACAGTGGCAGTTGATCTATCACCCCACTATCGCTGCACCAATCACCTACCACATCACCCCGATCACACCACCACACTGCTGCACTGATCACCCTACCACCCTGTCGCTCCAATTGCCATCGCTGCAACATCCCCACCTTCGTAACTTCTTAAAGTTAAAAATGGATTCATTAATTTTGATTAGATTTGTTGAATTGAGAATATTTAGATTTTAATCATTGATGCCAAGGAAATGGGTTCGTAGTCAACGTGGAAGTGTCACAAGAAATGCAATCCGAGTCAGATGCCAAGTATGCTGATGTTGGACACAGCAAGGATGGAGCAAAGGTAGAGACCAAAGTCTTCACAGATAGAGCCTGAGGATGGTAGTGCTGTGAGGGCGATAGAGCGGGGTGAATACATGACGATACTCACAATCAGATGCTTAGGTCCACAGTCAATGTCCTGTATATTGCTCTCTCTAGGATTCTAGAGTGAGAAAATGAATATGAGAATAAGTTCTCCAAATTTGAAGTCCTGAAAATGAATTCTCAAGGCCCTTATTTATAGAGGGTGAGACGATAATGTCATTAACCGACACGTGGTGCTCTTCGTGAATAACACGTCATTGAGGGGTCCACGGGTGCCGGTGCTCCACAGATTGTTGAATCCTCATATTCATCTGGCCTGCTCCTCACTGCGTCGCTCTATTTTTTTTAGAAAGACTGGCTCCCACATCAGCAGTGTGGCCATAGAACCCCTTCGATCTAGCTACTAGTCCAAAGCCCTTGCAGAGTCCCACAGGGCGTCAAGAAATCTGGCAACGGTGGGGAAGACCCAACGCCCAACTGCCATGCGGACTAGGCGCGATGCCCTCTAAAGACATGATCCCGTCTCGGAGTGACCCGGTTGTCATAATCCCTTGGGGTGTCGATGGAATCTTCCAGTGCCAGAGCAAATAGACTAGTCATACAGACATCCTGGCAGAGATAGTGTCCATGAGGAATCGTTTATCCCGTGGGTGAGTCCTTGTGCCGGAACACTCAGAGCACGCCAAGGTAGTATCCCGGATGAGTTATCTACCCGACGGGCCGAGTGTCCCGGAGGAGTCATCTACCCGACGGGCCGAGGTAGCATCCGGGAGTTGGCTTCTACCTAGCAAAATGGGAGTCCTTATTCCATAGCACTTAGAGTTCCCTAGCTAAGATAGTGTCTCAAATGAGTCTGAAACCAATAAAACAACCCTAGATGGGGTGAATAGGGTTTTTGAAAATTAATGGGAAATTTAAACTAAGCACAATCATAAATCTCAATCAAATCAAGTAATACTTCATCGAAGATGCTAACTAAACAATCTCAAAAAATTAAAGAGAAATAAGTAGAGATTGAGTTAAAGATCGCATGCACTTGTTTTTTCAAAGCACATTTTTTTCAAAGCATGCCCTTGTTTTTTGAAATCTAGCTCTTTTGAAATCGCAAACAATCTAGCTCTTTTGAAATCGCAAACAATCTAGCTCTTTTGAAATCGCATGCACTTGTTTTTTCAGAACACAAATTTTCTTGGCTAATTTCATGGATTCTTCATATAAAAGAGCGTAAGCATCATAAATATCATCATTGGAGCAATTGCTATCACTATCACTATATGAAGAATTTATCTCATCTTCTTTTTGAGCCATGAAGCATAGATTTGAATCTCTATCATCGAAATCACCACCTTCATCTCCACTTGAGTCATTATCGCTCCAAATAATGGCTTTAATTGATGTCTTTATAGAGTGCTTCTTTCCTGCCTCGTTCTTCTTCTTATTCTCCCTTGAGGTACTCTCCATACTTGACTCGTTCTTGCTCTTGTGCGAGTTTTCATCTTTCTTCATTTTGAGATACTCATTAAATTCCTTTTCAAGTATATCAATCTCTTTGTTATTCAAGTCTTTCTCCTCCGCACGTGAAGATTGATTGAAGCTTTAAGAGCAATACACTTCTTCTTCTTCTTTGAACCTTTTTTGCCCGAATGATTCAAGTTGCATTTCATATGTCATCAATGAGCAAATTAATTCATCCAACGGGAAGGTATTGAGATCCTTTGATTCTTGAAGTGCAGTGATTTTTGCATCACATTATCTAGGTAATGACCTAATTACCTTTCTCACAAGATCACCGTTAGAGACATCTTTTCCTAATTGTTTCAAAGTATTAACAATTTTAGTGAAACGAAAATTCATTTCCATAATAGATTCATCGAAAAATATTTGAAACAATTCATATTCTCTATGCCATAAATTCATCTTTGAATCTTTTAGAAAAGAAGTCCCTTCATGAGTGACTTGAAGTGTATCACACATACTCTTAGCTGAATCACACATAATAACTCGATTGAGTTCATTTGTCTTTAGACCACAAACAAGACAATTCTTAGCTCTAGAATTCATGCAAAGCATATTTCTATCATAGTCATTAAATTTGGATTTCTCCTTTGGCACAAGCTTATTCATAATCCTATTGGTTGGAACGTAAGGGCCATCTTCAACAATTCCTCACATTTCATAATCTAAAGATTCTAAAAATACTCGCATCTTAATTTTTCATATACTATATGAAGACCCATCAAATAGTGGAGGTCTAGTAATAGAACTCCCCTCAAGACTAGGAAACCAACTCTCTAGGCATTAACCATAAAATCAAAAGCCGAGGCTCTGATACCACTTGAAACCAATAAAATAACCCTAGAGGGGGTGAATAAGGTTTTTAAAAATTAATGGGAAATTTAAACTAAGCACAATCATAAATCTCAATCAAATCAAGTAATACTTCAATGAAGATGCTAATTAAACAATCTCAAACAATTAAAGAGCAATAAGTAAAGAGATTGAGTTAGAGATACTTGACAGGAAGATTTAAATCGTTCGGCTTGAACTATCCTCAAGCCTACATCCACATCTTCAATGAAGTCTCTTGAAAGAGCACTAGAATCCACTAGCAACAATATTTTTTTCGGTTTAAGATCAAAACCCTTACAACACTTAGTGATATCCCCATACCAAGCACAAGCCTTGAATCCACAAAGCTCATCCAAGACTTGCCAAACCCAAGCCTTGATCACAATCCTTTTACAAAGATCAATTATGTACAAAGAAATTCTCTTGAAAGAAAATGAGTACAAATGAAGCTCTAATACAATAGAGAGATGAGAGATGAGAGAATTGATGACTTGAAGAATGTTCACTCTCAATCAAAGAATTGTTCATAAAGCTGCCCTCTTTAATGATGTAAAATCATGAAGATGAAGAGAGAAAAGTTTAATCTACGAGCCTTGATGTTTCTCTAATGAATGGAGGCTTAGAATGTGGTTTCTATGGTGGATGATGAAGCCCCAAATCATTTATATAGGGAGCAAATGAAATATAGCCGTTATAGGCATAAAGTGAGCAAAACTGCCATTGCAGTCGACTGTATTCCCAATGCAGTCGACTGGGTTCCCTCTAAACTAGTCGTTGCAGTCTTGTCCTCGAAAATAGCCTTTGAAAATGAATTTTGACCAATGCAATCGACTGTATTACCCTACTGCCTATCGGCTCCCTCACATAACCTGTTTTCCTATTTTGGACATAACTTTCTCTAGAAAAATCGGATTGAGGTGTCGTTTTTTGCGTTGAAAATCTAATGAAATGTTTTATCAAAATATGAAAATTTTAGCTCCAAAAACATTCTTAAGAAAATCTGAGTGAGCTCCAAAGTTCACTCATTTTTAAGAACCACGCTTGTGTGAAAGGTTATGAACTCACATGCAATGCACAAGGTGTCCTAAAGTCTTTTTAGGTCATAGTCATCAATCCAAGCATCAAACCAAGACTAGTTACATAATAGTAAAGATCAATCATAATCAATAGTAACTTAGCCTATGCATTCTTTCTTGCTCTTTGACATTGGACTTGATGAAGCTTTCATAGCATGTCCACTATAGCTTTAAGCTTATTTGTCTTTAATCCATATATCCAACTTCTAAAATGTGTCTTCATGAGTGTGCATGTATATACGTACTAAGAATACACTCAAAGCACACATTAGAACATAATCAATGTGTAGTTATCATAAAAACAAGATGTAAGCCTAGGTTATCCAACCATAGGACTAACAGAGTCCTTATGCCAAAGCATACTTAGCGCATCAAGGTAGTGTCCCAGAGGAGTCGCGTACCTAACAGACCGAGGTAAGATCTCGGAGGAGCCATCTACCTGGCAGAAAGTGAGTCTTCATGCCGGAGCACTTGGAGCTCCCTAGTGGAGATAGTGTCCGGGGGAAGTCGCATATCCCCGCATGATGAATTCTTGTACCTTAGAACTCAGAGCCCGTCAAGGTAGTGTCCCGTAGAAGTTTCCTACCCGACGGGCTACGGTAGCAGCCCAGAGGAGCCGTCTACCTGGTAAAAGGCAAGTCTTGATCATGCCGAAGATACTATCCTGGAAGAATTGCCTATTCCCGTAAGATGCTACAGACTCTGGGGAGTAGGTCAAAGTATATTCCACGACCAAGGCAAGGTACGCATGGTGTGGTGTAAGGATGGACCAATACGAAAGTGTGGTAGTGTGACAAGATACTAGGGGGCGTGACTCTATAAGAAGCACGACGCATGGGCGTGGCTGATCGTGTGCGGTGCCGGCGGCATGGTAATGTAACCGAGAGTCAGGGGGCATGACTGTATTAGAAGTGTGGAGCATGGGCACGGCGGAGTGTGTGAAGTGTCGGGCTCATGTGACATGAAAAGGAGGCACGAGCACATGAATGTATGTCATGAAAGTGGGCGTCGTGCCAGGGGCACATGACGCATGAATGGTGCATGGGCAACGGGCGTTGCAGAGTCAGCCTGCTGACGTTGGCGATGAAAGTATCAGAGTTTGAGCATGGGCATGGGTACGGGTGATGAGAAGACAACACATGGGCATGGGCGACGTGGCGTCACAGAGATTACACGCGGGAGTGGGCGATGATAGTCATGGAGCATGGAGCTCGTAAGGAAAAGAATAAATGGTAAGGCAAGTGTCCCCCCAAAGAGAGAATGCCATCAAAGGGTGAGGGAAAGAGTCCCCAAATGATGAAAAGAGGAGTCCCTGTGGGGTGGAGTAAGGAAGCCCCCGAGGGATGAGGAGGGGAGTCACTAAGGGGTGAAGGAAGAAGGTAGGCCGACCCCGTTGAGGTGGGGGAGGCTGACACCCTTGAGGTGGGGGAGGCCGACCCCCTTAAGGTTAGGTAGGCCGACATCAGAAACTTAGAAATTTTATGAGAAAGGGACTGGCGTGCACATGACTTGAGTGTGCGTGTTGGTTTGACTGGCTTCGGAGCATTGAATATTGAATGTAGAAAAGTTGATGTGTCGTGGGAGAGGGACCAAAGTGCGGTTCAAAAGTGTGTAGCCAAGATAAGATATCAACAATTATCAGTGAATTTCTCAAATTAGTGGTTTGCAGTAGCAGTTTTATGTCACCGACGATGAAGTCGGTAGAAGACGGAGGTGATTGTACCAGATCTTTTGTAGAGAAACTCGTTCACTAGTGGTTGAAGATGAAAGAATTTGATGTTTAGTTTTTATAGCGGCTTAATGATGGAAATTTTTTGATTTGATGCTCAATCGTGTAGCGGTTTCATGATGTATCACCGGTAGTCGTGGGTTCCCGTGTGGTGGCCGTGGTTTCTGATGGTTGGTGGTCTGCGGCAGTGGATTGTGAGGTCGCTGGCAATGGAGGTTAGTAGTTGATGTTGTAATAGAGTTATAAGCATCTTTCAACAATTCAGGTTGCAGCCATTATTTATCTGAATGGAAATAAAATGGGAAATTAAGTGAATAAAAAAGTAGACCCACCTCATCTAATCATGAAAGAGTCACCAGATATTTGTTTTGGTAGTTAATATGGAGTAATTATTTAGTACTTAGATGAGAAGGTATAATATTTTTAAGTGACAGGAAAATCTAGGGGCGCTTGTTTAGGTTTTTCATCAAGGGGGGTTTATTTAGGTTTTTAATTCTATATACTTGAAAAAATAGAGTCCAAACAGTGAAAAATTGTGAAAATACAGTGTGAGAAAAAAACAATCTTCACTCTTTTTCAAGATATTTTCTCACACCGGTCACATCTATATTTTCTCTCTCTCCTCGTCATTTCCAAAACCATCATCATCTAGCACCGCCCTGCCGTAGTTGAAACGAACTTACCATCACTCCTTACTACCGTCAAAAAACCAATGCAACACCACCGATCTATCTTTGTGACTTACATGGCCACAAAAACCATAACACCACCCTAAGCTACGACCATCAATACCGTAAGAACCAATAACATCACCACCACTCATCTCTACCGACTCACAACGACCTACACAACCACCACCTTTACGCGAATCACTCCCTTAACACCACCGTCCACTTCTTCCATTAGCAACCATCATTGGCCACCTAAAACCACCAGTGCCGCCATCAACAACACCAACAACCACCACCAAAACAATTGTATCTCCACCACAACCTTTGATCCAACAATTACCGCCACCACTACATCGATAATCAATAATGACTACCACCACGACACCCATCGATTCATCACCATCTCTCATCTTCACCCACATCACCACTAATTTGAGATTGGAGATGAGGATTAGTGGTGGTTGTGGGTTTGGACTAGAGGTGTCAAAGGACCACGCTTGGGCCGGCCCAGCCCGGGCCCAGAGGGCCAAAAAATGGGCTGGACCAGACAGGGCTTTGGGCCTGAGGCTTTTTTTTTTATTTTTTATATTCCTGTTTTATGTTGCGAAAATATTAACACACAAAATAAATTTTTTGATAGGCCCTCCTCCATTTATGCGGGCTTGGGACCGGCTGCTTGTAATTTTGGAAAAACAAGAATGATTAGCAGTTGATTAATTAAGCATTTTCATCTAATCTATATGCTCCTACTTTCTCTTATCAAGCATTTTGCATTTTCTCTTAACAATTCCACTTATTTCCATACCACTGTTTTTGTTATCTAAACTCAACAATGGATATCTACAAAACCTTTTCCAATGATATCTATAAAAAAATTCACTCAAACATATATCTAGCTTTGCATTTTACGTAGTATTAGGTATCTCATTAGAAGCATGCATCGTTAGACCACTTTTACCAAGAACTTTCCCGTGCTTTCTGGAGTAATGTTCCCCATTTCCATTACTTAAATTGTGTTGTTTCTAGTTCCTAGACAAACAAAGATATATTTTATCTTCATAATTCCATGAAACTAATACAGAGGAGGATTGCAAGTAAAAGTAGATAAAGAAGTAGGAACCATCATCATGAGTTGAAAAGAAATGTGCATATCCAAAAGGTTAAATAAAAAGAGAAAAATACGAGGTAGAGAGAGAATGAGGCGTGAGAAAGAAGGAGAAAGTAAAAACAAAAAAGTAAGTAACTCAAAATGGTTTAGGGTCAAACCGGATCAAAATAGGGCCGAAAAGATAGCCACAA
Organism: Escallonia rubra; assembly: GCA_033065855.1. Lineage (NCBI taxonomy): Eukaryota > Viridiplantae > Streptophyta > Magnoliopsida > Escalloniales > Escalloniaceae > Escallonia > Escallonia rubra. The sequence goes on along the minus strand of JAVXUO010000528.1, from coordinate 45,506 downwards.
CCCTAGCCAGAACCGGGCCAGGCTTGACCCGGGCCGTTTTAGGGTTGGGTTAGGCTAGCCTGCTGGCTGCCCGACCCTTTTGACATCTCTAGTTTGGACGATCCACAATTTGTCAGATAACCACGGTCCAGATACACTAGGAAGTCGGGCTTAGTCAAATGACAAATCTAGTCGGTAGGCCCCCTTTTATCTGAAATGTGAAGGTTATTTAAGGGCATTATGATAAACTAAAATGTGAATGGGAAGAGGTTTTTTTTTTTAAAAGGAAAATATTATGAAGGGAAAATGGTAAACGAACGCCTTTTATTTTCAAAAAAGAAATGAAAAAGGTAAAGAACAGAATTAGGTTAAAAAAAACAAAATTTGATTTTAAAAAGTAAATTTTGATACCTTTTGGGTAAATGTGAAGAAACAAAAATTTAAACCAATTTTGAAAAGGAAAACACCCGGTATCGAAATAAGAAAAAAAAACAAAAAAGGAAAAAAAAAAAAAAAAACTGAACGGGGCCACCCGTTTGTTCTCTTTGTCCAGTCAGGTTTACATTTAAGAACTTAAACCTCAACGAGAAAAAAATTGAGAAACTCCACGAGGATCCAAATGAGAAATACAATTTTCCTTTTTATTTTCTTGAATCTTTGGACTTTTTTTATTTGAGTTCAGAAGTTAACTTTTGGGCTTTTCGGATGTCAAGTCTGGACGATACACTTTCAAGTTGCAAGAGGCTCTTTGCAGGCAGGCCCAGAATGGCGTCGTCGATGGACAAACTTAAAAGCTCGGCCTTTGGTTCAATGGAGTTTTATCCGCACAAATTTGGGTTGGGTCACAGGTGAATATTCAGCCCAGAACAATGACAAATTTGGGTTGGGTCATAGGTTGAATAGAGGTTTATCCGCACAAATTTGGGCTGGGTCATAGGCAAAATATTCAGCTCAGAACAATATCATAGAGAGACCAACCAAATTCTCCAACTAATACAAATTTTCTTACCTTGTGCACATGTCTAAAGTGTCAATAGTTGTCACCATGTGTGTGTAGTGAACAGCACACAAGCGGCGAAAACTCTAAAAAGTATAATATTGCAATTACCTTGCACACAGATCGGAACACAAAACAAAACCAGGAAAACGCTATAACAAAAAAAAAATAGATATGTATAATTATCTCAAGCACGTAAGAAGAAAGAGTCGATGCTTACGCTACAAGACGAAGATCTATTCCTCTTTACTTGACAGTAAAATAACTATTAGAACTCAAATTTTCTTATAGATGAGAAAAATAACCTAATGGCCAAAGGCCTCTATTACTAACCTAACTTAGGGAGTAAGCTAACTTCTGCAAAACGAAAAATAATTAAAATAAATTAAACAACTAAATCAAATCGTGGGCCTAATTATAACGACCAGTTAACTGATGCACCGACCAACTATTCCATTTGGACTGCAACAAGTAGATCAAAACTTTTTCGTATGTAGTCGTAGAGATTATTTGTAGTTTTGAACTTTTTAGTGACATTACTCCTAGGCGAGGAAAACCCCACGAGGGAACTCGGCCGCATTCTCTTCATTTTTGCTTCTTCAAAAGTTTGTGTTGGTTTACCTTTTTTTTTTTGATTTCATAATTTTGATTTTAACTTACTCTGTTAATTATCACGCGTCATTTCTTTATTGGGATAATAAAGTCCCTGAAGTTATGATGAAACTACATGCGTGTTCATTAGTTTGAACAAATTATACTTATGTCCGTTTGATCAAACAGAATACAAAAATATATAACAGGTTTGACGAAAAGACTTGATTGACCCTAAATAAAATTGGAATTCCTGATTTGCCCATGGTCTTCCTCTTCATAACCTTCCACCGCACAGCACCATCGGCATGGCGCATGGATTAGGTGGAGAGGGCAACATTGACGTGGGTTAGGGGGAGGGGGTCGAGGTCGGCGTCGGATAGGAGGAGGGGGCGATGGCGGCGTAAGGAGGGGACGGCGACAGAGTTAGTTAGGGGTTGGGGAAGAATTAAAATTAGGTTTTTTATTTATTTATAGAAAATTCAAAAGATTTTGTAATTAAAAGAAAACATATACATTTGTATATCGTATAACACGTAATTTTGTCCATTTAAAAATATGTAATGATGACATAAGCAAAAAGTCACAATTTTCTAACGGATGGACACAAATGACGCTTTTTTTAAAATTGTTGGTCACGACTGTAATTTTACCCTAATCTCAAGGACTTTATTGTAATTATCCCTTCTTTATAAGATACCTGCACAGCCGTTCTTGAAGTCAATCCCACACACTTTGGACATTAGAAAATGGACGAAAAATGATATTCAAACAACATAAGCATATTTTTTGAAATATTGCTCAGTTGTGCTTTTTAATACATGTTCTTATCCAAATGAGCTTTATATTCTTCATTTTTTTTTTATGTAAATACATCATTTCGTCTTCTCCGAAATCTGAAACAAAAAAAAAATTATGTAAACGGGGCCTAAAAACCAAAGCGCTCTCCTCCCCTTTTTTTCCCTCCTCTAACACTTATGATCAACGTCTAATATATTAAGGAGATGATGGACTTGCTCAATAAATGAATTAATTCTCAAAACTGCTACTATTCATGGGGGACAAGACAGAGTAGGTTGATTCAATTTTAAATTGGGAATATTGGCTCTCTTAGGTTTGAAGTATACAGACTATATTAGATTTGAGCAAATGCGGTTTCGGCTAAAAACATTGGCCATAACTAATGCTCAAAAGATCGGCTCACCATAGTTTGATCAGGCCTTATATTATGAGTTTATTGGCTATAATCGAATTGTTAAACGTTAATTGCGCCAACTTTAAATTGGAAAATAGTTGAAATTAGGAATATAAAAAAAAATTAGGGTGACACTATTTTCACGTATGGTAAATATGCTAATCCTCCTCTTGTTGTTATTAAAGGCGCATGCTCACACAAGGCGTAAGAGTCTCCTCGAGCTCAGGCTCAGGGGCTCGTGCCTAATAAAAGCAAGGGTCCTAGTATATTAAGTATACAAACTAATTCCTATAGCATCAAAACTAATATTATAAATTAAAGCACCACTACCTGAAGGCCACCACAACAAGCACCATCGACCACCCTAACCCAATACACACTACTACCCAAAAGCAACCCACCATTAACACTTCAAATCCACCATTATTGTTCACCGCCAAACTCACCACAACCACCTCCATCGGCTACCCACCTTACCACCGTGATTTGATCATCCTAGATGTGAATCAACATAAAACAAGATTTGAGTTAAACAAAAGAAAAAAAGGAAAAAATAAACAGATTTAAAAGTTGTGATGGTGGTGGAAGATTGTGGGCACGGTGGTGGTTGGTTGCAGGGATGATGGTAGGCTGTGGATATGGTTGTGGTGATTGGTCGATTGCGGTGGTGATTTGGTTGGTCACATCGGTGTACGATGGTAAGAGGGGTTAGATAAGGATCCATCGGGAGGCGTGGTGGAGCCGGCTAACATCACGGCTGAGTGGCAGTATGGGTGGGTGGTGATGGCTGCTTTTTTAGAAGAGGATTTAAAAATAGGGTTGAGAAAAAATTAAGGTTTGATACTTATATAATGTATTTACAATATATATCTAGTATAAGGATAATATTGATATTTTTAAAAGTATGTATTCATGACATCAAACAAAAAGTACACATTTTTAACAGGTAAACGACAGACAGACATGACTGATACTTTTTTAAAAGTTGTTAGTTACAATTTATTACATTTTTAAACTTTGTATCATTGACTGTAATTTTACCATAATTGTAAAGACTTGTGTGTAGTTAACCTTATCTTGAAGATTGGATTGTTTTCCCATAAATTTAGTGTTTTAATCGAGGATTGCAGATGGTTAATTCAACGATTTAAAGAAATGAAGATCATACAAGCGCATAGGGGAATAAATGCGTGTGCAGATGCCCTTGGCAAGATGGGGGTGCTCCTATAACATGAACTTTTAGATTTTTTTTTCTTTGTCTTTAAAATATATGAAAAAACAACTCGAAGCTGCCGCTACGTGCATCTTAGACTCTTAAACGTAACTTGATTATAACGCAAATTTTCATTAAAAAAAAACTATTGACAATGCGGGTAGGGATGTACTTTAAGAGAAGGAAAATGAGAAAAGTAAACCAAAAATAGCAAGTGTGGGGGTTACTTTTTCCACACTATCTCGAGGTAGGTTAAGAGAAGGAAAAGAGCAACCTTACACTTATATAATTTAAATGTCTATGAAACAATATCTGATGGAAAACATTTAGTCGCTGCGGTAGTTGAGACTTAAAGACTAAAGAGTCTATTGAACATGCCCCATTATTTTGGTATTGGGCAAAATAAGTTATCATGCTACTAGTAGTTAAGTGAAGCAAATTTCTATTTTTGTGAGTCTAAAAAATTATCCATTTACTCTATAGCTTAGGATTTTTTTGTTGCATAGCACCTCTGTTACAATAAAAACATATCGCTAAATGTATTACAATGATAAAAAATAAAAAAAAAGATTGTTACTGTTGATTTCAACAACAGCGGTAAAATAGTATTAGTGACAATTTTTTTTTATTTAAACTGTTTTAGCAAAAATGTTGTACAACGGGATATAAAAAAAGTTAAGGGGTAGTTTGATAAATAAGTGTTGACAAGAGAAGGTAAAACAAAGTTGATCTTGCTTAAAGGTTAAAAAAAAAAAATCATCACAATCACACTCGGGACTCAACTCAGTCGGACAAGTACCTAACATAGAAAATGGTCCTTTCTTACAGATGTTAAAAACTAAACCTAAAGACTCTTCATAGTCTAAATTCAAAATTAAAGATAAATATAGCGACAATTCTTGCCTCAGTTGTCATTAAACGATCGGAATTTGGTCTTTAGCGACAAAACATAAGATGAAGTGCATCTGGCATTCTCTAACGAAATTTTTGATAGCATGCTTATGTGATGAACGAATGATGAAGAGGGGATACAGGAAATACAGCACGCACAAAGGGTTTCAACTGAATTTCAAACCCTCTTTCCAGCCCACCAAAATATGAAGCACAATCAAGCACTTCCAGGTATAGGATAGATCAACACTGGCAACAAGAAACGCAATTCACAATATTATAGTTCTTCTTTAGAACGTACAATTGCAACCCAATACAATGCAACTCAGTGCCTAAGATATCTAGAATCTGTACATACATACTGCAAAACACAAGAACTTTCACAATGGAAGTATGGACTTGGAGCCATGATAATGTCTTGACAAGAACGATCTTCCTCCATAGGAGAATGATCTCTTCATAGAAACAGGCCCTTTATGGAGAGACCACGCAGTTGCAGAGCCAGTCATCACTCTAAACATTCTTGAACTTCCTGTTTCAGATCGAGTCTCATCTTCCATAACCATCTCTTTTTCTATCGAATCGTCAAGCATCCAAAAGCCACCATTCCCGTTTGAGAGGATAGTTGTTTTTAAGCTCTCAATTCCCTTTGTCTCTTCGTTAGATTTTGTAAGACCAACTTCATGCTCTGTTGCAGCCCTGTTTTTGCAACCCTCGCTGTCTCGTACCTGATCCATTGTTGCTTGAATTTCAATCTGAATTTCTTCAACAAGACCGAAACCAGGAGAGTTCTTGTTATCTGAATCCTCACTAGATGTCGAAACTTCCTTTGACTTATCAGTATCCTTTGTTTCATCAACCTGTGGGAATTCACCTTCGTCCCCTATTCTTCCCCCGTTTTCACTAACCTCGCCGTCTCTGATATGATTCTTATCCAATTCACCACCAGTTTCTAAAACTACCATCTGGGCTTTTTCCTCCAAATCCAAACCATAAGAACCATGGTCATTTTCTGCCTCACGAGAAATCACAACTATCTTGGGGTTCTCACTATCCAGTGGAAATCCATCTTCCTCCCCTGTTCTTCTGCTGTTTTCGAAATCCTCGCCATCTCTAACTTGATTCACATCCAATCCACCACCAATTTCCAGATTTTCCATCTGCGTTATCCCATTCAAGTCCAAGTCACCAAAATTCTGTTCATTTGACGCCGAAGGCGTGGCATTCACAGTATTGGATACTATCCCGGCACGACACAATGGACAATTGGTGTGTGACCTCAACCAAGTATCAATACAAGGAATATGAAACGCATGGCTACACTTGGGTAGTAACCGAAGAGTCTCATCCTCCTGAAACTCACTCAAACAAACAGAACAATCCGTTCCTTCGATCAAACCATCCCCTTTCTTGTACTTGATTACCGTAATTGAGCTGATGACTGATGGTTGTAGACCAACTGTGGTGATGTACCATATCGGATGGTCGATTTCTGGGCCATGATTTTCGTCAAGAAACTCTTCATCTCTTGCATTTGATTGGGTTCGTCGTGGCCAAAAACGGTTTAACCTTGACCTATACATAAAAATTATGGCGAGAAGAAGGATGCTGAGAACCATGGGGACTATGATAATTGCGTAAATCGATAAATGCTCGCCATTAGTTGCTGCTGGTGATGGTGGCGGCGGCGGCGGCGGTGGTTGCAGGAAGTAGTAATAAGGGTATGTGTAGCAGCCATCTGGTCAGGCAGGGGAACAAGTATCAGGGCAGTCTTCTGTTTGGTTTGTTAATGACGTCGGAAAAAGTTTTCTGTGCTTCATGGCCATGAAAGCACCATGAGAGATTCGAGGCAGAGGGTGGAGGGAAGGAGGAGGGGGATGGGAGTGTGAGTTGCAGGCTGAAGCTCTCGTTTGTAGAGAGTTAAACAGAGAACAAGCAAGAGAGACTTTTGCTAGATAATAATAATGAAAAAATATTCTTGTCCACCTTTTTGTTGTTGATGATGGTGTTATTAAAGTCTTGAGAAACAAACATTTTATCTCTCTTTCAAGGTTTGGTGAAAGTTGGAAGACTGGGGTTTGGTCAACATTTTCTTTATTTCTATTTGAAAATCTACAAAAAAAAAAGATTTATTTATTAGAGAACAAAAATAATACTCCATGTATTAACTACTTTGGATACCACTTTAGAAGTATGGAAGTTAAGTGAATATCGTATTAAAAATACAAAAGTTCTTTCAAGATATTTGAATACTTCGGAGACAACTAAGCCAAAAAGAGTGGAGTGAATTCCAATACCATTATTAAAAAGAGTTATAGTGTTAGATTTTGCGTTTTTCAAAACCAATTCAAAACATAATAACCAAACCAAACAATTTAAAAATATGAATTTCGATACGGAGAAGATGGTAAAATTAAGCGGAGCGGCGTGAATATGTTCGCGTGTTGTTTAAGGCTTTGGATTCGTATGGGTATGTCCAATGAAGATGTTCATACATAGAATACAATAAAACAATGAAAGTAGTGGATATCGTCCTTCACAGTTTTCTTTTGGATATATATGGCTCGACAGTATGGGGGCTCGTCGGGACCTTGAGATTATTGCTCAAGACCTTTGCCACTTCAGTCACCGCTTGGTATTGTCCTTCACATCTATATTTACTATGATATGACATTCTTTTAAAATGTGACAATTTTGTATTCCTAGAGTTGTCATATACTACAATATAGTCATGCATGAGTGTGGATTTTAGATTTGCCAGTGTCTCTGGCACATCTACTACCATCCTTGAGCCCTTCCTCAACTCTTGAAGCAAACTAACAAACAACTGTTGGGAAAAGTAAAAAAGGAATGGCAATGAAATCCTAAAGTTCAAGGTGTAGATTTCAAAAGGCAGACGCAAAGATCAAATGCAAGACTCTAGGTCTAGGGTTCTAATGCAGACAGCTTCCTAACAAAGATGTCCATTTTGATGACAATACTAGACTAATACAAAAGTAGTATTTTGGAGTAGTCTTTGTGCATCAACTTATAATTACTGAACTTCCTTCGTTTAGGTAGCAAGTCCAAATCAGCTTATGTGCAAAGAAGACTGCCAAATGAAGCCATACTAGGGGTAGTCCATATCTATCAATGAAACAGACCTCTCACCCTCCCCTTTTTTGGGTACTTCAAAGACCTCTTATCTTCAGATGGAGTCATCCCTCGTTAATACTTGTTGAGGCATATTTGACGTGATCGTTCTCCTAATTCTAATTCTTCCTCCCTCTTAAAGAGTAGGTAGTAGACAATACCCGAATGGAGACTGTCGAGTGGTCATTTACAAAAACGCCGTGCGAAGTGTTGGTTAGTTCAAACGGATAAATTGCGTCATATCATTCTTCCCTCTTAAAGAAGGAAGACTGATGCTACAATGGTTATGTGATTGCGTCATATCTCGCTCGTTACACGATGAGATAAATCACGTGATAAAAGAGTGATACAACTTACAAAAACAAGTCCTATTGTTAAAACAAAGATTTTGCGAAAGTAACCAAGAGAAATCTAATTTGATAGCACAAAGTTACGAGAAAATATTCGGTAGTTGTTTAATGCCACGTCACCCGCATATGTGGTGTTAGACTACCATTAACATCTTGCAAACTTAGCAAAGTGATCACGCGGGGCAACAATAGTAAATCTTAATTTTAGGTAACCTTGGTTAGTGAAATATTAAAATTCAAATTTTCATCAAAATTTTAAAAATCCCGCTCACCGATTTGTGCCATCGATATATTTCCATTTCTAAATCTAATTCTAATTCTCATTTCTTTTCTTCACTTCCATCTTTCTTTCTTTCTCTCTCTTCTCTACCATTTTCACCATTACAGAAAATGTTAAAGGAATAAGAGGAAGCCAGTGGGTAAGCACATGTATCACCTTCATCTTCCTTCTCTTTTCTACCCGTCAGCAAGATTTTTCATAAAATCGGTTAGAGGCTTCACATATTGCGAGACTTATGATGCTGTTTGTGTCAAATGGATGAATTCCAGAACCCATTAAATCAATGGCAGTAACTCTGAGACCACATTCTTTTTTTTTTTTTTTGTGGAGAAGATAGCGATATATATACCAAAGGAAAGGAAGATTCGTACAAAAACTAAGATAAAATAGCTACAGAAGGATGACAAGCCCATCCAGAAGCTCAAAAGATAGCTACCGAAAAAAAAAACTAAACCACAGGGGGCACTCACCCTAATCAACCCAACGAAAGCTGTCCCATAGAGCCCTGTACAGGAGTAACCCAAGTCTGCCGAGAACTAACGGTTGAAGTTGATGCAAAAGAAACAAGTGCAGATGCGAGGTCCAAAATGCAATCATAACCCCGGGCAATATGTACAGAATGAAACTTCCTGCAGCTATCAAACAAAACTAACGACTGACCAGATCTAGAGATGTCTGGTCGGCTGGGCATCATCATCTGTGATAGTAACTCAGAATGAGGTACAAGGAAAACCACATGCAAATAGTGCAAAGAATGCAGCCAGGTAAGAGCATGCAGTAAAGTCTCCATAATAGCACAGTGCAAGTTGTCCGACAAAAGGAAATCAGTAAGTGCATGCGTCGGTGACCAACTAGCATTAAAAATCACTAAACCAATGCCAAAGCCAACTACATCCTCAGAAGCTGTCACAGAAGTCGCACAAAAAACGGGTATGGAAGGAATGGGACAATAACAAGAATTGGAGACAGAGAGGGGATAGAGAGGGGGGGAAATGCACAAAACCAGAGTGGCGTATCCCCTCTTCAGGCTTGTCTGCAACCCGAAGTTTCCGAACTGCGCCCTGGAAAAGGCTAGTCCCGCGGATCTGATTAAAGTCAGTACGGATCTTGAGTCGAAGTCCTGGTAACGAAAAGGAAGTATGTTGAAAGATTCGAGCATTACGCACTTTCCAAATGTTCCAGAGTGCAAGAGATATCCAAACAACGCAAAGGAGGGCATGTAGTTGGCGGAAAACTGGTTGGGCAAACCAATGTCGTAGCCAATCTAGTAGTGTTATAGAAGGGCGGGGCATAACTTTTTTAAGTAGGGGCATGGACCATACCTTATGAATGCAAGGGAAACGCAAGAAAAGGTGTTGATGTGTTTCAGACGCGCCCAAACAGAACGGGCATACGTCAGTTACTGGACAGTGTCGACTAAGTAGGCCAGAGCATAAAGGTAGCCTTAGATGCAATAATTGCCATAAGAAATACCGAATTTTTTCAGGAATCGGCAATTTCCACAAAATTGGCCAAACACTGCGTAGGAAAGGAGACACATGCAGAGTCAGGCGAGTGTTTGAATCATGAATATACCGATACGCCCGTCGTACTGAGAATCCAACTGTACTGCCGTATGGCCAAAAAGGTCCATCAACCATGCCTTAGGGGAGTAGATGAAGACTAAATATTTGAGTGGCGACAGCCGCAGGAAAAGTAGTAAGGATGCGAGGTAAATTCCAAAGACGTGTGCCAGAGAGAAATAAATCGCTGATAGACCAATGAGAATTTGCATCCGTAAGCAGTCCTGCAAGTTGGGAAGGAGGCACGTTTGGCAACCACCAGTCCATCCAGACAGAAATAGACCGCCCGTCTTCTACATGCCATTGAATGCCTTGTTTTAGAACCCGTTGTCCCACTAGCAGACTTCGCCAAGTCCAGGAACTGTTTCGAGGACAACTAGCTTGAAGGAAGGCACGAGATTTATAATAACGCCCCTTAAACACTTGAGCTACAAGAGAGTCAGGCATGGACCTGATCTTCCAAGCTTGTTTCGTAAGCAAGGCTTCATTGAAGGAACGAAAGTCACGAAAACCCAAACCACCAGAGGTCTTAGGTAGACATAAGGTAGGCCAAGCCACCCAATGAATGGAGCGATGAGAAGCATCGCCCGACCACCAGAACCGGGCTAGGATTTGATCTAGCTGTTTACACGCCCAAGCAGGAAACTTGTACACCGTCATGTAATGGATAAGAAGAGAAGAGAGTACGGAATTGATGAGAGTTGCACGAGTGGCCTTATTAAGTAACAGGCCCAGCCAATGACTACACCTATCTTGAACACGATGAATAACCCCCCGGAATATTTCTTTACGATCAGTAGAGACATCCAACTGCACACCAAGATACTTACCAAACTGAGGCATGCTACTAAAATTCAAGCATTATTCAATCTGTGCTCGGATTATCGGAGAAGCGTTAGGACTAATCGAAAGACTAGATTTAGTCTAATTAATCTGCTGACCAGATACTAGACAGTAGAAGTCAAGAATTTGAAGCAGATTAGATAGTATCCGGCCGATATTATCCTTGAAAGATAGGAACAAGTACATATCGTCAGCGTATAACAGGTGAGTGATTGGCAGAGAGTTTAACCCCACACGAATTCCCGAAATGTTCCCATGAGATTCAGCATGAAGCAAAGCCGCCGATAGGATTTTAGAACAAAGGATAAACAGGAATGGCGAGAGGGGGTCCCCTTGCCGAATCCCGCAAGAAGGAGAGAAGTGAGGAGTAGGTGAGCCATTAACCAAAACTGAGTGGGACACAGTAATGACACATTGCATGATCAGTTGTATCCACTTGTAAGGGAAGGCCATAGAAAAAAGCACGTCTTCAATGAAATCCCAACGTAAGCGATCAAAGGCCTTGCTCATATCTAATTTAAGGCTAAGAAGTAATGTCTTGCCCTTAGAACGACACCTCACACAGTCCGTTAGTTCTTGAGTAATCAAAATATTATCAGCCAGACAGCGACCCGCAACAAATGCATTTTGGTAAGGGGAAATAAGTGTCTCCAGAAGGGGCTTCAAACGGTTAACAAGGACCTTAGAAATAATTTTGTAGATGACAGTGCATAAACTGATGGGCCGAAAATTTGATGCTGAGAGAGGTAAGGGAGTTTTGGGAACGAGGGAAATGAATGAACGATTGACCTCCCGGAGCATATGTCCAGAAATGAGAAAGGAAAATACTGCACGGGAAACCAAAGGGCCCATAATATGCCAACAACATTGAAAAACGATGGCTGGAAAACCATCAGGTCCAGGTGCTTTGAACCTCCCAAGTTGAAACAAGGCAACCTTAATCTCCTCGCGAGTAAAAGGATACTCGAGGTGCTGAATCTGGGAAGATGATAAGCGCGTCAAAGGAAAATGAAGGGACCCCGGACCGAAGAGACGCAAGCTTGCAGACTGAGGAGGTAAGGTAAACAACTGTTGAAAATAAGAACTAAGAGATACGTGGATATTAAGAGCATCAGTTAAAATCAAACCCGCAACATCCCTTAGAGAGACAATTTGGTTTTGACGCTGGCGAATCACCGTGGAGGTATGAAAAAACTTTGTGTTACGATCACCGAGTTCTAACCACCGAATCTTAGAACGTTGAGCCCAAAAAATTTCCTCGCAATGCAAGAGAAAGTCCAAGCGATGACGAAGTCGATATTCAGTCAAACACGCATCATCTGAGGAAGGGACGACAAGTTGCGAAGCCTGAAGGAGTTGTTGAACATGCAGAATTTGGTGACTCAGGTCACCGAAGTACAACTTACTCTAGTTAAAAAGGGATGATAGCAAATAATCAAGCAAGCGCATTAACTGGAATAAGGGGGAGCCCCTCACGGGGGGGTGCCAAAGAGACGAAATAGTCCGCAAGCAGGCAAGATCTGCAAGCCGCATTCGATGAAACTGGTAAAAATGGAATCGCAAGAATGAAAAAGAAAAGAGAAAGAAGATGAAAATAAAAAAGGGAATGAGAAAAAAAAAATGGAAATATATTCATGGCAGAAAATTTATGAGCGGAATTTTCAAAATTTTGGTGAAAATTTTGAGTTTCAATATTTCACTAACAATGGTTACCTAAATTTTAGTTTTACTATTGTTATCCCCGCGTGATTACTTTGCTGAGTTGACAAGATGTTAATGGTAATCTAACACCACTTATGCGGGTGACGTGACGTTAGACAACCACTGAATATTTTCTCCAAAGTTACGGTTACCTAAGAGGGAAGGACTTTTCTCGCCACTCACTAGGTGATGACACCCAGAAATTTCTTACTACGAAATGTCACGGTCGACACTGAAATAGTGAAATTTCAACAAAAAAGTAGAGAAAAAGAAGAAAATACATATATATTTGGTCTTTATAGCGTTCGGACTAAAGCGGTTGAGCAAGCCCAAAATTATAAAGCGTGAAATGGACCGGTTATTGAAGCATGAGGAAATGGTCTTGTTTTTAAGAGAAGCCCAATTGACGTAGCAGTGGAATACACGGGAGACTCTTTTAAGATAGCAGTTGGGCCTGTGAAGCAGAAAGCAAAAGAAAATTGGAAGCCTGCTAATGTCATCGTTAATTGGGCCATCACGAAGCCTAAAGCCCCCTTTCCATGTAATGTAACTAGCATTATGGGCCAGTCGTAAAGCCCATAGTTCGCTTAACTGCGTCTGATTTCTCCAGGTGGCTCAAAAGGCTAACCATGGTTATCAACTGGTCCATATTTCATATGCCAAGAAGAAGTCCCTCTTTCTTCTTCTTCTTCTTTTTTTTGGCTAAAATTTGCAGGACCGTAAGGGTCTCCAACCGGCAGGAAGCACATGCAAGACGAGGACGTATGTTTGCCTGCCCCCAACAAGAAATGACGGGCAAGAGACTCAAACTCATATAGTGTGCGTAAATTGAGACCCAAAAAATTGCTGAACCAACTCCTTGTCGATCAAGAAGAAGTCTTTCACTCCTATATAATTGGTGAACAGTTATTCCATCCGCTGGATGAAAGAATTATCTCATTTGCTTTAACGTGAAATGGTGACTTAGAAAGTGAAGTGCTGCAGAAGTCTTGGCGAATTGAGCTTGAAGGGGTTGCATGGCAGAAGGGGGAAAAAATCAGCAAAAGATAAAAATAAAAAAGAAAAGAGAGTGAAGTAGAGTCCATCTTGACATCAATAGAAACATAGTAAGCGGAGTAAATAGGAAAGGGAAGAAGATCTTCTTCTTCAAGCCGACAAGTCGAGAAGGAAACAAATAGAAGGGAAAACGGAGGAAACAGAGAAAGGAAATGGGATAACCTTACCATTTTTTGTTTCTTTCTCTCCTTATTATCTCATGTAAATTTTAATTACATTTCGCGATGTATAAACCTGGTCAATGGAATGGAAATGGAGAAGTGTATGTTCCCTACATTATTTCCCTAAATTTTAATTACTTTTGTCGATGTATAAACCTGGTCAATGACTATGCCCGCTTTTAAATAATAATTCCTTTATAACGTAATCAAGGAATTTGCGATGTGCAAAGTTTTGTGCCTCTTTTAAAATAAAAAACCTAGAATATTTGTGTCGATAGTGCAGGATTCGAGTGGAAGTACTAAAGGAAGGAATGTTTGGCAGAAAATTTGGGAAAAAAGGAAAAAGAAATAAACAAGCCATTGATCTATATTTCATTGGACTATCACTTACTCATATTTATGAATTGCAAAACCATGAACTAAATTGCTAAACGGTGATACAAAATGGATTTGCAGTGACAAGGGAGCCCATTGTTTGGACGGACGACCATCCGTAGGTTAAGTTGACGGGGGTTTAATCTGCTTTTTTTTTTTTTGCGCCGCTGCTTCTAGACTTTCCTAATCGTAATTGTCTTCGTTCATATTATTGTAATAGTCATCATTTGTCATCACTTCTGTGTTTCTTATTTCTTGTTACAAATGTAAAGCCAAAAAGTCTGTAGTGAAAAATCTTGTAACTTTTACTTTATCAATGTCACTCTCTTATTTATCAAAAAAATAAAAGAATCATGGGTTTCATGTTAGTTGGCTCTTCGATCCATGACCGTAGTGACTCATGATTCTCCTCAAAGCATTTCGTGATTCAATCCTTTTTAATATAGATTTTGTTGCTAGCCAAATCATAAATCATTTTTTGACCAAAGATTTCTAAGATGTTAATTTCGTGCTTAAGAAACTTAGAATTTGAGTAATTGGAATTAGTTGGGGTAAAAACTACTAGCTTCGGACCCTCGTGTGCCTTAGCATTCACGAGATAGAGGAAGTGCTTGTATGCCATGGAGGCTTCAAAGACCAGCTCTGGCCCTTCCCATTCTCAATGAATAGCTCTACACTCTGGCCAGTCCCATCATCAATGGGTTGCCTCGTTAGGACTAAGCCTCCAGCACCACACTACGACTCTACATCCTACCTCATCCCACATAGTATAAGATGACAACTCTGGTTTGATTACCTTCGTCCCCAAGGGATCAAAATGAGGTCTAGTTAAATAAATTGCATATTGCTACTTCTCTAACCCTAGGCGATCTAGCCACTAAACTAGCTATAGCACATACGAATTCACATGCTCACACCCGAAAACACTTGTTGTTTTCCAAGTCTTCTCACACCCATTCTGACTTAAGAAGTAGAAGGTTCGTCAAATCCCCTACAACTTTCACCAAAAAAAGGCGGTGGTGGTAAATTCACGGGAAAAAGAGAGAGGAGAAATTGCATTTTGGCCGCTTGTGGTTACACCAACATGTGATTTGGCCCTCTCATGTTCAAAAATGTGTACTAAACCGATCCCCGCTTGCGAAAAAGTGTGCATATTGGATGGAAAATGTCTAAATTACCGCTACATGATTCATAACTATGAAATTTAATTGAAAAAAACAATTATCCCTTGCCCTTTACATATACAACCACCTCTGATGTTCAACAAAATTTTAAAAATTAGCCTTTTTTTATTTATTTAGTTTGCAAAAAAGGATTAGCCATTTTTGTTTATTTGGGTGGCAGTTATGCATCGGAGTAACAGTGGATCATGGTAAATAACAGTGAGTGGGTGACTTGTGGTGGTCGGTTGTCGACGGTAGTGGCTATGGTAGATATGAAGGTGGTTCCTGTCATGGTTGGTGCTAGGTGCAGTAATGGAGTATGGTGGTGGGGGATCAAGGTAGGCGATTTGTGATTGTTGGTGGTGGTGGCTTGGTGGATGTGAAGGTGGTTCGTGTCGTATGTGGTGCTAGGTGCGATGATATGGTGGTGGGTACAGTAGTGTTGTATGGTGGTGACTGGTGAGTCATGGGGTGTATGAGGGTGCGATGTGGTAGAGGATGTAGGATACAGTGGTGGGAGTGGATGGCTGGGGTAACAGGTTAGTGCTAGTTTTGGTGATAAGGGTGGATGACAGAGTTTAGGTCAATTATTATGGTGGTTGTAATTGTGGTGGATTTGAAGATTAATGATAGTGGTGATTAACAATTTGAGGTGGTGATGGGTTTGCAACATTATTATTAAGGCACTGGCACAGCTAAGGCACAAAGGATCTTTAGAGCCTAGGCATAATGTGGTGGCATGTGTCTTTTTTAAGAGAGGCATAAAGTAAAAAGGAAAAGTTGCGTAGAATACCATTGTGGTTTACCATTGTTGCAAAAAGCCACCTGGGGTTACAAAAGTTGTGTAAAGACACATGAAATTGCAAAGGAGTTGCATTATAAAATTTCTGTAATAGACTGATGAAAATGTTTAAATTGCCCCTCTATATAAATCGGAAGGCATCAAATTTTCATTTTTAATTCGTGACTTCCAAAGGCATAAAAAATGAGTAGTAAACCCAACCCTACATGGGTTCATCTCAATCGAAAGACATCAGAAGATTAAGAAGATCTAGTTTTTTTTATTTTTTATTTCCATATCCTGATAAACCCACCCCCCCTAATTGTAGATCTAGGTTTTTTTTTAATGTTGTTGATGTTGGTGGATATGGCTAGGCTTGTGGTGGGTACTTAGGATTAGTGGCAGTGGTGCAAGTGGATGGGCTCTCGATGGCGGGGCTGGCAGCGATGCAACTGGGGATCGATGGATCGATGGGGCTACCATGAACGGTAACAGCACAAGCGGAGGTTGAGGGGGCTGGCGGCAGCTTAGATGTTGTTGATTTACTCAAATTGCACACACTTAGATCTAGGGTTTTAATCGCATATTGTGATTTGAAACCCTAGATCTTAGTTTGTACGATTAGAGTTCAAATTTTTGCTGGCCACAACAGGATTGGGGTTCAATCTTAGTTTGTGCAAATTGTTTTACGATTAGTTTGGGCGATGATGGCTGTAGCGGGACTGGGCGTGATAGCTATTGCACCATTGGGCGGTGATGGCGGCAAATGGATTGGGTGGGTTGTTGGAGGTGACGGGATTGGGTACAGCAGTTGGTGGCAGTGGGATTTGATGAGACAGATGGTGGCGCCGATTGTGGGTAGCGCAGGTGGAGGACGGGGTGTTGAAGATGGGATTGTAAAGGGGCTTACACCGGCGGCACATGGCAACGGGCTGGCGGCAACGTAGGTGCACAAGGTGGGTGGTGGTAGACGAGGGCGATGGTGGTGAGGGTGGCGGCAATGGTTTTGGTTGGCAAGGCTGGTAGCTAGGGTTAGGTTTTGGTGGGATTGGAGAAAAAATTGGGACTTGTTTGAGAGAGATAAAAAGGGAGTGTACTTTAACCTTTTTAATGTATAAAATTTTACTAAACGCATTTTTCAAGAGAGTGAAGAGAACGCCCCGTTAATTAAGACGACTTCTCTAACAGTTACAACAAAATAAGCACTAGAGGAAATGAGGCCTTTGCAACTTTTGGAACCTTGGGTGACTTTTTGCAACAACACCAAACTACAGGGGTATTCTGCACAATTTTTCCAAATAAAAATGTATAAAAGTAAATAGATATTAGCGTGCCAAAAAAAAATCATATAAAAAGTTTCAAAATATGACAATTTAGCAAACTTCCACCACTAAAAAAAGTTTCAAATCAATGATAACTAGTTAATCATAAGTGAACATGATCACATCCTTATCATCTGTAGTAAAGGCCAAGGTAGCAATGCTTTCTTTAAAGGGAATCATAGGTTCTAAGGGGAGCAACAGTCAGCAATGGGGCACAGGCATAATAAAAAACAAGAAGAGAATCGACTGATTGTAGAATTGATTTTTTTTTAGAAATTGATTTATGATGTTATGAAAGAAAGAATTAAAAATAATCAACGGTTGAGATGATGCCACAATGGCAACAATCAAAACTTGATTCTTTAGGCTTTTATTTGCGCTTCCACTGTGCCTTGCGCGCCTCTTTGAAGGCTCGTTGCACCTAGCCATTCCTTGCGCTGGGCTGCGCCTTGGGCCTAGGTGCGCTTCTGATGACACTGGTTTCCACGTTGGAATAGTGGTGGGTTTGTAGAGAGCCGAAGGTGTGGCGTGGGGTGGGTGGGTGGGGGGGTGATTAGCTGTGGCGGTAGAGGTGGATGACGACGGAAGATGCGCTGATGGTTGAAACAAATGAAGAGAAAATGACACGAGTGACTGTCATATATCTGTTAACTTTTCCGAAATTAAGAAAATTATACTTATTTCTTTGGCTTTTGCAGCCAAATTGTTCTTTATTTTGTGTGGGAAGAGCGAGTTAACTATTACCTTTCTCATAATTCAATTCTACTATGTAACTCAATTTTTTTATTTTTTCATATCATGATTTTGAACCTTGTTTGAAGAGAAAATGACACGATTGTCAACAAGCTAACAACTAAATGTGAAAGAGAAAGTTTAGAAAGAAGTTAAGGTTTTACGGTATTTAAAGTAAATAAAAGGGTCCTATAGGGTAATAATGTTTTCTCAATATTCATGTAACGGTTTTGGTTAATGTGCACACTTTTCATGAGTGAGGGTAGGTTTAGTGCATATTTTTTTTAACCCGAATGGAGGCAAATTGCACATTGTGTAAGTACAAGGAGCCAAAGTATAATTAATTTCTCAGAAAACAAGAGCAAAGGGAGTGGTGATGACTACTTCGAGGAGCGCGAAACAGTCAAATTTCCTGCACTATGTCCAACTTCATATTATAAAGTCTGTCAGCAAGCCAAAGACCAAGCCCGAAAAAGACCCCAATTTTCATAGCTCGTATATAGGTTGACCTACACCATGATCGTTGTCCTGTTGTTCTACTATGGAGGGGGGGACTCCCAGAACTAGTGGCTCACTATTCTTAGAGTTCCTTTAGTAAGCGAATATCTTTATGAAAGAGAACATTGAAACGAGGGACATAGTTAGTGAACCTCTTACATTACCAGAGGTTAGATATGCGACTTTCGATGTGAGATAATTCCTTTTGCTCTCTCAAGGGCCCCCCACCCTTGGACATACTAGAGCCCCAAGTGGGGAAGAGATGAACCGATATGTGTTCTTGGGAAAGATCGACATGTTTGTTTCCTATTTTAGAGTAACTTTTATCTGTTGAGTGACGGCTCATCTCATTTATGTTAAGCAATCATCATTACTATATTCTATAAGATATAATTGATTAGATATGATTGTCCGTAAATAATCAACTTTCAAACATATTGCAATATAAACCCCAAGGGGTTGGTGGAATGGCAAAAGTTTTGAAGAACAAACTCAAAGTATCGAATCGAAATCCTCGTACAGACATGTCATATAACTTGCAATTCTAAAATCATTCAGAAAAAAAAAAAAAAGATTGCAATATTCTGAGACAACTATAGGTAATCCAACTGATTAATGGATTTTGTCCAAACTCCATAAACTTGATGCGGCCGAAAAGGTTTGGGCCAGAAAGTAATGCGCCATTCTTGTACGGAAGTTAGAAGTTCTGTTAAAGTGCCCAAAGCCCATTAGCCTGATAAAGAGCCCGAAGCCCAAACTCGAACGGTTACTCTCTAGGGGGCATCAAAGCTCGTATACCAGCGAGCCCAAGCTGAGCAATTAACGTACCTCGTCAAATAGAACCTTCTGGCTCAAGTGTTGCTCAAGATATAAAACAATATTAGACGTGGTCTGGTCTTAACAACGATTAAGAGATCAAGCCTTGTGATCATTATTTTCAAATTTCCAACTTGATCATGAACTTGGTTGTTTAAACATGCATGACGTTAAAGCTTTCCAATTAATTTAAAAAAGGTAATAGATCAAACCAAATCTCCAGAGAATGTTGAATCTGGGTTGAAAAGTATGGAATAACGTTTTTAGTTCAAACCCGCGGCCTCGCCAACTTTAAGACACTGCCTTCAACATGTCAACACCGTCTATATCTATAAGATATTGATCTGTATTTGCGTATCCTGCGATTCATTAGACTCCTCCTTCCCTGCAAAAACTCCATCTTTCCATCTTGGGAGCAAGCTGCACAAATTCAGACAGTCCTCATACTTCATACACATACCTGCATAAGTTCACTCCATGTCGATGAAAAGATTTATGGCCTCACACTTCTCTGATGTTTGGTTGGTACTGCGATATCTCAGCAGTACCAACCAAACAGCAGAAAGTATTAGCAAAGCCAAAAGGTATCCAGATTAACTTGAAAGTTTTCTCATATCTGGTTTTGCAGTTTATTAAAAAGCTGTTACTAATCATCTAAGATTTGACTTCGATTGATAGGGACACTTCTGTGGGCAGTTTTCCACCTGGAATTCCTTCAGGACCCACTTCAGATTCATGGTACGCCAAAATCCGTAACATTTGTAAAATTTTCATCTTTGTTTTCCCAATTGTGCTTGGGCCACCTAAAGGGAAGCTTATAAGAACGACGCTCTTTTCCTCCAACCCTTTTTTTTTATTAATATTTTTGCATTTATGTTCTTGCAGGAGAAGTTGGCTTCTGGGAATGGTGATAACTTCATCTTTACCCTT
Organism: Escallonia rubra; assembly: GCA_033065855.1. Taxonomy (NCBI): domain Eukaryota; kingdom Viridiplantae; phylum Streptophyta; class Magnoliopsida; order Escalloniales; family Escalloniaceae; genus Escallonia; species Escallonia rubra. The sequence continues at coordinate 24,938 of JAVXUO010000528.1, read as the reverse complement.
TCTCGGCCACAAATGGGGGCCATTACTGAAATGGACAAGTAAGAATCAATGGTCAATGAACTTGCACAAATGTACGTTTGCATGTGCCTATTAGCATTTGTACATTTACATTTGCACAAATGGTCATGTGTTTGAAAAGTTCGAAAAGTTGTTTCTGTGTTCCATTTTAGCAAGCTAGACATTAATTGGCCAATGTACATAGGGGGCATTATCCCCCGACCCTCGCTCAGGGACGATGCCCCCAAACTAGGGTAAAAATGATGTCTTCTTGAAAATATCTTCCCGTATTCCATATTCACATCGGTGACACTTCTAATACCCTTATAGTAGCAAGACTTTAATGGCACTATGATGAAACGATAGCATCTTTGACCGACACAAATCCAGGCTAACGGTCTTAATTTTGTTGAACATGTACAGAGGAGGCGGAAGAAGTGGTGGAGCGATAAGACGACATAGTGGATGCAGTGGAAGAAGTGGCGGAGACATTGGACAAGGTGGCGGAAGACATCTCAGAAGATCTTCCTGAAGGAGGAAAACTCCGAAATGCGGTTGATTTCGTTTAAGATTTGGCTGAACGTATAGCTAAGGATGCCCATTTGGCAGGAGATGTCATTGATAAGGTTTTCTTAATTCTTACCTAATACCTTTAACTAACCTTTGACGGTACAGATCAATTTGGACAATGTCCTATTGCTAGATTTTCTCAACCTGGTTTATCGTAACTGCACCAACTTGTTCATATATTTTAGAGTTCACGTTACTATTGACTATTAAACTTGGCAGCCCTCCCATCTGGACCGCCCACCATCCAATCAGGGTGCACCAATTTGGGCAGCCTAATATGATATGGCTTATTTTCAGACACACTTGCCTAGTTAAATCATCAATTCTCAAAATGCGCATCAAAAGGACCTAATTGGTAGCCCATTTTTAAATGATTCTGACCAGGAATCGTGCTTAGCATCTACTTTAATTTGGTGCGTAAGTACCGCATCCTATCAGACTAGGAGGTAAAGTATCGCGGACGATATTAGACTAAACTTTGTAAAAATGCGTGCCGGTATTACCATTTTCAATGATATTAAATCCTAACGATGTACTATAATTTTAAAACGTAACGCAAAAAGTAATGAGCAATATAATTGAAAGTGTAACGTGAAAAGTGTATAAACGTAAAAGGTTCGAAAACAGTGGGACATTGGTGCATATATACAAAGGAAACTAATAAAGGCATTTTGCTTTTCAATATATGTCTTGTGCTTTCTAGCTAAATGTACGAACCATGTTAAATATTGAACTTCAAATGCAGGTGGAAGGAGTGGAAAAGGAGGTGGAATCATTCCTTGAACCTGCAGTTGTAGATCAAGTCAAAGTGGTCGCCGAAGGAGCAGCTGCACTACAACCTAAAGCCAAATTATAAACAAAATAGATTAGGTGACCTGCGTGAACTATATATTAAGTGTAAAAGACAGGTTAGGTTGGGATAATGTTGAATTAATTTATTTGTAAATAGTGCACATGTTTTCTTTGGTACAATCCATTCCTTAACTGTTTTTATGGATAAATAAACGATTTTTTTATTGAATGCGGGGTAATAGATTGATCTTTTAGGGCATCATAAACAAATGTTTCTCCTAACTTCATATGATGATTACTTCCAAATTAAAGTTTACATTTCTAGCGAACTCATGTGCCACTATGTTCTCAATTCTCCTTACAAAAAAAATATATATATATTCCATGGGTACGGTTAACACTCTGCATACATCATTTACATTTTTCAGTATAATTATTAATTAACAAGCCATCTTCTTCTTCCAGTTTTTAAGCATTCATTACATTTTTTGAATCTCCTCCTGTCCTTCCAACTAAACATTGCACACAAGATCTAGTCCAAATTGAAACGCATTCGTTACATTTGTTGAATCTCCTACAAACTGAACACTGATACCCAAGATCTAGTGCAAATGGAACCCTGCTACTTCGGAAATGAGTACATGTGGGAGTCGATCTCTAGACATACCAGCATGAAAAAGCCCTCTAGAGTCCCATATAACAACTCACACTCTTTTTTTTTTTTTTAGCTAAAGAGGAAAATTTTATATCATAATTTGTATTCTTGAATAGTTAGGCTACTTTCCATTTGTAATCTTAGTTACACGAATAGTCTACTTTCTAAAAAGACCGGTACACATAATAGAAAACTATTACAACCAAATTGAAATAGAAATAAATATGAGTCTTTGAACGTATCTCATAATTATCGCATAAAACCATGCTTGAAGAGTTCTCCAAAGAGAATCCAGATTGAACTAGAATTGTTTGTGTTGATATATGTCTTGTATTTATGTCCCACATCGGTTACTCAAAGAAGGTTGCAACTTGGCCCTTAGTATATAAGACATCTTGTCCCACATTGCTTGGAGAGAGAATATCACTGCTTTCTCCAAGTATAAGTAAGGTGTCTTGTATTGTGTTTAAGGGCAAGAGAGGAGAGTCCTTCTTTGAGTAGGCCAAGATAGAAGAGTCCTTCTCTGAGTAGGAAAGAGAGGATAGTATTTCTTTGGGTAGGCAAAGAAAGAAGAGTTCTTCTTTGAGTAGGAAAACAGTTGAGAGATACACGTGAGGGAGCGTTGTAAATCTGACTTGTGCAAAATGGATCTGAGTTCTCTCATATTTCTTGTGTTTTCTTATTTGGTTATCGTGTTCTATACATATTTATCTAGAGCGATTTCGTAACAAGTGGTATCAAGAGCTTTCAGGTTTATTTTTTGGGCAAAATTGAACTCGCTTTGAGATGATAAATATCTCGAACAACACGACCATGAAGTATGCCTGTGAACAATTCGATGGAAAGACGAATTTTGGCATATGGCAGAGCATGGTGAAGGATATCCTTATGCAGCCTTTGCTGGGGAATAAGCCTGAGTCAATGGATCAGGACGATTGGGAGGAATTACAGGCTAAGGCTGTATCTACGATACGGTTGAATCTAGCCCCGAAGGTTAAGTACCAGGTTTTGACAGAGACTTCTCCAACAGCTCTGTGGCAGAAATTGGAGAAGATATATATGTCAAAATCTTTGTCGAATCGGTTATATCTGAAGAAAGATATGTACCAGTTACGGATGGATGAAGGTTCAGATCTGGGTGACCATATATCAGAATTTAACCGGTTGGTGTCCCAATTGTCAAGTATAGATGTTAAACTCGAGGAGGAAGATCAGGCGATCTTGTTGTTATCTTCGCTTCCAAAATCATATGAGACCTTGAAGACTACATTGCTTATTGGGAAGGAGACATTGCTTGTTGATGATGTTATGTCGGCTCTTATGGACTCGAGCAGAGTTAATGGGACGAGTTCAAGCAATCAAGGCGACGGTCTGGTGGTAAGGTCTGAAAATAAGAATGGTCATGGAAGAGGCAGAGGTCGGTCTAGAAGCAGAAATTCAGGACATGGAAAGGACAGGTCTAAGTCTCGTGGAAAGCAGAATAAGTCCAGTATTGAATGCTGGTATTGTAAAGAGATTGGTCATATCGCAAGGAAGTGTCCAGAAAGGAAGGACAAGAAGAACGGAAAGAAACATGTGAACAATGCTAATGTTGCTGAAGAAGATGACAAAAGCAGCGATGGTGATCTCTACTTGGTTTCCTCGGTTGAGCAGCAAGAAGGTAATCTCTTATCAGTTAGAGACAACAGTTTTTAGACGGAATGGTTTCTTAACTCTGCATGTTCGTTTCCTATGTGCCCACAGCAGGAATGGTTTTATTGTCTTACTCCATGTAACGGTGGTACTGTGTTAATGGGTAATGACGCTGTTTGTGAAGTCATGGGGATAGGTACCATTAAAATTAAAATGTTTGATGGGATTGTGAGAACCCTAGGTGATGTAAGGTACATACCTGACTTAAAGAATTGGGCACACTCGATTCTATAGATTGCAGTATATCTATAAAAGGTGGAGTCATGAAAGTTAGCAAAGGTGCCATGGTGATAATGAAAGGTCAGAAAACTGGAAATTTGTATAAACTGATGGGGAAGACAGTTATAGGTGGAGCTTCAGTATCAACTCATGCAGGTTCTAGCAATGATAACTCTGAGTTATGGCATAAACGGCTTGGACACTTGAGCGAGGGAGGTATGCTGGAACTTCACAAACGCAAGTTGTTGCAGGGAGTGAAATCATGCAAGCTGGACTTCTGCAAATTTTGTGTGTTTGGGAAGTAGAAACGAGTTAGTTTCAAAGCTGCTTCTCATACTAGTAAAGGAGTTTTGGACTATGTGCATTCGGATGTTTGGGGACCAATCAGGCATATCTCAAATGGGGGAGCTCGTTACTTTGTTACGTTTATAGATGATTTCTCAAGAAAGGTATGGGTGTACTTTATGAAGCACAAGTCTGAAGTTTTCAACGTGTTTAAGCAGTGGAAGGCTAGAGTTGAAAATCAGACGGGTAAGAAGCTTAAGTACTTCAGATCAGATAATGGCATGGAATACAAGGATGAGGAGTTTCTGCAGTTCTGCAAGGATAAGGGTATCATCAGACACTTTTCAGTGAAGAGGACTCCAGAGCAGAATGGGGTTACCGAAAGGATGAACAGAACCTTGCTAGAGCGAGCTAGATGCATGAGGTTGAATGCAGATTTGCCTAAGAGTTTTTGGGCTGAAGCTGTTAACATAGCTTGTTATTTGATCAACCGTTCTCCATCATCTGCCATTAATCACCAAGATCCCGAGGAGGTATGATCCGGTAAACAAATTAAGTTTATTGCAATGAGAATTCTTAGTTGTCCTGCGTATGTTCACCTTCAGAATGAAGAACGATCCAAACTTGATCCTAAGTCAAAAGAATGTATATTCCTTGGGTATGAGGAAGGAGTAAAAGGATACAGGTTATGGGATCCAGTGGCCAAGAAAAGGGTGGTCAGTAGAGATATGGTATTCAATGAAGCACAGATGTTGAATACGAATGTAACTTCTAGCAAGAGGCAGGGTCACACAGTGGAGATAGAGTTGCATGAGCAGAGGACAAAATCAGCTGATGAGTCTACAGATGGATCTACAGATGAGCAGTCTTTAGAGGATCCAGAGGAGCATCCTAGTGATTCTTGGAATCTAGTCAGAGATAGAGAACCACGTACCAAGAAACCAACTCAGAGGTATGGTTTTGAGGACTTGGTCTCATTTGCATTAATCGTTGGAAGTGGAGATTCTACCAGTTACAACAAGGCTGTCAAGGCAGATGATGGTAACTTGTGGTTAACAGCAATGCATGAGGAGATGGAATTTCTACCAAAGAATCAGACTTGGGAATTAGTTAAACTTCCAAAGCATGTGAAGGTTATTGGATGCAAGTGGATTTACAAGAAAAAAATGAAGATTAGAAGTACAAGGCAAGACTGGTTGCAAAAGGGTATTCTCAAAAGGAGGGAATTGATTATAGTGAGATCTTTTCGCCAGTGGTGAAACACACTTCTATCAGATTGATATTGCCCATTGTAGCGGCACAAAATATAAAGTTGGAGTAGCTTGATGTGAAAACGGCTTTTCTTCATGGTGATTTAGAGGAGAGGATCTACATGCAATAACCCGAGGGATTTATTGAGCCTAGGAAGAAGGACTATGTGTGCAAGCTGAAAAAGTCCTTATATGGTTTGAAGCAGTCTCCTCGGCAGTGGTACAAGTGATTCGACACATTCATGGTAACTCATGGTTACTCTCGCTATGAGTATGATTGTTGTGTGTATTATCGAGTCCTTGATGATGGTTCACTGTTGTTGCTCACATTATATGTGGATGATATGTTGATTGCTACGAAGAGTAAGTCTCATATTCTGCACTTGAAGAAATTATTGAGTAAGGAGTTTGATATGAAGGATCTTGGTTCTGCCAAAAAGATCCTTGGTATGGAGATTCATAGAGATCGAAAGGCAGGAAAGTTGTGGGTAACTCAGAAAAGTTATGTTGAAAAGGTGTTGCCGAGGAAAGATGGTCTGCATGCCACGTGAGGTGCCACAAAGGATGCAGTCTGCGTTGGCTTCCAAGTAGACAAAGTGGGAGACAGCAAGGATGGAGTAAGGGCTGAGAGCAAGGCTCCCCAGACAGATCGCGAGGGCTGGCAGCGCCGCGCAGGCAGGGTGACGACGAACAGGGCCAGCGGTCGACAGTCCGTAGTGGGGGTGCAGCGTCAAGAGTCCGATGTCAGGGGTCCAAATGTGTTTCTCTCACTAGAACTCCAGAGAGAATGGGTTTTAGAGAGAGAAAGTGAAATGTGGAAATGAGGGAGTCCCCTGAATAAGCTCCAGAATCCACTATATATAGGCACAAATATGCGCGTGTCATCAGCCGACACGTGTCAGGGGGTCCCACAGTATTGATTGTCCGTCGGATTGCCGGTCCCCGAGTTCGTGCCGCCCTGCCCTTGCAGCGTCCATCTGCTTGTCTGAGGAGACTGACCACACTGCGGTAGCATGGTCAGAGTAGCCCGTTGCCCCAGCCTCCAGTCCAAGCCCTTGCTGAATCCCACGAGATGCGTCAAGAGACGCGCCGAGATCCTGGCAGCGGTGAGGGTTGCCCCTGCAGCCAACTGCTAGGCGTGCCGGCCACGATGCCCTCCGAGGACCTGCTCCCGTCCCAGAGTGACTCGCGGTTCATTGCCCTGGTGGTGTCGATGATCAATGATAACATGAGCGCACATGCTATGCTTAGGGTCCGTGGCGAGGGGTCCTCGTGCCGGAGCACTACGAGCGGAGCCCCCCGTGAGTCCGTCGGGTGATTGTGCCGGCGATGGCCTTAGGGTTGTAAGCCCATCCTTGTTGCGAAGGCCGGAGCCTCCGGTTGATTGTGCCCGCGAGGGCCGGAGCCCGTTGGTTGATTATGCTGGCGAGGGCCGGAGCCCCCGGTCGGGTGTGTTCGCGATGGCCGGAGCCCGTCGGTTGATTGTGCTGGTGAGGGCCGGAGCCCCCGGTTGATTGTGCCTGCGAGGGCCGGAGCCCGTCGGTTTGATTGAGCCGGCGAGGGCTTCATGGTTGCGAGCCCGTCCCGCCGCGAGGGCCGGAGCCCCGTCAGTTTGATTAAGCCGGCGAGGGCTTCATGGTTGCGAGCCCGTCCCGCCGCGAGGGCCGGAGCCCCGTCACTTTGATTGAGTCGGCGACAGAGCGTCGCGCTACTGAAGATAGCGGGTGAGTGTTGTTTGGAGCGAGAAGTCAGTGCCACTCGGCAAGTTCCCCCCTTCGCAGGGCAATGGAGGCCGACCCCCTTGGGGTGGCCGACCCCCTTGGGTGGCCGACCCCCTTGGGTGGCCGACCCCCTTGGGTGGCCGACCCCCTTGGGGTGGCCGACCCCCTTGGATGGCCGACCCCCTTGGGTGGCCGACCCCCTTGGATGGCCGACCCCCTTGGGGGGAGCACACTTTCGATCGCCGTCCGGTGGTTCGTGGCGCGGAGTACTTTGACCGAGCAATCTTGTTGAGTGATGTTGACCGCTAAATGGGTGACGTGTCGCGCCACTAGGATCTCTTAGCGGGCCCCGGGGTGCGGTCCAGAATAGGTTGTGAACACAAGGTACTGGAGAGGTTTAGTATGCTCAATGCTAAACAGGTTAGTACACCATTCGGAGCTCATTTTCAGTTATCCTCACAACTTTGTCCTAGTACAAAAGAAGATGTTGAGTATATGTCTCGAGTACCGTACGCAAATGCGGTTGGTTGTCTTATGTATGCCATGGTATATACCAAACTTGATATCTCACATGTAGTTAGTATGGTCAATAGGTATATGGGAAATCCAGTAAAGAAGCATTGGGATGCAGTGAAGTGGATCTTCCGTTACCTAGCAGGTTTGACCAAAAGGTGAGGTTTCTGGCTTTGTGGATTCTGATTATGCGGGGGACTTGGATTCCAGGAGGTCCATGACTAGATATATTTTTACATTCTATGGAGGGCCGATATGTTGGAAATCAGTGTTACAGTCTACTACAGCATTGTTAACTACGGAGGTAGAGTACATGGCTTTGACAGAGGCAGCTAGGGAGGCATTATGGTTAAAGGGACTGGTAGAGGAGCTTGGCTTCAAGTAGCGTGGTGTTTTGTTACAGTGTGACAGTCAGAGTGCATTGGATTTGGCAAAGAATCAGGTTTTCCATGCAAGGACCAAGCATATTGATGTACGTTATCATAGGGTCCGAGAATGGATTAATTCTAAACAAATTGTCGTGCACAAGGTTCACACTAATGACAACGCTGCTGATATGCTCACGAAGACAGTCACGACAGAGAAGTTCAAGCATTGCTTGAGCTTGATTCATCTTCTTTCTTGTTGACCAAGGTGGAGTGTATCCCTACCTTTAAAGGGGATGCAAGGTGGAGTACCTGAAGAAGGTACTGAAGGCATATTACACTTTTCTCATGGAGTGGTTTGTTAATACAAGCCAAGGTGGAGATTGTTGATATATGTCTTGTATTTATGTCCCACATCGGTTACTCAAAGAAGGTTGCAACTTGGCCCTTAGTATATAAGACGCAACTTGGCCCTTAGTATATAAGACATCTTGTCCCACATTGCTTGGAGAGAGAATATCACTGCTTTCTCCAAGTATAAGTAAGGTGTCTTGTATTGTGTTTAAGGGCAAGAGAGGAGAGTCCTTCTTTGAGTAGGCCAAGATAGAAGAGTCCTTCTCTGAGTAGGAAAGAGAGGATAGTCTTTCTTTGGGTAGGCAAAGAAAGAAGAGTCATTCTTTGAGTAGGAAAATAGTTGAGAGATACACGTGAGGGAGCGTTGTAAATCTGACTTGTGCAAAGTGGATCTGAGTTCTCTCATATTTCTTGTGTTTTCTTATTTGGTTATCGTGTTCTATACATATTTATCTAGAGCGATTTCGTAACAGTTTGGATATCTATATTTACACGGATTCATTCATTCTTATAAGAATATACAAGGATATTGATTAACTTTCCCTTCATTCTTTGACATTGTAATATAGTTGTTTTTTTATGTTGGTAAACACGTGTAAAAAATAGTTGTGAACTTCCTTGTTATAGAAGTCAGCAGTGCCTCTATTTATACGATACATAAGCTCTTGAAGAGTAATTGGATGACTTTTTGAAAGAATATCATGCGTATAGTTTCTCAGTATATTTATCTGTAGAATCGTACCTTTGCGATGGTGATTAATCTTTTCCTGTGGATCATGGATTAGGTGCATCTCATAGCAAAAATCGAAGAAAATTGAACAAAATATATATAAGAGAAAAAAAGCTTACTCTATACCACTGTGAAACCTCACATTTTGCTTCTTTACAATTTTGTTGTCACCATGAAGAGCACTTTAAGTTTCCTTCATAAAGTTAATAAGCTTTGATGTCATGAAAATAAGATTTCTGCGTCTTATTATTATTATTATTATTTATGATATAAAAGTCTCGGCATTCTCCTCCATCATTCGAGTCATTGTTCAATGCATGAATCCATGGTTGGTCTTGTGCTTATGGACCGCTTTATGAGCAAAATATTATAATTAATTATACTTCCAGAGTTATGTAAGGAAATGAAAAAGCAAAATAGTTTGGCATATGTACTCTATCCCCATTAAATTCCTTGCATCCTTGAACTTCCTTTTATTTGAAAATTAAATTTTAGCATTAACAGAAAATTAATTATAGATATAAAAAAAAGGACAGTTCCCGCCTTTTATTTGAAGGAAGCAAAAGTACCTTTCCCATGGTGATTAGTGTTCCTGTGGAATGATGGTCATATATTAGGTGCATGTCAAAGCAGAATGAAATGAGAAAATTACAGTTAGAGAAAGAGAGGCGCCATGTGATACTTGACATTATTTCTCAGTTGGTCTTTACATTTCAATAGAACTTTTAAGTTTTTGTTTCCCTGTAAAAATGATAAATCACATAGACCCGACAAAAATGCATATCTATCCACGGGTTGAATCAATCAGCTACAAAAAAGGGGGTATGGACACGAAAAATGAATATCTGTTAGATTTTGACCTAAGCCAGAACCGATTCTTAAATCCCAGTTTAGTCAAGTCAAGTACGGGTTATCCAAATTTATCTGAATATTTTAATTTGTTTTAAGATTTTGCCTTAGGTTAGCCATTTTATTTTTTGGGTTTGGTTCAATCATCATCACTTATGCTGCCTTCCCTCTCACTTGCTAACTCACACAATACACACTCCAAGACGTCGCCCGCTTCTCTCTATCTCTTACTGTTGCCCATCGCAGCTATGTTGCCGTCCACTTTTACATGGTCACAAGCCTTCTGATTACATGATCACTATGTTTGGGGGTTGGGGGGGTAGGTGGGTGGGTGGGGGTGTGGCTATGAAATCTACCCACGCATTCGATCCGACTTGAACGCAAGCAATGGTAGGCTAGACTCCTCAGTTGGAGGATTGGCTTACCGTCACCTGCCGTCTCATTAATGGCAAAAACAAATTGGTGTTTGATTACCCAGTTTTTATTTTGAATTTTTTCTTTGGTGGTGGTTGCGGTTGCTGTGGCGGTGGGAGGGTGTTGGTGATGGTTAGGGGTGAGTATGGTTCGGTTTGGAGGTCAAACCGTAAACCAAACCGTTATCCCTCGGTTTGAAAAATTATGAACCGAACCAAACCAAACTATCTCGGTTTGATCGGTTTAGACAGTTCGGTTTAATCGATTTGAATCGGTTTGCGCCCACTAAAAGACGCTTTTCATTTGACAACTACTGTTGAAATCTAACCGTAGTTAAAGATTGAAGTTATATATTTTCTAAACTGCATGTAATCTTGTTACATTCGATATATAAGTGCTCCTTGATGTATGAGAAAGAATGAGTAAATATAGAACATTTATTGGTTACGAAACTTTTGTGTTATAAGTGTTCTCATTATTTTCTTTTCTTATAACTTTCAAGATTTGTATCTATAGATTTGTTTACTACCGTATATGTGAAATTGTCAAAAAATGTTACTAAAAATAGATTAACATATCATAGATCGATTCGGTTCGGTATGAAATCGGTTTAAAAAATATGAACCATGAACCGAACTTAATTAAGGTCGGTTTGAAAAATGTGAAATCGAACCGTTGAGATCTTTGGACGGTTCGGATTGGATTGGTTCGGTTTGAGCGGTTCGGATTGGTTTGAACGGTTTGATGCTCACCCCTAGTGGTGGTGGTCTCAAAACAAAAATCAAAACTGGAAACTCAAAACTCCAAAATGAGAGTTTTCGAAAACAACCCTGTTTTTAAAACTGGTTTTCAAAACTGAAGGAAAAAAAACGAAAATTGTATGCCAAAAGCATTTTTTTCTCCAGTTTACAAAACTAAGAAAAAACAGCAAACCAAATTATTTTCAAACGCTACCTTGGTTTGCCAAATTGAAATTCTAAGCGAGAAAGATTTTGGTTGTAACTCTGTTAGTTGGAATAGCCTATAAACCCTCCATATAGTGATTATTAATTATCGATAAATACTACAAGTAACATTTTTAAAAACATCTTTAACGACAAATCTTAATAATACTTTTTAATGTCACTAGTACGAAATCACTAAATATATATATTTAATCACCATTATTTGTTATTACATGGAAGTTTCCTATTAGCCCGTAACTAAAATTTTACACTCTAATACGCCCCCTTCAATGTGGATAATACTTAGCACGGTACGTAATTCACACGTGGCCACGTAATATCCAAAAACGTATAGAGCCACTTGTTTCAAGTTTCAACATTGACAGCTATATGCAAATATATTCTCCATGGCCATTTTGACATTTCCTTCCCTTGCCACATCTGCCAACCATAGTCTTGTTGTAAAAATAGAATAAGAAGGCGAAAAAAAAAAAGTTTAATTCAGAAAATCCAATGGGATTACATTTGAAAAAGATAAAAGGAACTTTGACGATGAATTAATGGTCCTTGAGATTACTTTTTTGTTGACCAGTTCATAGTTTCTTACGACGCCGTTGCATTCTTTTCTAGATCAGTATCAAAGTTTTCATTATGTCAAAACTAGTTCGTGTAGACCCAGCATATTTCGGTTAGCATGAAATCTTTTGAAGTAGGGTTGCCATTACACGGTTCAGAAAATCACATCTAAGTTACGTTTTGTAAGATGAAAGATACACGCTTCAATGCGTTTTACTCGTTTAGAATCTCAATTAAATTATCGCTCAAGTGTTGCTCAAGATACAAAACAATATTGTACGTGGGCTGGTCTTAACTACGAATCTACCTGGAATGAGAGGTGAACGTACCAAGCCTTGTGATCATTATTTTCAAAATTTCCAACTTGATCTTGAACTTAGTTGTTTAAACATGCATGACGTGAAAGCTCTCCATTTAATTAAAAAAAGGTAATAGATTAAGCCAAATATCCACACACATTTATAGAATAGAAATTATGAACCAAGGAATGTTGAATCTGGGTTGAAAAGTATGGTGTAACGTGTTAAGTTGAAACCCGCGGCCTCGCCAACTTTAAGATACTGCCTTCAACATGTCAACGCAGTCTATATCTATAAGATATTGATCTGTATTTGTGTATCCTGCGATTCATTAGTCTCCTCCTTCCCTGCAAAAACTCCATCTTTCCATCTTGGGAGCAAGCTGCACAAATTCAGACAGTCCTCATACTTCATACACATACCTGCATAAGTTCACTCAATGTCGATGATAAGATTTATGGCCTCTCACTTCTCTGGTATCCTGCGTATCAAGCCATCTCAAAGATTTCAAACTTTTTTATTCAATCCCAATTCCCGTATTGTCATCCCAAAACACAAGCATGGATCAGAAGGCTTTTCTCTTGGTGGCCGAAGCTTGCGATATCTCAGCAGTACCAACCAGACAGCAGAAAGTATTAGCAAAGCCAAAAGGTATCCAGATTAACTTGAAAGTTTTCTCATATCTGGTTTTGCAGCTTATTAAAAAGCTGTTACTAATCATCTAAGATTTGACTTCGTTTGATAGGGACACTTCTGTGGGCAGTTTTCCACCTGGAATTCCTTCAGGACCCTCTTCAGATTCATGGTATGCCAAAATCCGTAACATTAATAAAATTTTCATCTTTGTTTTTCCAAGTGTGCTTGGGCCACCTGACGGGGAAGCTTATAAGAACAACGCCCTTTTCCTCGAACCGTTTTGAATAATATTTTTGCATTAATGTTCTTGCAGGAGAAGTTGGCTTCTGGGAATGGTGATAACTGTAGTTGTACCCTTTCTCGGCCACAAATGGGGGCCATTACTGAAATGGACAAGTAAGAAACAATGGTCAATGAACTTGCACAGATGAACATTTGCATGTGCCTGTTAGTTTTTGTCCGCAGAATTTTCATGTGTTTGAAAAGTTCGAGAAGTTGTTTCTGTGTTCCATTTTAGCAACGTAAGCATTAATTGGCCAATGTATATGGGGGGCATTGTCCCTCATCCCTCACTCGGTGACGATGCCCCCAAAACTAGGGTAGAAATGATGTCGTTTTGAAAATATCGTCCCATATCCCATATTCACATCAGGGACACTTCTAATATCCTTTTATTAGCAAAACTTTAATGGCACTATGATGAAACGATAGCGTCTTTGACTGACAAAGATCCACGCTAACTGTCTTAATTTCGTTGAACATGTACAGAGGAGGTGGAAGCAGTGGTGGAGAAAGTAGACGACATAGTGGATGCAGTGGAAGAAGTGGCAGAGACATTGGACAAGGTGGCGGAAGACATCTCAGAAGCTCTTCCTGAAGGAGGAAAGCTCCGAAATGCGGTTGATTTCGTTGAATCTTTGGCTGGACGTGTAGATAAGGATTACCATTTGGCATGTGATGTTATTGATAAGTTTTTCTTAGTTCTTACCTAATACCTTTAACTAACCTTTGACGGTACTGATCAATTGGACAGAGTCCATTTGCTTAATTTTCTCAACTTGCTTTCTAGAAACTGCACCAACTTCTTCATATTTTAGAGTTCACGTTACTATTGAATATTAAACTTGGCAGCCCTCCCATCTAGACCGGCCACCATCCAATCAGGGTGCACCAATTTGGGCAGCCTAATATGAAATGGACTATTTTGAGAGACATGTGTCTAGTTAAATTGTCAGACAATTCGCAAAATGCGCACGAAAAGGACCTACTTTGTCGCGCATTTTTAAATGATTCTGACCAGGAATCGTGTTAGCATCTATTTTAATTTGGTGGGTAAGTACTGCATCCTATCAGAGTAGGAGGTAAAGTATCACAAAAGATATTAGACTAAACTTTGTACAATTTTCTTCATCAAATAAAATGTGTGCCATTATTACTTTTTCCAATGATACTAAATCCTAACGATGTATTATAATTTTAAAACGTAACGCAAAAAGTAATGAGATATGTAATTGAAAGTGTAACGTAAAAGGTTGGAAAACAGTGGGGCATTGACATATATACAAAGGAGACTAATAAAGGCATTTTGCTTTAAAATATATGTCTTGTGCTTTCTAGCTAAATTTACGAGCCATGTTAAATATTCAACTTTAAATGCAGGTGGAAGAAGCGGAAAAGGAGGTGGACTCATTCCTTGAACCTGCCGCCGTAGATCAAGGCAAAGTGGTCGCCGAAGGAGCAGCTGCACTACAACCTAAAGCCAAATTATAAACAAAATAGATTAGGTGACCTGCGTGAACTATACATTAAGTGTAAAAGACAGGTTAGGTTGGGATAATGTTGAATTAATTTATTTGTAAATAGTGCACATGTTTTCTTTGGTACAATCCATTCCTTATCTGTTTTTATGGATAAATAAACGATTTTTTATTGAATGCGGGGTAATAGATCGATCTTTTAGGGCATCACAAACGAAGGTGTCTCATACCTTCATATGACGATTACTTCCAAATTAAAGTTTGCATTTCTAACGAACTCATATGCCACTCCTGTTCTCAGTTCTCCTTACAAAAACAAAAAAAAATCTTCCATGAGTACGTTTTTAACACTGATTATTAATTAACCAGTCATCTTCTTCTTCCAGCTTTTAAGCATTCATTACATTTTTTGAATCTCCTCCGGTCCTTCCAACTGAACATTGCACACAAGATCTAGTCCAAATTGAAACTCATTCATTACATTTGTTGAATCTCCTTCCAACTGAACACTCATACCCAAGATCTAGTGCAAATTGAACCCTGCTAATTCGGCAAGGAGTACATGTGGGAGTCGATCTCTAGACATACCAGCATGAAAAAGCCCTCTAGAGTTCCATATAACAACTCACACTCCCATTTTATTTTTTTTGCTAAAGAGAAAAATTTTATATCATAATTTGTATTTAGTTACACGAATAGTTAGGCTACTTTCCATTTGTAATCGTAGTTACACGAATAGTTATGTTACTTTCTAAAAAGACTAGTACACATAATAGAAAACTATTACAACCAAATCGAAATAGAAATAAATATGAGTCTTTGAATAATTATCGTATAAAACCATGCTTGAACACTTCTCCAAAGAGAATCCATAGGATATCTATATTTACACGGATTCATTCATTCTTATAAGAATATACAAGGATATTGATTAACTTTCCCTTAATTATTTGACATTTAATATAGTTGTTTTTTATGTTGGTAAACACGTGTAAAAAATAGTTGTGAACTTCCTTGTTATAGAAGGCAGCAGTGCCTCTGTTTATACGAAACATAAGCTCTTGAAGAGTGCAGGAAATTAAATTGGATAACCTCACATTTTGCTTCTTTACAATTTTGTTGTCACCATGAACAGCACTTTAAGTTTTCTTCATAAAATTAATAAGTTTTGATGTCATGAAAAAAGGATTTCTTTGTTTTATTATTATTATTATTATTATTTATTATATAACAGTCTCGACATTCTCCTCCCTCATTCGAGCCATTGTTCATTGCATGAATCCATGGTGGGTCTTGATGCTTTTGGACCGCTTTATGAGCAAAATACTATAATTAATTATAGGGATAGTTGTGTAAAATACCCTTGTAGTTTGTTCCTATTGCAAAAAGACCTTCAGAGTTACAAAAGTTTCAAATGACCACCCTGACAAACCCTAACCCTAGCCGTCACCATTACCAACCAAAACCCTAACTGCCACTCTCACAGTCGAAACCCTAGCCGCCACCCTCATCATGCCCCATCAACCGCCCATTTCTACCACCACCTACCCACTGCACCACCACCGCCATGAACCCTTTGCAGTTGCCGCTAGATCCATTTCCCCCGCCTCGAACTGGATTTGCATCGCCAGCCCCAACCACTTACCATGAATCTGCACCGCGAACCCCATCGCAACCACTTGACCATTTCCCCATTGCGATCGAGGCCCTTCATCGCCACAAGCCCAAGCCCTAATTAGGGCCCGCGCAAGCAAACAGACGAGGCAATAGGAAGGGGACGAGATAGAAGGGGAAGGGGGAGAGTGAGGGAACGATGGTCACCGGCGAGGGCCGAAGCTACGAACGGTGGCAGACAGACGAAAAAAATGGCTGAAGCCACGACCGAGGACGAAATGACCGACACTGCCGATGTGTAGACCGTAGATCCCAACAATTCGGCCTTTCACCACCATGACATCGGTTACAACGGCAAATGGACGAAAGAAATGGCCGAATTGAAGCTACGCCCGACCATTTCTTTGGGTGGAGGCATAGAGCAAACGATGGGAATCATTCAGGAAAAAAAAAGAAAAAAACCCTTAGATCTAAAATTAGGGGTTATATAGAGGGGCAATTTAGACATTTCAATTATTCTGTTACAGAAATCGTCTATAGCAACACTTTTGCGTATTCAAGCGGTCATTTGCAACTTTTATAACTCTCCGAGGGTCTTTTTGCAATAGGCCCGAACCACAAGGGTATTTTACATAATTATCCCTTAATTATACTTCCAGAGTTTATGTAAGGAAATGAATAAGCAAAATAGAATGGCATATGTACTATATCCCCATTAAATTCCTTGCATCGGTGAACTTCCTTTTATTTGAAAATTTCAGCAACTTATCAAAAAAATTTAGCATTAACAGAAAATTCATTATAGATAAAAAAAATAAAAAAATAAAAGGACAATCCACGCCTTTTATTTGAAGGAAACAAAAGTACATTTCCCATGGTGATTAGTGTTCCTGTGGAATGATGGTCATATTAGGTGCATGTCAAAGCATAACGAAATGATAAAATTACAGTTAGAGAGAGAGAGAGAGAGAGAGAGAGAGAGGCGCCATGTGAGACTTGACATTATTTCTCAGTAGGTTCTTTACATTTTCTTCGTACCTCAATAGAACTTTTAAGTTTTTGTTTCCATGCAAAAATGATAAATCACAGACCTGACAAAAATGCTACAAAAGAAGGGGGTATGGACACAAAAAATGCTAGACCTGAATCAATCAGCTACAAAAGGAGGGGTATGGACATTAAAAATGAATATATGTTAGATTTTGACCCGAACCTAAACCGATTCTTAAATCTTGGTTCAGTCAAGTCAGGTACGGGTTACCCAAATTTATCCGAATATTTTAATTTGTTTTAAGATTTTGCCTTAGGTTAGCCATTTTATTTTTATGGTTTGGTTCATTCTCATCGTCACTTATGCCGCCTTCCCTTTCTCTCGCTAACTCACACAATACACACTCCTCACTCCAAGACGTCTCCCGCTTCTCTCTATCTCTCACTGTTGTCCATCGCAGCTATGTCGCCATCCACTTTTACATGGTCACAAGCCTTCTGATTACATGATCACTATGTTTGTGGTGGGGGGTGCGGCTATGAAATCTACCCACGCATCCAATCTGACTTGAACGCAAGCAATGGTAGGTTGGACTCCTCGATTGGAGGATTGGCTTACCATCACTTGCCGTCTCGTTATCGGCACCAGCACCGCCCACTCTTTAGTCTTCACCGTCATAATAATACTAGTTATAAAAAAAAATCTAACCTATTTACTCGCAAGTCTACTAGGACCGTTTGAGTATGGATACCAGTATATTGAAGGACTACCCAGAAAGAAAGAAAAAAAAGTAGTTGTTATCTAGACCCTTTTTTTACCCGTATTTGTTTGGGAGCGGAATTACCCGTATCTGACGATCCAACCTATTGTTAGGTCTAAATTGCTAATGATACACGGAAGAGATGAAATTTCAACTTTGACTTTTCAAGTCCTGAAGTTGAATTCTAAAGCACTCACCACTAAATAGAAGTTTCTGCCAAAAGTTTTGACATTCTCCTCAATCATCTCGCCTCTGAATTCTTTACCGAGTCTTCAGCCATTTCACATAATTCCCACGTGTTCACCAAGAAAATCCCATCATTCCACTTTGCCCTCAAGTCACCACCTATAAAACTCATCTCAAACTTTAAGATCATTCTGGGTCTTGATCGAGTTATACCTCCATAGTTGCATAACTTTAACCAGACTCTGTTTTTCTCAGTTGATACTACACAAGTTTCTGATCTGAGTGCTACACAACACAAGCTATGGCAGTGAACACATTTATGGTTACTTTTAACTTGCCCAGCTTTCTGTTCAAGCCTTGTAGAAGTAGCCAAACTTTTCTTTTGTCAACCTCTAAGCAAAAGGATGGAAGCTTTTCAAATCTCGATACAGGCCTGCAGAGAGCCAGAAGAGTCGAAAGATTAAAAAGGTATTTCCACTTTTCCTGCTTCCATAATCACTTGATCAACTTAAGTTTTTCAGTAAAACAGGAAATCGTACATTTATGTTTGTAGGGATTTTACTGTCTACAGCAGTGATCAACAAGCAGACCAAATTCCTTTTCAACCCTTCCTCAATTCATGGTAACTTGAATCTCTTTTACTTGATTGGGAGCTGCATATAATGCTAGCTTTTCTTCTCCTTCTTGTTGCTTAATTAGTTATGAAGTACTTATATTGTCAATATGTATTCTTAGGAAAGGTTGGCTTCTGGGCTTGCTGGCAACGTTTATTCTACCCTTTTTGACCAACAAGTTGAGGCCTCTGTTAAAGCTGGAGAGTAAGGATCAATATCCAAAATTTCAGTGTTCTTATGCTTTCTAAGAGATCGACCGGATAAATTAGTTGATTGTTCCTACAATCACTTATAGCGTTCCGCATTAATACGTTACTCTTTAGTGTTCGAAGTATTTAACATCTGCTACAACAAGTGATTCTGTGAAAACTGATAAATAAAAAAAAAGTAATGCTGCCAAGGAGGTACAGTTAGTAGCAGATATGTCACACCTTTATATGTGGCAAACACTTGCAGAGAATATTGAAGCTGCAGAGGAGACGGCGGACAAAGTGGCGGAGACCGTAGCAGAAGTGGCTGAAGAAGTGGAAAAGGTGGCAGAAGATATTGCTGAAGAACTTCCCGAAGGTGGAAAGCTTAGGAATGCTGTGACTAATGTCGAAAACATGGCCAAAGAAGTAGGCAAGGATGCCAGTTTAGCAGAGGACTTCATCAATAAGGTTCATATTCTTTACTTTCCCCTTTTAATCCTGATTTTGTCCTTCTGTTTCCTCATAGAATAGATTATGGTAATCATGTCTTTTCCAAAAGAACTTATCAAACAATTTGTTCATATGAATTTGATTTTACTGGCTGATAAACACAGGTTGAAGAAGTGGAGAAACAGGTGGACTCATTGGTTGAAGTTAAACCAGGGCCTGGTGATTCCAATGTGACTGCACCAGTTGCAGATGATCAAAAGTAGACAAACCATACTACAAAAAGAAATTTCATTTTTGGGGTCCTGGTGTGACAGATTTAGGCACATTTCCCTTTTAAATGTTTTAAGCATGTATAACATGAACTTAGTGTGAATATTCTGATAATTAATAAAATGCCCATGATCTGAGGGCTGACTTAATTCAAATTTCTCGTTTTATCCTTTGATTCCTTTTCGCTTGTTTCAAAAAATATACCGACCAACTCTGATTCATTCTATTTCTCTTAATTGTGTTTCAGTCGAGATGTGTAGATCTACCGTTCTCTGTATCGACCTATCCTATTCCTGGATAAATTTTAATTTTATTTTGGGTACCAAAGATATAGAAGAGAGGAACTAATTAGCCTTCAGAAGAGGCCGCATATCGCACCTTGCGTCTTCTTTAACCAAATTTGTTACTTCTGATGAGGCTGCCATGAAATTGTTAGCTGGTAATGCATTTCCACGTCGTCTGTTAGATGATCTGCTCCACAATTTGCCTCTTTGCCATGTGTTGCCCTCCCGATTTCACAATCTTTCATAAGCTCCCTTGTAGTTTCCGTTAGATAATCCTTGCTTTGATGCATAGGAGAGTGCACTTATGGCGTCGAGAACCTCCTAAAAATTGTCCCCAACAGCATTATCTGCTGTTACTTCTCCCTTGCTACCTTGAGAACTAACCTTGTGTGGCCTAAAATTCTGCACTTACCTGTAGATCCCAGCTTTTTGTTCAATCCCATTAACTCGATAATCTCGGAAACCTCCATCAACGACCGATTCCCCCTGATTTCCTCTTGAAGCTCCCGGAATTATTCAACTGCCGACTAAAATGTGCAGAAGCTGTATCCGTCATGGCAATTCTGAGTCTCTTCCTTTTGGATGTGTCGCTGTCGTATTAAAGAGACGAGAGTGGTTGCTGCACTTTGCTAGCATTCTATGCTACAACAGTGTCACAAAGGTCGTTACTTTTTAGATCTAAATGCAGCATTGTGCGAATTTAAAAAGGACTAACCACTGATGAAGCTCTGCTCAGTTGGTCTCTATACCACGTGAATTTGAAAAGGCTTCATAACTGCCATGCACACTCTCGCTCGCAAATGAGTAGCTTGAAACTTATAGTCAACACCATTGAAGATGTTTGGTCATTAACGAACATTATGAAGTCGAGCATAAATTGTAGGAATCGGACAAAGAAGTATTTCTTGGTGGACGAAGAGGTTTTTTGAAATGATTTGGTACTTCACTTATGATGGATAAAGGGTTAAAGCCAGCCTCCGTCAAGATAATTTCATTCTGATGAAACCAAAAGCGTGGATGTCATCACTCTAGGTTGAGAAAAAATGGGAGGTTTACAATGAAGATTTTAGGCTATCAACCATTCTATATGTACTCTTAACGAACTGCAAAAGATCATCAAGAAGGTAAGATAATAAAAAATAATATATAGTCTTTTAGTAATTGTGATTCTTTTAAACATAGAAAGCATTGCTATAAATATAATGTACTTATAAAATGAAGGAACAATGCATCGATACTATTATTTAAGTGAGGGTAGTGATCAACATGTCAATTGCGCCAACTGTCTGTAACTACCGGTGTGCATTGCACGTGAACATTAATGCTTGATTATTATTAAAAAAGAGAAAACATGTTAATTTTGCTACGTTCATCCTCAACTTTTTCAGACTTTTGTTGTTCTTATAATTATAATTTTGTGAATGAGCAAGGATGATATAGTACTCAAATAATTATATACAACCTTAATTTTGTAATATGTTATTAACACCATCGATAGAACATGTGTTATTAGCATTTGGCTCTTATAGTACTATGTTTTTGTCACTAAAAAGTCATTTAAAACGTTTCAGCCTTTAGCTACATTTTGAAAAACAAACATGCTATGCAACAAAGAATTCAAAAGCCTCATAATTAAATACATAATAAGTCCGAACAACACTGAACAAAATATATACTTACTCGGGCACAAGTTAAGCATAATGCTCTAAAGTGGGTATTTTAAAACTAAGAGCAACTTTATATATATTGAAACAGATGCGCACTCAGCAATATAGACAACAAAATGTGTATTTATCAATTATTAGCATTAATTACCACTTTTCATCCATACCATCATTGCCACATTTTCTAAGAACTGTCTCATAAGTAAGCTTTAGGTATCATATGTTGTCAAATGAGCAAAATTTTCATAGTTCTTAGTAACGTCACTTGTGCATTAGATCGTCATTTTCTTCTTTTTAATCTTACTTTAGTTAATGAACATTAATATAAGTGTACATTTTTATATATATGATCGTGCCTTTCTCAGTAGGGTAGAAATATGAGATATATTAGTATTTTAAGGTTATAGTCAGGTTATGCCATAGCAAGTTTCATCCATACAACAACGATTGCCACCGTTATGCCATTGATGTCTTGTTGGTATTCTCTGTACATGCAGGCATAATGGTATTTGGGTCTCCATCTTATTTAAATGAAAATAAAGCTCATAGGGGAATCACGTAAGAAATGACTAAACGAGGCAAAGAATTGGAGAAAGAAGTCAAAAAATTTAAAAATAAATATTTGCCTTAAGATTGTAAATCAAAAGTATTAATGTTATTGTGGTAAGAGAGATATAAGAAGGATTACAAGAAGTAACAGTAAATGGATTAAAGAAATAAAATCATTCATTGACCTTATATTGTCAATAAATGTATTACGGAGTAGATTAGTGCTATTGTTATGTTTTCATAGAAATCAAGAGTAATGGGACTTGAGGGAGATTTTGTAAATACTCGGGAGTGTAAGTTTGGTAAATGTTTTAGACCAACTCTCATTTAATAAATAGTATTACTATAGATAAAGATTCAAATACATAGACACATAACTAAAAGGGTATTTAAGATTGATTTTAGAATGGTCAAATCTGATTAAATTCATATTAAACCAGGTTTAAAATGTTTGGCAAAAAAAGTAAACTAATTAAATCCAGAATCCTCATTTTCTTGGACTCTGATTTAATTAGTTTTCGAGAATCAGGTTTGACCAAAAAAATTACCAAAATATTCCGAAATATACGGAGACATTAAATGCTCCCTTTTAATTTTAATACACTATATCATAATTTTACCACACTAAA
This sequence comes from Escallonia rubra, assembly GCA_033065855.1. Taxonomy (NCBI): domain Eukaryota; kingdom Viridiplantae; phylum Streptophyta; class Magnoliopsida; order Escalloniales; family Escalloniaceae; genus Escallonia; species Escallonia rubra. The sequence continues at coordinate 2,118 of JAVXUO010000528.1, read as the reverse complement.
CCTACTTTTAATCCATTTTTATCCAAACATCTTTAACAACTTTAATATATTGTGCATAAAATGAATTAAAGTTGATTTTACAAACTAATTCAGATCAAAATATATTTTTGAGAATCAATCTCAAAAGGCATCTAAGATTTATACATAGGCTTTGGAAAAAGTAACCATTCATGTAGCATTTTGCAATGAAACTAAGAAAAGAAACTATGAATCTAGCATTAAGGCTCCGTTTGGTAACACTTATTTTTTTCAGTTTTTTCTCCAATTTTGTAAACTAGAGAAAATAAACGCGTTTGGCACACAGTTTTCATTTTTTTTATTCAGTTTTGAAAACCAGTTTTAAAAACATGGTTATTTTTAAAAACTCCAAAAATGAGTTTTCGGTTTTGATTTTTATTTTGAGAGCACCACCACTCTCCTACCGCCGACAACCACCGCCGGCAGCCACCACCGCCACCGCAAACCACCACTAGAGAAAAAACTCAAAATAAAAATTGGGTATTCAAACACCCATTTATTTTTGTAAAAATTTAAATGAATTACTATTTTTATTTTTTAAAACAGAAAATCAAAACTAGAAATATTATCAAACGCTACATAAGATATGAGAAGTGTTTTAAGGGCTGTACCACTAATTCATTGTCAATAAGCAAGGATACCGTCCAACCAATTGGTAACGGCTACCCCTCTCAAATTCAAACACGAAAGCTTCATCCCCCCTCCCCCCAAACCCCCGCTTCCCCCCTCTTCAGACCAAACCCTAACCCAAATCTCTCTCTCTCTCTCTCGTTCTCTCACTGTGTGCGTTTGTGCGTGCGCCCAATCCTTGGAATACGCCTCGAAGTTCGAACAATCACCGCACTTGAAAGACTTTTCGACTAGTCCGAGAATTTCGGGATGGATCTTGCGCAAGAAGTTGACGATTTCATACGCGAGTCGATCGACCACTCGGTCGGCCTCCCCGTGTCGGCCCAGACCCTCGAGTACAAGCTCCACGTTTCCGAGGTTGCCAAGAACCGCATCCGCGAGCAGTACCTGAACCTGCTTGCCAGATTGAAGGAGAAAGACGAAATCATCGAGCGCGCTAGGGTTTGTACATCTCAATTGTTTGCTAAATAGTAATGAAGTTTATCGCTTTCAGGTTGGAATGTTATTTAGGCTTATGATGCGTTTTTATTACTTAAATGTACTTGTTAAAAGAAGTGTTAATTATCCAGCATGCTCGGATTTATTTATCGTATTTTTAGAAAGAAGATGAAGAGTGTTAGGGTTTGTAGTTTGTACTTTACAATCGTTGGTAGTTTAAATTAAACTTCATACGGTGTTTTATCTGATCACTAACTGTTTTTATCGAAGGAAGATGAAATCATCGAGGGTTCGTATTTAGCAATTGTTGGTAATTAAATTTTCCACTTTCATTTTGGAATTTTTTTTTCTGTGTTAGAGGTGCTTTATTTATTGCTGTGTATCGAAAGAAGATGAAACATCAAGTATGTGCTAGGTTTTGTACTTTATCGTCTCTTATTTAATGTAATTTAACTTTCATCCTGGAACGTTTGTAGGGTTTTAAGGTGTTTTACTTGTTATTAATGTTGTTTTTTGAAGAACATGATTTTGTCAAGTGTGCTTGTGTTTGTACTGCTCAATTGTTGCTAATTTACCTGACTATTTGGCCTAATATTGGAATGCTAAGTAGGGTTTTGTTGTTGACTATCTAGGCAGAATCGAGTATGAATGCGCAAGCAGTGAAGAAATTTGTGGAGGAGAACCAGAAATTGGCAGTTGAGTGTTCGAATTTGTTGAATCAGTGTACAAAATGGGAGAGGGAGTGTTCACTTTATGATCATGATCGGGAGGCGCTGATGGATTTTGGAAATGAGGCTGATGAGCGTGCGAAGGAGGCGGAGATTCGTGTTCATGAGTTGGAGGAGGAGTTGAGGAGGTTATCGGAAGAATTGCAGTTCTACAAGCATCAGTGTGAGATGCAGCAGGTAGATGTTCTCTTCTTTCTTTATCCTGCCATTTTACTTTCTTAACTGCTTTATCATTTTATAGTTGCCGAATATGTTACTAGAATTTTGTTAGCATGCATCAGTTTTTATATTGATTGAAACACTT
>JAVXUO010002619.1:0-237972 GCA_033065855.1 Escallonia rubra | reverse complement strand
AATTTATAAAAAATAGTTAGAGCTAGATTTTGCAAAAGTGCAAACAAGAGACCCTAGTTATTTTTAAAATATCTGTATCAGGAAAAAATTTCAGAATTTTCCAAAAACTGGAAACAAGTTAACTGATACGCGCAACCTTGTAACTTTACAGTGTAATTTAAAATATCAAGCTAGCGCGATTTTGCGCGAAACCTTTTTGAGAACCCTAGGATGTTGGGAAGTTCCATTTCCCAAGAATTCGGGCCATTCCGAAGCTGTTAGCTATTTTTTTGGCCGAAGGGACTTTTAAGCGCTCGATCCGAACACTGGTTCAGGATTTTTGGGCGAAAAATCCGTAGAATACCTTTTAGATCAAGAATGAATTCAGGAAGCTTAAAATAGCATTTTAAAGCACTTTTGATATTTTCTAAAGCCAGGGGGCATTTCGGTAATTCGACGCCCCGAGGGGTATTTTGGTAATTTTCCCGGTAAAGTTTTTCAACGGGCTTTTTAGTCCAGAAATGTAAGCAAAGCACCTGGAAGGCTGATTTGAAGCTGATTGCGGGGCGTAACTGTCGCTAAAGGTGAAAACTTAATTAGACAGTTTTTCACGAATTTATAAAATATAGCTAGAGCTAGATTTTGCCAAAGTGCAAAAACCCTAGTTATTTCTAAAAGATCCGTATCAGGTAACAATTTCAGATTTTTCCAAAGACTGAAAAGGGGTTAACTGATACGCGAAACCTTGTAACTTTGCAGTGTAATTTAATATATCAAGCTAGCGCAATTTCACGCGAAACTTTTATGAGAACCCTAGGATGTTGGGAAGTTCCATTTCCCAGGAATTCGAGCCATTCCGAAGCCGTTAGCAATTTTTTTGCCGAACAGGCTTTTAAGCGCTCGATCCGGACACCGGTTCGAGATTTTTGGGCGAAAAATCCGTAAAATACTTTTTAGATCATGAATGAGTTCCGGAAGCTTAAAATTGCATTTTAAAGCACTTTTGAGATTTTCTGAAGCCAGGGGGTATTTTGGTAATTCGCCGTCCCGATAGGGGTATTTTGGTAATTTTTCGGTGTTAAGTTTTTCAAAGGGATTTTTAGTCCAAAAATGTAAGCAAAACACCTGAAAGGTTGATATGAAGCTGATTGCGGAGGATTATTTGGGGGCGTTGGGGGTGATAATGAACCCCCGGGGGCATTTCGGTAATTTGCCGCCCATCGGGGGCTATTTTCGTAATTGAACATTGCACAAATTTTCCGAATGACTTTTATTTTTCTTTTATTGAATTCTATGACTTGTTGAGAATGATATAATTTTTACTTTTTAGATTTCAGTATAAATATGGATGCAACTGGAGGAAATAATTTTTGTGAAGATTCTGATCCACCTTACTTGGGTCAAGTTTTTCAAACACTGAAGGAAGTTGAAGCATACTATAAAGCATATTCGAAAACGATAGGTTTCGGTATTAGAATTAAGACGACTAGAAAACGGGTCAATGGAGATCAAATTTGTTCCCGACTATTTGAGTGTCATAGAGGAGCCCTGCATGTACCACCGGTTGTTCGGATCAGTGACGAAGGGCCATCAAGACAAAGAAGACGGGACACATTTCCGGGTACCGGCTGCAAGGCCCATGTGTATGTAGTACACCGGAAAAATGAAAACCATTGGGTTGTGACGGGAGTGAAGTTGAGCCATAACCATCAGTTGATGACCCCTAGTAAGATTGGTCAAATTCATCAGCACCGAGAAATAAGCGCGGCACACAGAGAACTGATATTTACAATGGCCGAGGCTAAAGTTCAACCTTCTAAAATGATGGGGGTTTTCTCAAGCTGGGCTGGGGGGGTTGACAAGTTGAGCTTCAACGAAGTTGACCTCCGAAATGAAATTCGTGCTCAAAGGAGAGAGTCTTCCTGTAGGAGTGATTCTCAAGCTACACTTGATATCTTCAGGCGCCTTCAGAGTGAGAATTCTGGCTTTTTCTATAGTCTCCAACTGGATGACGAGAACCACATTACTAATATATTTTGGTCGGATGCCCGTTCTAGAGCTGCTTACCAAAATTTTGGCGATGTTGTGACGTTTGACACCATATACCGCACAAATAAGTACTCTATGCCTTTTGCGCCGTTCACCGGGGTGAACCACCACTATCAGTCAATCTTGTTTGGCTTTGCCCTGCTTAGGGATGAGACCGAGGAGTCATTTACGTGGTTATTTGAAACGTGGCTTGAAGCAATGTATCATATTCCTCCAAAGACCATCATCACCGACCAAGATCTGGTAATGAAAAATGCAATCGCTAAGGTCCTTCCAGATACTCACCATGGCCTATGCACATGGCACATAAGCAACAAATACCCCGAACGGCTTCACAATGTATATGCAAACCATCCGACATTCAAGAGTGACTTTAATACATGTGTGAAGAAATCGTTGACTGTAGACGTGTTCGAGGAGAGGTGGGCCAAGTTAATGGATGACTACTATTTGCATAGTCATAAATGGTTGCAAGCGTTGTATGAGATCAGGACACAGTGGATCAGTGCCTACACCAAAAAGTTTTTTGCAGCCGGAATGACTACGACCTCGAGAAGCGAAGGTATGAATGCATTCTTTGATGGGTACGTACGCTCTTCTTCAAGGTTAACAGAGTTCGTACTAGAGATGCAGAAAGCCCTTGACAGGCAATTTTACCTTGCGAGAGAAGCCGACGCGGCTACAGTTTACAGAGAAAGACAAATATTAGTTTTTTCACCTTTGGAGGCTCATGCGGCTCAAGTCTATACCAAGGAAATGTTTGTATTGTTTCAGGATGAACTACTAAAGTCAAATCAATATAGCATGACAAAGTTGCGCGAGCTATGCAACAGATATCTCAAGGTTTATGCTTTGACAAATGTGACGAATTTTGCCAATCCGTGCTCTTCGTCGGCTCCGAAGAACAAAAGACATTTTACCGTAGCAGTGTGTATGGAGACCGGGGGTGTTAATTGCAACTGTCAACTGTTTGAGCATAAAGGTATACTCTGTCGACACACTTTGAGGTATTTTAGCGCCAAGAATGCTCGTGAAATCCCTCCAGAGTATATCTTGGATCGGTGGACGAAGGATGCCAATAGAGTCCACGGTCACATTCCTTACGTGCCCAATGTTTCAGTTGATTTCGAGCAATCTGAGACGCTGCGATATAATCACCTTTGTAACATCATGCACGGTTTATCATTGGATGCAGCGTCAACATATGATGGGTACAAGTATCAAGTTGAAGCAGCCGCACGGGATAAGGCTAAGCATGCACAGTTTAGGATGGCATTACCAGAAAGACAGGACCCTCAGACGACTCCAGCCGGTAGATTCAATCGAGCTTCACAGCCAGTCATTGACAGCACTAGCCTGCAACGTGAGGAGGACGACATTTTTGATCCAATTATTTCTCAAACAAAAGGGCAAAAACGAGCAATACGTATGAAGAATCCGATTGAAGAAGCAACGGGTCAAAAAAAATTACGAAGGTGTGCATTGTGTAAAAAGATGACTGATCATGACAAGAGAAATCATTATAAAGTGCTAGGTATCGAACCTGGCAATATGGTCGAGGAGGACGATGATGAGGAAGAGTGTTAGGGTTAATGTTTCAGTTGTATAAATTGAACTTTTATAATGTTTATATTTGTCATTTGGTATGTGAAATCTTTAATTTGTGATTTGATTTGTGGATTATTGATATTTTTTGAAGGGCCCATTCGGGCACACTTTAGCGCCCAATGCTTAGCTTGTGAAAAATGTTGTAATTTGTTTTGTCACTTTTTTTTTGCTCATTGCACTTGTGGTACGCTAGTTAGCCCATTTATATGAATTTCGGTGAAAAACGATACAAATTATTTTTTGGGTTTTCCTATGACACGCCTAATCGCGCACTTTTAGCGCCCAATTGTTAGCTTGCGAAAAAAGTTGTACTTTTTTTGTCACTTCCGAAAAATGTTGTAATGTTTTTTGTCATTTCTTTTTGGCTCATTGCACCTTAGGCACGCTAGTTAGCCCATTTCTATGAATTTTGGCGAAAATCAAGACAAATAATTTTTTTGGTTTTCCTATGAAAGGCATACCGCGCACACTTTATCGCCCAATTCATAGCTTCCGAAAAATGTTGTAATTTTTTTGTCACTTTTTTTTAGCTCATTGCACCTTAGGCACGCTAGTTAGGCCATTTCTATGAATTTCGGCAAAAATCGAGACAAATAATTTTTTTGATTTTCCTATGAAAGGCCTATTCGCGCACACTTTATCGCCCAATTCATAGCTTCTGAAAAATGTTGTAATGTTTTTTGTCACTTCTTTTTGGCTCATTGCACCTTAGGCGCGCTAGTTAGCCAATTTCTATGAATTTTGGCGAAAATCGAGACAAATAAATTTTTTAATTTTCCTATGAAAGGCCTATTCGCGCACACTTTATCGCCCAATTCATAACTTCCGAAAAATGTTGTAATTTTTTGGTCACTTTTTTTTAGCTCATTGCACCTTAGGCATGCTAGTTAGGCCATTTCTATGAATTTCGGCAAAAATCGAGACAAATAATTTTTTTGGTTTTCCTATGAAAGGCCTATTCGCGCACACTTTATCGCCCAATTCATAGCTTCCGAAAAATGTTGTAATTTTTTTTGTCATTTCTTTTTTGCTCATTGCCCCTTAGGCACGCTAATAGGCCATTTCTATGAATTTCGGCGAAAATTGAGACAAATAATTTTTTTGGTTTTCCTATAAAAGGCATATTCGCGCACACTTTATCGCCCAATTCATAACTTCCGAAAAATGTTGTAATTTTTTTTTTCACTTTTTTTTAGCTCATTGCACCTTAGGCATGCTAGTTAGGCCAATTCTATGAATTTTGGCAAAAATCTAGACAAATAATTGTTTTTGGTTTTCCTATAAAAGGCATATTCGCGCACACTTTATCGCCAAATTCATAGCTTGCGAAAAATTATGTACATTTTTTTAAGGGGTTCTTTGCTCATTGCACCTTAGTCACGCTAGTTAGGATAATGGTAATGAAGGCATCTAGCTTCATTCTTTTTCAGCTCCTAGGCTATCATATACATAAACGTCAAGGCAGCCTTCCTAGTACACGACGTATATTTGTGCACCTCCGAGCGAGCAATGTAGTCCATGTACTTGAGGACGTAAATCCCGCAATTGTGACTGTTATATTGCTTTGGTCGGTCCTGTATCATCACGACTGTCCAAGGCTCTACCGTCGAATTCCTGGTGATGGATTCCCCCGAATAATCTCGGCACGCTAGCGAGAAGATAGTAGTCTGCATCCAACAATAAAAAAGGTCATCAAGCCTATGTTACAATAAGAATATACTATGAGCCAAGGTCAACCGATAAAAACTAACCACTGCAGTGATGTTCTCGCTGTACATCTATGCCAGGGACCGCCCAGGAGAGTCCTCCCTTAGGCTATCGTATATGTTGACCGCTCTGTTCGCTGGATGGAGAACTAATAGGAACCAGTGGTTTTCATGATGACAAGGTATCATGATAAGGTTCGCATGAGCAGCGTGACATTGATAGTCTGCGTTCAACAGGCCTAACACGTTTCCAGCTGGTTTCCACTTACCCATGCCTGCCCCTCGCCTCCTCCATTCTGTGAATTCCCTCGTGCTGGTCACCATTAATGTGACAAAATAAGTGGGATACATGTTAAGCTTCAAATCTTCGCACTGGTTATAACGTAGCTCTCTAATCCGGAGCAGATCTATATAAGTGTTCATGACAAAATTTGAAATATCTGTCTCCGGTGCCAACATTCTCACATCCGCATGACCTAGGAATGTTTCAAGAGGAAAGTCTGAGGTATCGACAGGCTCAGGCCCGAAGTAGTGCCGGTCGATCCAATCCCGCTTGTTCGGCCTCAATGGCTTCGTCGCTTGTCCTTTATCCGACCAAATGCTTGGGCACAAGGCCTGGATTCCTACTTGGGTCACCTGACTCTGGCGCTGAGAGTCGTACGTGTCAGAAGGCAAGCGACTAGACGGCTCCCAGAATTCCCTCTGGGGCAAAGTCGCGTCAGGAGGCAAGCGACTAGAAGCTCCCACACCACACTCTGGGGCACAGAGTCGTACGCGTCAGGAGGCAAGCGACTAGACGGCTCCCACACCTGACTTTGGGGCTGAGAGCCGTACGCATCAGGAGGCAAGCGACTAGACGGCTCCCCTTGGTAACCCCGGTACGCAACACTAAAGTTGTGAAGATCAGTCTTGTACCTCTCAATGGAGCTCTTGAGACTGTCAGGCGCATGCGCGACATACCAGTCAAACCGCTTCAGCTGCTTGAACACCTCAGTGCCCTGGTCAACCTAAAAAACATGCATAGAAAAATCACCGTCATCATTTCAGGCATGGTCGATAAGGTGCGAAAATAAATATTGAAACAACACTAGGTTGACTTACAAAGCTCAATGCCCAGAACTGATCATAGACCTCACGTGGCGCATACGATGTCTTCCTTACTTGGGAAGGGCGATTCACCCTCGTGCGCGTCACCTTGAGAAACCATTGCAGGTACTCCTCAGTACTGGTGCCGTCGTCCTTGAGCGATACAAGGCTACCATACGTTTCTTGCCAAGTATTCCACTGTTGCACCTCGTCGCTCAGCAAATTCAAGGCATCAGGCACCTCAAAATTCGGACTTCGACCGCTCCTGTATGGCCGCATGTCTAATGCGGGTTTTGGTATCCCTTGTAGACAGCCAGCTTGTTTCATAGCTCGATCGGGCATCTGAAACTCACATACTTCGAAGTGAATAAGTGGCACCCGAACCAAACCTGCCAGCACGTACGACACCGGAAGTTGCCAACACCACTCATCCAACCGATGCATCACCTTCCCATATGGCTGTCACGTCACCTGGGATGCATCCATCATATCTAGTTACCCCCGATAGAACATTAGATGGTGGTGAGGGTCTACCCGTCTCCTCCGTTTGGTCGTAGGCCCCCAGGCCCACACCCTAGGCCACGTCTCATCGGAATCAGCTACGGGTTGTGGACGACCCATGGGTAGCCTCTCGTAAGACCAAACCTGTGAATGCAAACATTATATGGAATTAGTAATTAATCACGAATATATTGACACGTCAACCAAGAATATAAATGCTCAAACCTGTAACAGAGTGATGCAGGCGGTAATGGACTTGGCACCCTTTCTCGTAGCTTTGTGCAATGCTCGATATAGGTGTGCAAGGACAGCTGAACCCCACGAATACAAGTATACCTCCTCAAGATCCTCCAAGAACACCATATACTTCGGATGCACTGTATTTTTCGAATGCGTCGGAAGTAATATAGATCCAGTAATATACAAAAGGAATGCCTTCGTATACGTCACCAAATCATGAGGAGTGTATTCATCCGGTAGCTCGCCGTACTGCTCTCTCAGCCATTTAAGTTTTATGCTGTTGGTTGTAAGAGCTTCCCTCGGAATTCCCAGAAAATACTGCCTAGCCATCTCCGCTATGGATGCAGACGTTTTGCTCGAAGTAATGGGTCTACCGTGACATGGGATTCCAAGTATAAATCCGACGTCCTCTAATGTAATAGTCATTTCACCAAACCGGAAGTGAAATGAGTTCGTCTCGCCCCCTCCAATGTTCAACTAGAGCGGATATAAGACAATCGTCGTGCAGAGACCAAATCCCGCAATCGGTGAACATGGTCAAATTTTGACGGTGTAATAGTTGTATTTGTTCCTCGTTCAGTACCCACTCGTCGAGGTGACTTGTGCTTTGAATTGTTTCCAAAACACCCCTATCGACACCGTCAAATACGTGCCTCGCGACGTGGTCATCGTCATCGTATAGGATTGATGTATCATGAGGTCCAGGGTTGAAATCCATATCTCTAAGAACAAAATATAATCTTAAACCAACTTAGCGCCCATAATATTTACATTCCAAAACTGTAACTGAATCTCTAACCTAGCTTACCAACGCATTAGCAATAGTCATTAAATTATTATTTTAATGTATTAAAACCATTCCTCACTTCCTACCACTCCAAACGCTTAATAACGCTAGTTCCCTAAAATTTAGCGCCAACGTGATTATTTAGCAATATACCCCTTTCGATGGCCGCTACACCCCCAACACTTCAAAACCGCTTTAAAACCACTTTTTAAATGTATTACATCAATTATATACCAAATATTTTCTCAGAATATTTTAAGGGAGAAAGTTACCAAAACACGCCCAACTTATGCAAAATACCCTGTGGCAGTCATCGCCCCAACAAACATCTCAAAACAACTTTAAAATAAATTTTCGGGTGTCTCACACCCTTTCCTGAACTAAAAGTCATTCGGAAAATTTGTGTAATGTAAAATTAGGAAAATAGCCCCCGATGAGCGGTAAATTACCGAAATGGCACGGGGTTCATTATCACCCCAACGCCCCAAATCAGGTTCAAAATAACCTTTCAGGTGCTTTGCTTACATTTCTGGACTAAGAAGTCCTTCGAAAAACTTAACACTGTAAAATTACAAAAATACCCCTCTCGGGGGGGGCGAATTACCAAAATGCCCCCTGGCATCAGAAAATCTCAAAAGTACTTTCAAACGGAATTTTAAGCTTCCTGAATTCATTCTTTAAAATAAATTTTCGGGTATCTGACAACCTTTCCTGAACTAAAAGTCATTCAGAAAATTTGTGCAATGTTCAATTACGAAAATAGCCCCCGATGGGCAGCAAATTACCGAAATGCCCCCGGGGGTTCATTATCACCCCCAACGCCCCCAAAGAACCCCCCGCAATCAGCTTCAAATCAGTCTTTTCAGGTGCTTTGCTTACATTTCTGGACTAAAAAGCCCGTTGAAAAACTTTACCAGAAAATTACCAAAATACCCCTCTCGGGGCGGCGAATTACCAAAATGCCCTCTGGCTTCAGAAAATCTCAAAAGTGCTTTAAAATTCTATTTTAAGCTTCCTGAACTCATTCGTGATCTAAAAAGTATTTTACGGATTTTTCGCCCAAAAATCTCGAACCGGTGTCCGGATCGAGCGCTTAAAAGCCCGTTCGGAAAAAAAATTGCTAACGGCTTCGGAATGGCCCAAAATCCTGGGAAATGGAACTTCCCAACATCCTAGGGTTCTCAAAAAAGTTTCGCACGAAATCGCGCTAGCTTGATATTTTAAATTACACTGCAAAGTTACAAGGTTGCGCGTATCAGTTAACCCGTTTCCAGTCTTTGGAAAATTCTGAAATGTTTCCCTGATACAGATATTTTAAAAATAACTAGGGTCTCTTGTTTGGACTTTCGCAAAATCTAGCTCTAGCTATTTTTTATAAATTCATGAAAAACTGTCTAATTAAGTTTTCACCTTTAGCGACATTTATTCCCCGCAATCAGCTTCAAATCAGCCTTTCAGGTGTTTTGCTTACATTTCTGGACTAAAATCCCTTTGAAAAACTTAACACCGAAAAATTACCAAAATACCCCTCTTGGGGCGGCGAATTACCAAAATGCCCCTGGCTTCAGAAAATCTCAAAAGTGCTTTAAAATGCTATTTTAAGCTTCCTGAACTCATTCGTGATCTAAAAAGTATTTTAGGGATTTTTCGCCCAAAAATCCAGAACCGGTGTCCGGATCGAGCGCTTAAAAGCCCGTTCGTCCAAAAAGTAAATAGCTAACGGCTTCGGAATGGCCCGGATTCCTGGGAAATGGAACGTCCCAACATCCTAGGGTTCTCAAAAAAGTTTCACGTGAAATCACGCTAGCTTGATATTTTAAATTACACTGCAAAGTTACAAGGTTGTGTGTATCAGTTTACCTGTTTCCAGTCTTTGGAAAAATTTGAAAATTTTACCTGATACAGATCTTTTAAAAATAACTAAGGTCTCTTGTTTGCACTTTGACAAAATCTAGCTCTAGCTATTTTTTATAAATTCGTGAAAAATCCTAATTTTGACGCCCTAAAAAATCGCTATTTTGGAATCTTTCGAATGTAATACCCCGATTTGTAAAAACGTAATTTTGACGCCCTAAACACGAATTTTAGACTATGGTAAGAATAATTTAAGCGTAACACAATTTAAACAATCAATTGGTAAGAACAATTTGAAATTAACATTGAATTATAAGAAAATTCAAAATACTTACTTGTTTTGACTTGATATATTTAACGAAAAATCCACCGATCTTCTAGCGGTTATCCACCGATCTTCTAGCGGTTATCCACCGATCTTCTAGCGTAAAATTTTTTTGTTTGTATTGTTGTGGAGATTATGTAGGTGAGATATGGAGAATGAGGAGATTGGAAGAAATGGTTCGGGGAGAAGGGATTTTATAGAGAGAAAAAGTGAGGGAGAGAGAAGAAAGAAGACGGACAAAAATTGTGCCCGTGAGTGAGCAGTAGGGTGGGGGGAGGGGGAAATGACACGTGGGGGTGGGGGGAGGGGGGGAAATAACACGTGGGGGTGGGGGGAGGGGGGAAATGACACGTGGGGGTGGGGGAAAGGACAATGGGGTGGGGGCCAAGGGGGGAGGGGTGGGGGCCCTTTTCTTTTTCTTTCTAATTTTTCAGGAAAGCAAAGGGCCCCGAATGCACAAAAAAAAACAAAGGAAGGGGGAAAGGAGGGGTGGGGGCCACGGGGGGGGGGGGGGGGAAGGAAGGGTGGGGGCCACGGAGGGAAAGGACACTCCAGCCGTGATTTTTGACCGGAGGAGGGGTGGGGGACACGGGGGGGAGGAAGGGTGGGGGCCACGAGGGGGGAGAAAGGACAAGTGAGCCGTGATTGTTGACCATTCTTTCTCACAATTGCCAACCGCAACAAAGAGTTGCGGTTGGGCTTTTGTGCTTCAATAATTCCAACCGCAACTCTTTGTTGCGGTTGGGTTTTTGCCTTTTTTTATACAACCGCTGCTAAGAGCAGCGGTTCGGTGGAGAAATAAGGTTTTCTCCACCGGTGGGTGTGGATTGGGCCCCATATAGGGATATATATATATATATATATATATATATATATATATATATATATATATATATATAATAAACGCAGTGTTGTGCATTGTGGAGTAGACACGTAAGCTATTTTTAGGATTATTTTTCATTGTGACATGTCATCTTAGTTCAATCTTTCGACACGCCACCATATTTGCTTTCGTGTTCTTTTTCTTTTTTATCTGTATGCATTAAAGTTACATATGCATCATGACTCATTACTATAATTTGTTGTTAGAGAATTCATAGGTATCATTGCCATAATGTAATTTTACCTCTTAAAAAATAAGAAATAAATTTTAGCCTTCTAAATCTCTACCTAATTAATGTATCAGTATATTAGGAATTGATTTTAACTATTAACACCTCAAAAACACTTTAATATAACAAAAAAAATATAAAAAAATATAAAAAAAAAACGTAAAATCACTTATGGGAATAGAAATTAGTAGTCACAAGTTAAAAACTTTCTTTACATTATGCGGAAGCAACATACAAAATGAATATGATTTAATTATTGTAAATACTTGAAAATTACCAAAATGACAGTTTACTTAATACATTAATTCCAATTCCACAACATTGAACTTTGAAACACATAAACTTATGCGACACGTCATTCTAATTGCTTTGTTGTCCTTTTTCTTTTTCTTCCCAACTTATTAAATCTTTGTCATAATTTATTATTAGAAGATTTGAAAAATTATTGCCCCAATTTTAGTAAATCTTTTAAAACAAGGAAACTAAAATTTGATTATAAAATATTAAACTTTCAAACACATAAGCTTTTTGAGCATTCTCGATTATTTTTAACCCTTTAGTTATGCGACATGTCATCCTATTTGTTTTGATAATTTTTCTTTTCCATCCAAGTTATTAGCTAATAGCTATTTTTTATTATTAACATTTTTTTAGATATTATTGGGCAAATTTTTGGAAACTTTTTAATACTAGAAACCAATGTAAAGTTTGTAAACTCTACCGAGTTAATATAATTACGTATATTTTGACTGTTAATACCTCAAAAAGTACTTTAAAATAACAAAACAAAATGTCACAATACGAAAATCATGTGTCAAAATTAAAGATTAATACTTAACATCTTTTCATGTCAACAGTAAACAAACCGAGTATAACATAATTTTTAAAATAATTTAGAATGGCAAAATAGCTGTCTACTTCACAAATTAATTTTTTTCATTTAATAACCTTAAATCTTAAAATAGAAATCTTATAGATCCTATGAATGCCAAAAAAATGAATCAAATATAGCAAATTTTTAAATCGATTGCTTTAGGTAATATTCAAAAAACGAACCAAACCGGCTACTCTAAAATTTGTTGAAGATGATCTTGAATGGAAACAATTATCATTTCATATGCATATATAATTGACGAAGTATTATGCATTATGGGAGCGACACAAAGGCTACTTTTAGTGTTCTTTCCTTTTCCTTTTCACACAACATGTGGTGTTGGTTCAATTATGCGACACATCATCATTTTTGTTTTCGTGTAATTTTTAATCTTTACACATACTTATTAAAGTTATACATGCATCATGACTCTCTACTATAATTTATTATTCAAGAATTCGGAGCTATTGTTACCATAAATTTTGTTTATCTTATAAGTGTAAAAAATCAACTCTACACCTTCTAAAACTCTACATAATCAATGTATCAACAATTAGGACTTAATTTTAACTATTAATACCTTCAAAACCATTTAAGAAAACAAAATAAATACTTAAGCATAAATCACTTATCAAAATTAAAAATAAGTAGGTCACAAGTTAAAAGCTTTCTTCTTCTCTTTTTCATGCAGAAGCAATACCATTGAACTTTGAACATGACTTAAGATTTTCAAGTGACCCTCTTAGTTATGCGACATGTCATTCTATTTATTTTGGTGTCCTCTTCCTTTTTTAACCATCTAATTATTAAAGTCGCATATTCATCTTGATTCTTTACTATAATTTATTATTTAAAGTTTCGCAAACTTTTATTGACATTATTTTAGTAAACCTTATCAGAGTAAAAGATCAATTTTACGCCTTTTAAAACTCTACCTACTACGTATACTTCCATATTAAGCCTTAGTTTTGACTGTTAACACCTTAAAAGCACTTCAAAAGATAAAATAAAATCTCAGGAATGTACAACACGAAAATCGTATATGAAACTAAAAATAATGAATTCACAAATTAAGAACTTACTTTCCTTTCCATGAAAATAGTATGCAAAATGAATACAACCGAATCCTAGATGTTTATTCATACTCAAATTTTATGGTACCATTGGGTTATTGACGGACTGTGTTTCTTTTCCATCAGAATTTTCATGTACTTTTGCAACACTTAGAAAACTTTTGGTCTCCAACACTTAGAATTTTTTTGCCCATTGGCCTCTAACACTTAGAACTTTTTTGAGGGTATAATAACATCCGCTACACTATGTAGCGGACGGCCAAGTAGAAATATTGGTCTCCAACGCTTAGAAAATTTTTGCCCATTTAGTGTAGCGGAAGACCTAGCAAAAACATTAGTCTTCAACACTTAGAAAAATTTTGCCCATTTAGGTCGTCCGTTACACTATATAGTGGACGACCAAACATAAACATTGATCTCAAACACTTAGAAAATTTTGCCCATTTAATGTAGCGAATGGCCTAGCAGAACTCCAACACTTAGAAAATTTTTGCCCATTTAGGTCGTCCGCGACACTATGTAGTGGACGGCCTTGTAAAAACATTGGTCTCCAACACTTAGAAAAAATTTGCCCATTTAGGCCGTCTGCTACACTATGTAGCGGACTAGTGTATCGGACGGCCTAGCAGAAACATTGGTCTCCAACATAGGTCATCTGATACACTATGTAGCAGACGGCCTAGCACAAACATTAGTCTCCAACACTAAGAATTTTTTTGAGAATTTTATACCGACCGCTACTCTATGTAGTGGACGGACAAGCAAAAACATTGGCCTTCAACACTTAGAAATTTTTTGGCGATTTTGACCGTCTGCTACACTATGTAACAGACGGTCAAGCAAACTAATTTGAAATTTTTTTGCCTCATTTTATTACCAACCATCAAGTTGTCTCAAGAAGAACTCAAAAACCACAACACACACAAAAATACTTAACCACAACACGAAGCCATAAACACATTGCCTTTCTTAAACACACGAAATAAAATTTCATAAACTTAAGATAAGAAGAAGACAGTGCTTTTTTATTACATAAGAATAAAATTTTCCAATTTCATTCGGTCTCATCCTGAGCTGGATTTAAAGTATCCCAAACTAGTCTAGGTCGTCCGCTAGGAATTTGCCAAGCTATCCTATATTTAAAATTTTCGACCTCTGCTTGGCTCCATTCTACCTTCTTAAGGCTCTCCCGCGACAAATGTAGTCCATGTACATCAGAACGAAGACACCACAGTCCAACTGATTAGCTTGCATGGGCCTCCGTTTCTTCAATCGAACTATAAGATTTGGCTTTGCCGGTACTCTTTGTCCACTGAGAGAGTGGACCATGGCACAAAATAGATTCTGTGGAGAAATAAAAATAGCGTAAGCTACGAGTTAACAATTGCAATAAGCAAATTAAGAAATAGAAAAACTCTAACAATAATCGAAAGATTACCATAGCGTCCAATTGTTCTTTGAAAGGGTCCTTAACGGACATCATTAAGGCATCGTTGTGAAGACTGTCGAGGATTGATACGACCATAGCCCGTGGTTCGTAGCAAACCAAGTACCAGTGGGAGTACTCCAAGAAGGGTACTAGGAAGACGTCCGCATCACCGACGCTCACCAAATTCGAACTATTCGTAGACCATGTAGTGAGCTCCCTATGCTGATGCCAATGGAGCAAGCTTCTCTTCCCCTTCACCCGTTTCCACCGTTCCCATTCTCTAAAGAGCATGCCATGAAAAAGCGCATCCATCATATACAGAAGTTTGGTGTAGGCAGACATCACTGAATCTTCCAACCAACGACCAGGACTGAGGGTGGACATTCGGTCCTACGAGACATAGTAATCTTCGGGGCGGCAGTCCACACCACTTTTTGATCGTAGTTGGGGGGCTCGCTAAAGTAATGTTGGTGGATTAGGGCACATTTTGCTGGCTTTAGAGGCTTTAACGGATGCCCTTTGGGATAGGCGGGAATGATGGAGGGGGGTCGACCGGGTGATATTGTCCTCCTTAAGGCTCTTCGGGTATCCCAAGGTAGGAAGTGGAAGATCCCACCCACGGGACGAGCAGCAGTGACTCGGAGAGATTGAAGTTCACAAAGTCGAACTCTTATGTGACTTGACTTCAAGATAGTGGTGTAGCCTCCGAGTCCCCTGAGCAAAGCAAACAAGGCTGACTCTACTCATCCCAATGAGCCATTCCCATACCCGATGGTGGCCCCCAAGCATCACCCATCCCAAGAACAAAAGGACCACCAACTCCCTCGCTCACCCCTGAAATCTACCCCGAGCAGTGTTATTAAAAGCACACCTAAGTGCAAGGCGCAGCTAGGCGCACACAGCGCGCCTCGCCTAGGCCTAGGCGCATCGCGGTCAAGAAGGCGCGCGCCTAGTGCGCCCAGGCACTAGGCACACAGTGGCGGTGAAGGCGCCAAGCTAGGCGCCAAGCTAGGCGACTATCGATTTTTTTCCCTTATTGTCTTTACCAAGTCAAAACCCCCAAATTAGTTTCTGATTCATGACCAAGACCTAAGCTCTCTCAATTTCTCAAAGTCACCTCGCAACCCAAGACCCAAGCTTTGCTCCATTCGTCGCTGTCGCATCTCCCGTCTCTGATCCCTGTCAAATCTTCGGTCTCTACTCGCCGTCGCATATCCCGTCTCCTCCGGCCGTCTGCTCTCCAGTCGCTGGCGCTACTTCAGTCGCCACCTTTGCTGGTCCTCTTCGCAGTTACTGCTCCGCTGGTCAATTAAAGCATCTTCTCAGTTGCGGTAGGTTTGTCTTTCTTTTTCTCTCCCGGGTGAGCTTCGTTGCTCCATGTTCACGTCATGAATGCATTCTGTCTCGTGCTTTTTATTTTTCCCCCTTCAATGACAAAGCTAGCTATGATTTGCTGTGAGATGCTATGGTAAGCATTGATGAAAAATGATAACAGATTTTCAGAAGGGGATGGACAATGAAGTTGGAGAGGCTGCTTGGCACAACGAATTTGAAACCAATAAAATAACCCTAGAGGGGGGTGAATAGGGTTTTAAGACTACTTTAAAAATTAACAACCAACAAACCTCAATCTCAATAACTCAAATAAATAAACAACCAATCTCAACACAAATGTAAAACAATAAAGTAAAGAGAGAAGAGTTTAGAGATACTTAACAAGGAGAATTAAATGGTTCGGCTTGATATACCCACAAGCCTACGTCCACCCCTTCAAGGAAGTCCATTGAAAGGCCCTAGAATCCACTAGTATGATCTTCCTTACGGGTCAAAATCGAACCTCTTACAATCCCTTGATGCTATGCCCACATCAAGAACAAGCTTTGACAAACCCAAAGCTCCAAAGCTTGACAACCCCAAGCTTTGATACAAGAACCTTTCAATGAAGAAATGTGTACAAGATTTCACTCTCAATAAGTAGATGAGTACAAGTTGAAGTACTAGAACAAGAGAGATGAGTGTATGATGACTTATGAAAGTGTATCTTTCTCTAATGTAAGCTCACAATAAATGCTCTCTTGAAAAGGATGAGAAATCAATGAAAACAAGAGAGATTTGAACAATTGCTTTGATCTTTGAGAATATGAAAGATAGGAGAGCTTTGAATACAATTGATGAATCAAACCAATGCCCAAAATGAGTATTTATAGAGGTGGGAATAAATATGACTGTTTAGAGTTAGGTAGGGCATTAAATGCGCCAAACGGTAAATACAGTCGACTGCAATGCACCATTGCAGTCGACTGTCCCAAAAGTAGCCGTTGGAAATTCAAATTTCCAACTTGTAGTCGACTGTAATAGGCTACTGGAAGTATTGCAGTCGACTGCATTCTAATGCAGTCGACTGTAATACCTCACTGCCCAACTTGCAGTCGACTGCATTCCAATGCAGTCGACTGCATTCCTGAAAATGCAATTTCCTGTTTTTAAAGCATGAAAAACTTTTATACATGCAAGCAAAACCTATGGGCAAGTTCTAGGTATACAGTCATCGTAACGATCATCTCTCTATGTCTAGTTTACAAAGACGGAAATAAAAGCATGAAAACTTCAATCGACGATTTCCCTCTTTGATGCGTTCCGTTGTGAGTCTTTGATCGTGTTGCTCGTTTAATAATCCATTTGCATGAGTATGAGATTTTTCCTATTGCTTCATCAACTCAATGCATGTTAGACAACATAATCATCAATGTTAGTTATCATCAAGATCAAATATAATCCTAGGTTAAATAACCGTAGGGTTAACAATCTCTCCCTTTTTGATGATGGCAAACATTGATTCAAATAATATGAGATATGTAAGATAATAAAGCCAAAGAAGCATAACAATCTCAATTATAAACCATAAGGGGTCATGAGAAGAAATCATGACAAAAAGCTCCCCCTATCTTAAGTAATATAGGGCTCTCCCTAACTTAAGCAATATATGCTCATATCAAGTCCACACAAATATGAATCAACAATATTTTCTCCCCCTTTTGACATCATTGAAAAATATCGAGGGTGTGTGTGAAAGTGATCAACTTATGTATCCATCCATGGATAATCAATATAGCCAACAAGGGCTTTCAAAAAACAAGAAAGCACAAGTACTTGAATAACCATTGAAAGGTGTACCAAGCGCCTTTTACAAAACTAACACAAAAAGGAATTAGAAATATGACTGTGTGCAAATCAAATGAGATTAAATGAATATCAACAAAATCAATAATTTTGAAAAGAGAAACATCAACCAAAGCATGCTACAAGCATATGTGATAATGCTCAAGCATGTAAAGAGCAATTAGCATGATTATTCACAAGAGATATAACATTTAGTCACATAGGTGAAGACATGCCAAGTTCTCTTCTAAGAGCGGTAAACCTCTTCGAATCTAAAGGTTTAGTGAAGATATCCGCTAATTAATGATTTGTGTCCACGAAATCTAGAACAATATCACCTTTTTGCACATGATCACGGATAAAATGGTGTTTGATTTCTATGTGCTTTGTGCGTGAATGTTGGATGGGATTTTTGGTTAAATCAATGGCACTAGTATTATCGCATAAGATAGGTATGTGATCATACTTGAGTCCAAAATCCAAAAGGGTTTGTTTCATCCAAAGAATTTGTGCACAACAAGCACCAACTGCCATATATTCGGCTTCGGTGGTAGAGAGTGCAACCGAGTTTTGCTTTTTGGAACTCCAAGAAACAAGAGAGTGACCTAGGAATTGGCAACCTCCACTAGTACTTTTCCGCTCGGTTTTACAACCGGCATAGTCGGCGTCGGAGTAACCAATTAGGTCAAAAAATGAAGTGTTTCTAGGAAACCATAACCCTAAATTGTGAGTGCCCTTAAGATATCTAAGGATTCTCTTGACGGCAATCAAGTGAGATTCCTTAGGACAAGCTTGAAATCTAGCACATAAACAAAGACTAAACATTATATCGGGTCTACTTGCGGTAAGGTAAAGGAGTGATCCCATCATACCTCGATAGCGCTTAATATCAACATCCTTACCCTTTTCATCTTTATCAAGCTTTAATGAAGAGCTCATTGGAGTGTCAAAAGCATTTGATGCTTCCATGTCAAATCTCTTGAGTAGCTCTTTGGTGTATTTGGCTTGGTTGATAAAGATTTCATCCTTACTTTGTTTGATTTGCAATCCAAGGAAGAAGGTGAGTTCTCTCATCATGCTCATTTCAAACTCCTTACTCATACAAGAAGCAAACTCTTCGCACAAGGATCCATTAGTAGCACCAAATATAATATCATCAACATAGATTTGCACCAACAATAAGTCATTGCCCTTAGATTTTATAAAAAGAGTGGTGTCAAGTTTTCCTCTTGAAAAACCATTTTCTAAAATAAAACTACTTAGCCTTTCATACCAAGCTCTAGGAGCTTGTTTTAACCCATAAAGAGCTTTGCTAAGACAAAAAACATGGTTTGGAAATTTTTCATGTTCAAAGCCGGGAGGTTGAGCCACATAGACCTCCTCCGAAATAAAACCATTTAGAAAGGCACTCTTGACATCCATTTGAAAGAGTTTAAAATCTCTATAGCAAGCAAAAGCTAATAGCATTCTAATAGATTCAAGTCTAGCTACCGGTGCATAAGTTTCATCAAAATCAATTCCTTCATCTTGGTTATAACCTTGGGCCACTAATCTAGCCTTGTTTCTAACCACGACTCCGGATTCATCAAGTTTGTTTATATAAATCCATTTTGTGCCTATAATCCTAAAGTTTTGAGGTTTAGGCACAAGGGTCCAAACTTGATTTCTTTCAAATTGAACTAGCTCTTCTTGCATAGCAAGCATCCAAGATTCATGATGTAGAGCTTCGGAGAATTTCTTCGGTTCAATTTGGGAAAGAAATGCTATATTAACATGTTGTTGAAGAGAGCGTCGAGTTCTTACCCCACTCGAAGGATTACCTAAGATTTGATCACTTGGATGATCCTTTTTGTAAGTCCAATCTTTTGGTAATTCTTGAGAGTTGTCCAAGTTTGAAGCATCATTGATTGCTTCCTCGTTTCCCCCTTGAGAACTTGAATGTTGCTCCCCTTGATTAATTTCTTTGGGGTTGCCTTGTAGTGTTTCACTTATGTCCAAAGTTCTCAAGTCATTATCCATGTCATCTACATTAACAATGTTAGTCTTCCGAAGAAAAGGATTAGTCTCATCAAAAGTAACATTAATGGATTCTTCAACAACCAAAGAACTTTTATTATAAACTCTATATGCCATACTATTATTAGAGTAACCAAGAAAAATACCCTCAAAGGTTTTGGAATCAAATTTGCTAAGGTGATCCTTGGTATTTAAAACAAAGCATTTGCAACCAAAGACTCTAAAAAAGCTCACCTTAGGTTTCTTATCATTAAAAAGCTCATAAGGGGTTTTTAACAAAAATTTTCGCAAGATAACTCTATTAAGAACAAAGCATGCACAATTGATCGCCTCCGCCCAAAAGTATTTAGGTAAACCATATTCGTTAAGCATTGTTCTTGCCGCTTCTTGCAAAGACCTAATCTTTCTTTCGGCAACACCATTTTGTTGAGGAGTTCTAGGAGCCGAAAAGTTATGTGATATCCCAAAGTCATCACACAAGGCTCCTGTTTTTTGAATTTTCAAATTCTCTAACATGATCACTTCGAATGTTTGTAATCAAATAACCTTTTTGATTTTGAACACGTTTTGCAAATGAAGTGAACACATTTAGAGATTCATCTTTGGTAGCCAAAAAGAAAGTCCAAGTATAGCGAGAATAGTCATCAACAATAACAAAACAATATGATTTACCACCAAGACTAGTAGTTGGGATTGGTCCAAACAAATCCATATGAAGTAATTGCAAGGGTCTAGAAGTAGATACCATTTTCTTCGGTTTGTGAGAGACCTTCTTTTGCTTACCCATTTGACAAGCATCACATACTTTATCTTTCTCAAACTTGATCTTCGGGAGACCCCTCACAAGTTCTTTGCTTGAAATATCCTTCAAGTGCTCCATGTGCATGTGACCAAGTCTTCGATGCCAAAGCCAAGATGTTTCACTAATAGCACTAAGACACTTGACATCTTGGTTAGCTAAATCATTTAATTGAATGGAGTAAACATTGTTATCTCTACTACCAACCAAAATAGTTTCATTGTTCTTCAAGGATAGTATAGTGCATTGAGAAGCCTCAAAGATAACTTTAAAACCTTTATCACTAAATTGACTAATACTAAGCAAGTTATGCTTCAATCCTTCAACATATAACACATTCTCAATTGAATGTGGTTCCTTACCAATAGTTCCTTTACCTTTGATTTTTCCTTGAGAATTGTCACCAAAGGTCACATTTCCTCCTTCTTTGAGATCAATCGAGGTGAAAAGAGATATGTTGCCGGTCATATGTCTTGAGCATCCACTATCAAGAATCCACTTCTTGCTACTAGATTTTACTTTGAGACATACCTATAAACACAAATCAAGTAGTGACTTTTGGTACCCAAATTTTCTTGGGTCCTTGGATGTTAGTCTTGCATTTGTATTCTTGACCTTTCACAATCCACATTTTCTTTCTACCTCTAACAAAAACAATTCTACAAGGACAATGATTAGTCGTATGCCCTTTCTTGTTGCACCAACCACAATGTGTAAAAGGTGTACAATAGTTCTTTGGTCGTTTTGTAAGAATATTCAACCTAGCTTGTTGGTGCAAAACTTTATGAGGCATGGCCATGGGATCTAATCCAAGACCACCTTTGTTTAGGACAATTCTTTGGCGTCCAAGCATGACATCCAAATTGTTTTGACCATCAACAAATTTTTCAAGACATTTTCTCAAATCAGAAATCTCAATTTTAAAATCTTCATTTTGTTTTTCTAAAACCAAAGTTTTGGAAGAGATTTGTTTTGAGCTAGGAGTGTTAACAAGTAATTCAACCAAATCGTTATTCACATGCTCTACATATAAATGGCTAGACATGCATTCATTCTTGGCATGCAACTTATCATTTTCCATTATCAACTTCTGAATTTGCTTATTAGCTTCAAAGAATTTCTTAGACAAAATAATATTTTTCTTGAAAATTTTCTTGGATTCCTCATATAAGCTATCATAAGCATCTTCAAAACTTTCATTATCACTATCACTACCGGAAGAAGAGCTTACCTCATGATTAGCCATGAAGCACACATTTGCTTGATCATTCTCTTCATCACTTGAATCAAAATCACTCCATGTTGAGGTATGTTCGGCATTCATTGCTCTTTCCTTTTCCTTGTTCTCTTTCTTAGAGAATTGTCTTCTTTAGCTCTTTCCCATACATCTCTTCTTTCCTTCTTCTCCTTTTTGTAGATAGGACAATCCATCTTCATGTGTCCCGGCTTGTGGCATTTGTAGCAAAGCCTTTCTTCGTTGCTAGCATTTTGTTACCTTCTCCCATCATTCCTTCTAAATCTTAAGAACTTCTTGAAGTTCTTTGCAACCATTGCAATATCCTCTTCATTAAATTCTTCATCATCATCACTTGACTCAAGGTTTGAAGATGAAGCTTTAAGAGCAATTGATGTAGGCTTCTTCTTGACGTCCTCTTGATCAAAGGTCTTGAGTTGCATTTCGTACGTCATGAGTGAGCACATCAATTCATCAAGAGGAAAAATGTTGAGATTCTTTGATTCTTGGATGGCGGTGATCTTTGCATCAAAAGCTCTTGGTAAGGACCTAATCACTTTTCTCACTAGATCATCATTAGTGAATTCCTTACCCAATTGTTTCAAAGGATTCACAATGTTAGTAAAATGAGTATTCATATCCGTAATGGATTCATTTGGAAGCATATGGAATAACTCATAATCTCTAAACAATAAATTCATCTTGGAGTCTCTAAGAAGAGAAGTCCCTTCATGGGTGACTTGAAGAGTATCCCAAATACTCTTAGCGGAATTACACATAATGACTCTATTGAGTTCATTAGTGTCTAAAGCACATAAAAGACAATTTTTTGCTCTAGCATTCATACAAATCATCTTCTTGTGATGATCACTATACTCCGATTTTGATTTAGGCTCTTCAACCTTGTCAACCACCTTTATCGGAATGAATGGGCCATTCTCAACAATATCCCACATCTCATAGTCTTGAGATTCTAAGTAGATTTTCATCTTAACTTTCCACATACTATAATTGGTCCCATTAAACAATGGAGGCCTAGTGGTAGAACTACCCTCCATACCCCCAACATAAGCCATGATCGATTAACTCTCTTGGTGTTACCCAATATAACAAGAGCCAAGGCTCTGATACCACTTGTTAGGATCAAGCGCTTACCACTGCACCAAAAGCTATAGCTGTTAGTAAGGGTGCAATTTTATTTCCTTAAAGTTTCTCAGAACCGCATCTAGCATAAGGGGCTGCACCCATCCCATAATAGGTGCCATGGGCAGGGATGTTAAGCCCATCGAATCCTAAGGAAGACGCTGACCAATTTTAAGGCTAACAATCTCCCCCCAGTGTCAGCCGGGGGATTCGAACCTATGACCTTGCTCTGATACCACTTGAAACCAATAAAATAACCCTAGAGGGGGGTGAATAGGGTTTTAAGACTACTTTAAAAATTAACAACCAACAAACCTCAATCACAATAACTCAAATAAATAAACAACCAATCTCAACACAAATTTAAAACGATAAAGTAAAGAGAAAAGAGTTTAGAGATAGTTGAGAAGGAGAATTAAATGGTTCGGCTTGATATACCCACAAGCCTACGTCCACCCCTTCAAGGAAGTCCTTTGAAAGGCCCTAGAATCCACTAGTATGATCTTCCTTACGGGTCAAGATCGAACCTCTTACAATCCCTTGATGCTATGCCCACATCAAGAACAAGCTTTGACAAACCCAAAGCTTCAAAGCTTGACAACCCCAAGCTTTGATATAAAAACCTTTCAATGAAGAAATGTGTACAAGATTTCACTCTCAATAAGTAGATGAGTACAAGTTGAAGTACTAGAACAAGAGAGATGAGTGTATGATGACTTATGAAAGTGTATCTCTCTCTAATGTAAGCTCACAATAAATGCTCTCTTGAAAAGGATGAGAAATCAATGAAAACAAGAGAGATTTGAACAATTGCTTTGATCTTTGAGAATATGAAAGATAAGAGAGCTTTGAATGTAATTGATGAATCAAACCAATGCCCAAAATGAGTATTTATAGAGGTGGGAATAAATATGACCGTTTAGAGTTAGGTAGGGCATTAAATGTGCCAAACGGTAAATACAGTCGACTGCAATGCACCATTGCAGTCGACTGTAACCCAAAAGTAGCCGTTGGAAATTCAAATTTCCAACTTGCAGTCGACTGTAATCGATTGCAGTCGACTGTAATAGGCTACTGGAAGTATTGCAGTCGACTGCATTCCAATGCAGTCGACTGTAATACTTCACTGCCCAACTTGCAGTCGACTGCATTCCTGAAAATGCAGTTTCATGTTTTTAAAGCATGAAAAACTTTTATGCATGCAAGGGAAACCTATGGGCAAGTTCTAGGTATACAGTCATCGTAACGATCATCTCTCTATGTCTAGTTTACAAAGACGGAAATAAAAGCATGAAAACTTCAATCAACGATTTCCCTCTTTGATGCGTTCCGTTGAGAGTCTTTGACCGTGTTGTTCGTCTAATAATCCATTTGCATGAGTAGGAGATTGTTCCTATTGCTTCATCAACTCAATGCATGTTAGACAACATAATCATCAATGTTAGTTATCATCAAAATCAAATATAATCCTAGGTTAAATAACGGTAGGGTTAACAGAATTGATTTGTTAATTTAGAAGTTTACATGCTCTTTCAATGTTGGTAACTTGAGACAAAGAAGAAGGCAGCTGGGGAGAAACAATGAGGATTGATGCCCAAAAAACATAAATGTTTGGCGATTTATTATTTTTCAGTGGATTTAAGACTTTTCTTATGTTGGAAACTTGTTAAATTAGATGTGATGAAATTTGAAACTTCTTCTAGTGTTTGGAAGTTTGTTAGTTGTCATGTTCTTATATATTTTTTTACATAATTTATTGTTTTAGTGTATTATTATTTATTTATTTTAATATTGCGCCTCGCTTCGAAAAGGCGCGCGCCTAGGCTCCAGGGACCTTTTGCGCCTTAGGTACGCCTGTGCCTTTAGCAACATTGGCCCCGAGGGATCATCGTTATCCCTCGCTCACATGGGGAGGCTGCCACCCGGGATAATCCATTCTCGGGCTCATGCCCGAAGGCTGTCCCGTATAGCGGCTCACAAACTCCCCGCAGCCTAGTGCCAATATCTCAGCATCGGAGCAAAGATCCACTCCCATGGCATCTAGCAGATCCTTTCGCTCACTCAGTTTCTTAAATAAGGAGAGCAAGGCATCAACTTACATCAAATTAGATAATGAGTAACTTTAAACACGAACAAACTTACGAGATCAAATTTAATTGAAGGCCATTAGAAAATTTACGAGCTCAAATGCCCTACGCTCATCAATCTGACCCCTAGGGTGGTACTTCTGGCCTTTTGTCCTCTTGTCCACCTTATTACGACTATTTTCTTCCTGGTGATGCGATAGTACCACCCTAGATACTGCTCGATGCTGACCACGGAGTCAGGCTCCGACACAATGGCTGCCAGCGTGTCTTGCCAAGAACCCCACATTTCAATTTTGTTTGCGCACAATTCATGTGCATTCATCTGCCCGAATCTTTGGGTACCTTATGGGTTCCTATTAACCCTCATGTCTGGGGCATCAGCTGGTAACCCCTACGAGGCATTCAAAATTGTGCATGGCGCGATCTGGTAGTTGCCATTCCGCGATCTCAAAGTGAATCAGTGGAGTACGTTGTAACCCGAAGAACGTGAAGACGAACGACTCTGCCATCCATCCCGTCAAACATTTGTATGGCGCCCAACGTATTTGGCTCGGGGATAGCGAGTCAAACTTCCCTCAATATAACACGATGTTGCGATGGGGATCATTTCTCCTCGGGTAGTGGCTCTCCCTTCGACTTTACTCCCAAGCGCACAACCGAGGCCACACATTATTGGTTCATTTCTTACGGTTGGGTGCGCTGACAGTAATGTGTTCATAAGACCACACTTGAGAACAAAGACAAATTAGGGGTGTATCGTCAAAATTTATTGTGCACTGACTAATAAAAAAATATTGAAAACGTAATTACAAAGAGTTATATGATATACATGTAACAATGAGAGACATGCACATATAGCTTTGGAGTCGGGCCTTGTTGCCTTGTGCAATGCTCGATACAAGTATGCAATAGTTACTGCACCCCAGGCATACTCCCCAACCTCTTGCAGGTTACCCAACAACGCTAAATATTTGATTTGAACCGTATTCTTCGACGTCGTTGGGAATAGAATTGCCCCCATCACCCACAGTAGGAAGGCCTTCATGTGCAACACAAGCATCTCATCCGTGTAGTTTTTCGGCAAAACCCCGAAGTTTTCTACCAACTACCACCTCAACTTTATCCCACCATTGCTAAATTCATTCTCGGGTATTGAAGTAAAGAAGTCCCTAGAAACTCTCTTATTTGTTGCGAAAGACCTAGAAGCAATTACTGGCTGCCCTGTCACCGGTAATCCTAAGATGTACCTTACATCTTCTAAGATGATTGTCATCTCTCCAAGAGGGAAGTGAAACGTATTCGTTTCACTTCTCCACCGTTCAACAAGGGCATCTATTAAGTTCCGGTCAAGTTGCTGAAAGATATCCCCATGAGTAAAAACCCCAAAACCAATTCCACGCAACAATTTTTTCTGGAGTTTGTTCAATTGCCAATCGCCAATTTTTGAATTGTTAGGTTACTTATACTGAAATGAGTGGTGCTCTTTCCTATGAATTAACAAAGATTATTTAAGCAATGCAAAAGGTCTACATTGTTCGTGAGAATAAGAAAGTTGATAAAATAAGTATCTTATTGTCCATCCCAAATGAGTGTATCGATATGATTTGCTTGGTCGTATAATACGGAGGGATCTTCTGGTCTAAGGTTAAATGCCATTTTTTTGACTGAAATTATAGGAAAACATCAAGTTTGGAAGTTTTTATCAAACACTGGCAAATTACCAACGCTAGCACATGCATAATACACACACACACACACATCGTTCGCTACATTATCTTGTCGATGGTGATTTTGACCAAAATGTCTCGAAAGTATCTAATGAGTCGGGATTCACAGGCAAACATGAGGCAGTATTGTAAATTTCACCGTCCACTAAAACATGTGGCAGATGGTAAAGTTTACTTAAAAAAAAAAAAGATCTGGCCCATTCATCGGCTTTGGATGGACGACCAGATGGCGCTGACAACTTACCTTAAGTTGCCTGCACAAGCAACGAATCAGCTCCCAATATATATATATATATATATATATATATATATATATATATATATATATATATATATGTACACTCACACACACACACACACTCCACTAAGAGTTACAGTTAGCCTTGCCCCCCCTTATTCTCCTGGATCTCTTCGCTATTTAAGATACCTTCGACCGGAGTAGGCCTCAATCATTACTAAGTGTAGCGGTTAGTATAAAAATATCTCCAGAACCTCTAAGGGACGGCCAAATCACCGGTGCGGTAGATGTGGATTGGCCATATATATAAATGATAGTAATAATAATATTAACAATATTTAATAATAATTATAATTATAATTATAATTATAATTATAATATCATTCTTGAAAGAGGTCGAACTATTTTCCTTTTCTCTCTTAAAAGGTGACGAGTTCTGGCATCGGGTCCATATTTTGATATTGGGACCAATCCGAAGAATTCTCTCAGATCCCATTGGCTGAATATTATCCTCACATCCATGACCTTGCCTGAATCCTAAGATATATACAGAAAGGTTTTCCGGAAGGTCTCATTGCCTTGGCCGTTCAACAAGTAAGGACGGCTATGAAGTTAGAATCGCTAAAAGTTTTAATATGTAAGATACTTAAGGTCGAATATAACAGTAAGAAATATGCAAACTTCTGACCTCTATCTCCTTCCGTCGGCAACCCTTACTGCAAATCTGGCGAGGCGCAAAAACCTCATTTCAGATTCTTGATTTGCTTCCATTTGCTTCCGTCACACTGGCAAATTCGACATTTGTTCACAATATAGATGAGTTTCATATTGTTTTTCAGTGTAGTATTTAATAAACTTTAATTATTTTTGTATTGTAAATCTGAAAAGAATATCCAAACAAGTTAATGCATAATTTTCAGTTTTTCCCAAAAGATCTTGTAACCAAACAAAACATGCCACGTTTGAAGGACATGTCTTTTGAACCGCTGGACTGCCACCAAGCTTTATGCAATTTGAAGGCTTTCGAGTTAGCAAGCATAATCAATCCTCTTCAAGTGGTAAACCCGGCCCATAAGAAGTAGACCGGGAAGCGCCAATAAGGCGTTTGAACAAACGTTTGAAGGACATGTCTTTTGAACCGCTGGACTGCCACCAAGCTTTATGCAATTTGAAGGCTTTCGAGTTAGCAAGCATAATCAATCCTCTTCAAGTGGTAAACCCGGCCCATAAGAAGTAGACCGGGAAGCGCCAATAAGGCGTTTGAACAAATTCTGTCTCTGTCGCCCACCCACACACAGTACCCCCATGGATTAGTACCAAGCTCTAGTGACCCTCTTCGAACTGCACGGACCCCTCCATCGGAAAACGGAGATGCCTCTGAGATCCACCAATGGACGATGGGGAGGCCAATAATCTTCCTGCACCAACGGCGCCGCCGCCCAAGAAGAACAATCTCAGCCGTCCGATCAACATCGACTCCAACACGACGTCGTCTTCCTCCTCCTCCTTCTCTTCCGCCTCTCCTCCGGACTTCCTCCGCCAAGTCCAAGCCGCCTTCAAGCGCCACCGCCCTCTCGGTACTTCTTAGGGGCCATGTTCATAAATTGTGTCAAGAGCATTGTCTAATTTATGAGTTTTGCTGCAATACCCTTGATGTGAAACCAGCTGCTCTTTCTAGCTTACATTTCTAGCGATCGAATTGAGCATATTAGGGCCATGTTCGTAAATTGTGTCAATAACACTGTCAAATCTAGCACTTTGGCTACAACACCCTTAATGGAAAACTCGGTTTCCCTTTCTAGGTTGCTTTTCTATCCACTGAATTGATTTGATAGGGCCTGTTAGTATATTGTGTCAGTCAAATGGTCTAACTTGAGGGCCTTGCTAAAATTCCGAGATGCGAATTTAGGGTTTCTGGGTACCTTTTTTGTGTTCTACAGTGCTTGCTTATGATTCTAGGAGTTTTACGAGTGTTAGGTCCTAGCATATGAGAACAGCATAGAAAAGCAAAAAGCAGAAACTGAAATTTTTTTTTTTTTTTGAGTTTTAGATCTCAGTCTGTAATTCGTGTTACTAACATTGTCTAATTTAGGACTTTGCTTAAAAACCCAAATGTAAAATTTTAGGGTTTCTTGGTTGCTTATTGTTTTGTTTTTGGCATTTTTTGATTTCACATTCTTGACAACGCCAGCCTAGTTACTTTTTCTCATGCTTTGCCAAATTTTACCGTATATGCCTCTCACTTACCATGCATTGACTGGTTTTTCTCTAATGTAATTAGCACCAACTTAGAGTCGAAGAAACTTCTCATTTTTCTACTATTTTTGGTCCATATACAAATTGGTCTCCTTTTTGTACTTTTTTGCTTACTCTCCATTTTGGGTTGTTTTCTGTTGTTTACTTATGTGGGATTTACAGGTGGGATGCAGTCGAATAGTATAAGACCAAGAAGAT
This sequence comes from Escallonia rubra, assembly GCA_033065855.1. Lineage (NCBI taxonomy): Eukaryota > Viridiplantae > Streptophyta > Magnoliopsida > Escalloniales > Escalloniaceae > Escallonia > Escallonia rubra. The sequence continues at coordinate 208,492 of JAVXUO010002619.1, read as the reverse complement.
TAGTGGGTCCTCAACGAGAAACATCAAAGTGCTCAAATTCAAATGTGGCTGCTGTAGTGGAGACAAAGAAGATGCAGGACGAGATCTCAGTGAACCAAAGAGTCAGGGATTATGTTATGCAGACAAAGAGTATAGTCTCTGTTGTAACAGAAACTCAAGAGGATGGATTGATCACACGTGAAGAACATTCAAAACACTTCGATGCTCGGAAAGATCAACCATTAGCTACTGGTGGTAAAAATAACGATTCCGTTTCTTCGTCGTTTGTAGATTATGAGTATGCCCCAGTGGTTGATTGTCAGAAGAAGGTCCAATTTGCATTGGGGAACACAAGAACTCAGGGTAGTAAATTGCTGCATATGTAGCTTAATAACTATAGTTACTGTGCTAAATAAATACTATTATCCTTTTTCCTTTTAATCATGTCGCAGACATATCATATTTCTTATTGTAAATGCCTGATCAGGTTTGCTAACATATCAAGTTTGATTTTGTCACATATACTTTATCTATTGCAAATTATTACATGACCTGTAGATTAGGCAAACTATACATATTATCAAATAATCGCATATGCTGCATACTGTCTATTTAGGGGCCAATGACCGAATGGCCATAGGAACAGACTACTTACCATCTCATATGGGTTCACTTGCATTGACAGAAATGGAATGGGATTTGAGCAATCAAGTGGAGGCTTTACCTGCTATCAGTCAAGAAATGAAGCACACAAATCTTCAAAATGTGGAAGTGGATGCTGGTTTAAGATCGGATGATGGGATTTTGTCCTTGGCCACAAAGGGAGCTACAGAAGTTCAGGATCAGCTGCACCAATTTAGAAACTTTCTGCATAGTGACTCGAGCCACCCCATGACTCAATCTTTAGTTGCTGGGTCTTCTTGCGCTACCACAACACTAGTGAATTCAGCTTCTGCCCCCATCCTCAATTCAGCAACTTATTTTCCCCATCCCCAAAATATTAGCTCTCGTGTGGGCATAGAATCTTTGGGAGATTGTAATGTAAATAGTCAACCTCTGGCCCCGCGAGATTTGGTGCAACATTTACATCTTTCACCCAAGTACACCTCTGGAAGGATAGCTCACAACCCAGCAAATGCAGCCCAAGCTCCCAGATCTTCCATGGACACTCATATGGATGTTAAGGACTATGACCTATATAAGAAGGAGCAAACCAATGTGCCTAAGGAACAGGAAGTCCCAAAAGACCCACCCCCTCTTCATGACAAGTCATCAAAAGGGGAAGGATATGTAGGTGATCTTACTGATGTACAATCTCAGGCTCCCTTGTCTATAAACCCATCGACAGACGTAAAGTTTGAACCTACCAAGTTAGAAAAACAGGAAAAGGGTGAAGGCGGTAAAGCAACATCTGCACCTCGCAAAAGAAGTTATGATCCTGATTTGTTTTTTAAGGTCAACGGGAAGCTTTACCAAAGGCTTGGCAAGATAGGCAGTGGTGGAAGTAGCGAGGTCCACAAGGTCATTTCACAAGATTGCAAAATCTATGCCTTGAAAAGAATTAAGCTTAAAGGTCGTGACTATGCTACTGCTTATGGATTTTGTCAGGAAATTGAATATTTAAACAAACTGAAGGGAAAGAGCCACATTATTCAACTCATTGACTATGAGGTAAGTACTTCAGACCTATGATTTGATACTGTTGTAAATTACTTTGTCGTGTATGTGGTGCACAGTTTAGATCTTTGATCATCGTAAATAATAAGGCATATGATGGTCCACCTGGCATGTAAGGTTGGCTTTGAATAAGGACAGTTATGACTTTCGAGCAGAAAAAGTTTGTTGGATTAACATCAAACAGTTTTGTTTTGGGAAATGTTAGTTCTGGGTAATATGTTGGTGTCATTTCATCATGATGGACTATGAGGATTGTCTTTTTGAATATACTGTGCTTCGAAGCTGTTACCGAAGAGGACCGCAGCCCGTTATCAGCAAGCTGCTGGAGTTCTAGTTTGTCTATTAGATCCATATGTCTGAGCATCTCGATTTTCTAACCTAAATATCAAGTCTTAAAACTGACCTAAAACCCATGTAAATCCTTCTAAAATACTATCTATAATGTGTTTGTATTTTGATTCCTATCTATAGGTCTTTGCCCAAAGCACATCCATTCAGAGGTTGCCAAGCTCCACTGTCCTTCACCAGAGTCTGGAGCCTTCTTGTAGATATGCTTGTTTAATCATTGACATGTCAGGTTAAAAATTGACCATCTTTTCAGATTTCGTGGGAGTGAAGTTCCCGGAGTACGGTGATGACTGATGATTATCTTTGCTAGAAACTGAATAAGCGGGCTTCTTCTGTATGCGATTCTATTGTTCTGCCATGCATTTTGTACTGGAGGTACATTTTCCTTGGAGAAGCATTTGGAGGGTTTCTTTTAAGGTACCTTTCTTTGTGGGTCAGCTGTGCGTGGAGGAATATTGACTGTTGATCACTTTAGAAGGAGAGGGTAGATCTTGACTAGGTAGTTCGTCAGGTGTACGAAGCCTGAGGAAATCGTTGATAGTTTGCCTCTTTGTTGTGAGAGCCGTAGTTTACAGACTGTTTTGCGCTGCTAGGTCCAGTGAGAGGATGGGTGGGGTTGAGATGAAGGTGGAGCCTTCTTATGTGATCCATTTGGATGGAGAGGAATATACACGTATACCAATCCTGAGCGGAGCACCCAAGAGTTATCTTAAGCAAAGGTCACGTTCCTGAGAAGAGCTCGGAACGTAACCTTTAACTTTGCTACATTTTGCTCACTTATACAGCTATACAGAACATTAAGAATGTAGTTACATTCCAAAATGTCACATGAAAGCCTTGAGGTTCTCATCAGAGTTTTTAGCTTCACTTCAGTGCATCTGTTGTCTAACTTAAGTGTTTCTGAGACTATTTTGACACCCATTTACCTCTCAGGTGACAGATAAATCTTTACTTAAGGAAGTCATGAATGGTTCAATGAGTAATAAGGATAGCAGAGTCAGGGAAGATGGAAATATAAGCATGGTCCTCGAGTATGGAGAAATTGATCTGGCCCACATGCTGTCCCAGAAGTGGAAGGAAATGGATATCTCAAACTCAAGTATGGATCAGAACTGGCTCAGGTTCTACTGGCAGGTTTTTGACCTACTCATTATGTTCTCATTCATTGTTGTGTCCAGTTATCTCTATTTGGCAGTATTCATGAATTCTGATTGGTACCATTACATGCATCTCCAATTCCTTCAACGGCATTAATTTCCGGAAGCCATCTTCTTTAAACTCTGTTGACCATATTCCTGTAACACGCTATGCATTTTTCTGTCACTTGTATGCATTAAGCATGACCATTTTCTTTGAACATGTCTTGAAGCTCTTCTGCATAAAGTATGTCTCCATGTTCACCCGACCTGTATCACTTAAAACCTTCTCTCATGCCAAGCTAAAAATAGTGTGATTTACAAAATCACTTTCTGTGACAAGTAGCAGACCCTTATTAAGTTAATTTTTGCAAACAGTGCCTTTAATAACATATTCTTGTGGTGCCTTTTCAACTTTCTCGACCATTTAAAGTAGTCATTTTCTTCTTCCATGTGTTACAATCCATGTAAGTTTAGTAAATTAGTGAATTTCCTTTATCTAAGAAAATCAAATTCTGCACCTGAGTATTTCACCTCTTGTGTTTCTGAATGATCTCAGCCTTCAAGGTTGTTACCACTTATTCTGTTTCTTCATTTTTGAGCATTTTCGCCACTTAGCTTTCTAAATTCAAAGCTTGAAGCTCTTCCTCGCTCGGTCTCATCCGTTTCTTTGACTCTACAAGCGTTGAACTCTTTTCCCTCCTCAATTAGGGTGTCTTAGCCATGATTCACATTTTTTGTCTGTAAACTCCTCTTCTTTGCAACTTTATGCCCAACACTCCGTGTTGGTAACTAGTCACCTCTAAGGTCGGAAGCTATGACCTTATTCATTTGCCAAACGTAACTTGGAGACCTTGAATCTTCACTCCACACCCATATCTCGTGATGGACAGTTTTCTGCAGCCAAAGTTTCTTTTCTTCTTTCTTTTGTCGAACGGACCACATGCCACAGCTCACATACTTTCAGGTGTTATGTAAGGACACTTCTCATTCATATAATTTGAGAACATCCACTTTTCACAGCAAACATCCATTTGGATAGTTTCCTCCCAACCATAATGAACCTAAACCGTAACACCATAACTCCACCTGGACTACTGTGGCTCTGATACCACGTTGTTGCGAACAGTGTCACCAACTTACTCTTTGCATTCCCTTTTAACTAGTGTGAGTGTGAGAGTGAGCTGGTGACCCTTTGTCTCGAATACTATCTTTGCGTATTGCACTAGACATGTGCATGATGCAATTGACTATACGTGATGCCTCCAGCACTAATTACTTGGGCTATAGCCCCTTGAGGGAATAGGAGAATATGAAATTTGTAAACCTTAATAAGACATAAGAGAGGGGCCTGTGATCTCGTCGCTGTTGATTGTTTCATGTTTGTTAGAGTGACTGCATACTCACTGCACCTAAAATGGAATATTTACTAATTTCATAACCGTAAATGAGCCTTACATTCAGAATTAGGCCGATACTTCCATCTATAACAAGCTAAATGAAGTTCTTATGTTCTTTGGAAGACAAGATTCATTTTAAGCAGATGGCCTTGCTTGAGCTCTGGCCTCTCAACTCCTCACGACAAGTATTATATGCTTAAATATTTTTCACTTGAAAGCTTGCATAAATCAGACTCAGATCATTTGGAGTTGATGAAAGAAGAATAAAAAAACGATTGTCCAGTTTGGTCTCTGGACTGTCAGATGATGAGATTGTTTTTGTTAGGTTGAAAAACTTTCTGATAACAGTGGCAATGCCATAATTCTTTCCACTTTGAATTTAACTTGGTTGGTTAATTATTCCATCTTTGCTGAATTTGGTAATCTTTGGATACCAATTCCGTTGTCATTTTCATAATTTTAGAAAGATGAAAAAGATTCCTTTTGTGAAAACAAGAAAGCATGTACAACCTTGTTTAGATTCCGCTTTTGAGAATGCAACAGTAGTAAATGTGATTAGTAGTATACCCAAAAGTATGAAGATACTGACTGTTGTTCAACTAATTTTCATTGTCAAAATGAGTGTACAGATTCACGTAAGTGCGGATAGCGTGTTTGCCAAGGTGTTCCCAGAACAGTAAATTTGGTGTTCTTGAAACCAGAGGTTGGAAATGATAACGTGAGTCAAAACAGTGAATGCATACAGGCCATAGTAGATATACTGTTTAGACAATATAATATACTATGTTCGTGCACTGTTTGTGTGGTGCTACCTGCTATACTTTATATAGTCGAGTAGTTGGAATTGCAAGTCTTTGATGATCTACGTAGTAAACCTGCATACAGCCTGCTGGTTCTCTGAAGGGGTTTTTTTTTTAAGAAATATCTGAACTCCTTTTGTAGATCCCAAGTAGCCAAAATCTTTTCGATAAGTAGTGCTCCCTTTGGTTACTTTCTCCTCTTTCTAAAAGTAGGTTATGGAATACCAGGGTTTTCCAGTTGTACTCAGTAATATCATCAAGTCAAAAAACATGTACCCCCTCTGCCTCACAACATCACCTCCCCTTGCCCCACTCTCTCCCCTGCCTACCCGGCATTAACAGCCCCCATACAACCACTGTAACTCCAGCCACATCTAGGTTACACCATCGTAGCTCTTGTGCTACCAGCGAGTTCAATGGATCCCTCCTCTCCAATGTCATCTGGGGCACCCTGATGATTGCACTCTCCCGAATGGTGGTGATTTTAACAGGAATACCGCAGTGGAGTGGATGATATTTGGTGTTTATATGATGGCATTGAATATGAACTATAGGTTGCTATGATGAATTGAGCCAATGGCAATGGATAGCTGAGTTTACTGACTCTGGCACGTAGTTGCAATTATGTAAATGCTGCATGGGTTTTTGACAAGTAAAAAATACTAATGAAATGTTTGACTTTTATACGCCGACAAAAATTACGAAATGTCTGGAGTGAAAGAGAACACGCTGTCATCAGCAATATTTTATTATGTAAACTGTCTGATAAGCAAATAGAGGGTTCTAACTATTGGTTCTGCGGAGCTCTATAATAGGTATAACTGTACGAGGTTGGTAGAAGTTACAGTTATTGCAGATTTTCAATCGACTATCTACATCTAATTTGCTATATATAAGTAGCTAGTTATCAGTTTTCTTGGGTTTGTTGTTTTTCTACCATCTGCTTTTGTTTAGTAATGTAACAAATGGAAATTGCTCAAATAGGCTCTTGTATTTTAGATGCCCATCTTAAAGAATCACATTGTGCACCGTGTGGCCCTATAGCAGATTTAACCTTCTACTCTCTTACCACCACCACCCATTTCATCAATCAACTAGTATGAATTTTTTTCCCTGGGGAAGATATAAAGCGTCTTATGACATGCAGTGCTTTGTTGTCGTACATATTGTTGCACCTTGTTTGTGGTATACTTTGACAGAGGATATCTAATTGTACTTTGTAAACATGGCAGCAAATACTTCTGGCTGTTAACACTATACATGAAGAACGTATTGTGCACTCAGACTTAAAGCCTGCTAATTTTCTTCTTGTCAGAGGTTCACTAAAGCTTATTGATTTTGGCATCGCCAAAGCTATACTGAGTGATACTACTAACATCCAACGAGATTCGCAGGTGAGTTGTATGTCCTCTTTCCTTAAGTTTACTGAGTATTGCTCTACAAGTGCAACATAACCTCACCGTTTCTTCCCCTATAGCTTTTCAATTGGATGTTACAGTGAATAGAACAAAATACCGAGCACACTAATATGTCTTAGATATATTTTCAGTTTGTGAGTCAGTTTAAAGCAGCACTAGAGGAAGGAACAGTTTCTGTTAAAGATTCTTTGCCTTAACTAAAATTAATTTACTGTTGCAGGTAGGTACACTGAGTTACATGTCTCCTGAAGCGTTCATGTGCAATGAGACGGATGCGAATGGAAACACCATTAAGTGTGGCCGTCCATCAGACATCTGGTCACTTGGTTGCATCCTTTACCAAATGGTTTATGGAAGAACGCCCTTTTCTGAATACAAGACATTCTGGGCAAAGTTCAAAGTCATAACAGATCCAAACCATGAAATCATATACGAACCAGTTTCCAACCCATGGCTTCTAGATCTTATGAAGAAGTGCCTTGCGTGGGACCGAGATGAAAGATGGAGAATTCCTCAGCTACTTGCACACCCTTTTCTTGTTCCCCCACTGCCAGCCCAATTATCTAGCCCTCAAGATCAAAGCTGCAATCTGCTTCAGTTGATTGAAGAGTCCAATGACAATGACGAGAAAGCTCTGACGCTATGTTCTCAGCTCCAAAAGCTGCTGAGGGACCCTAGGCCAGCAATAGCATCTCAGGTATCGACATCAATAGACCAACAACGTAAGTTGCTCCGTGAAGTGTCAAACCTTTGCTTTCAACTCCAAGAACAGTTGGCAAATTCAGAAAGGGGTTAGATGGTAGGTTACCACATTGTGTGAGTTCTTTCATCTAGCATTATAGGTTTGGTAGGGATTTGGTCCGGGGCTTTAGTCAACCAATCAGTGCCTTACGCCCCATTTGTAGATTTTTGTTTTAACTTACCCTCTGATTTAGTATGGTATAGTCTGCAAAAAGGAAAAGGAAATGAACAATGCATCAAGTTGCTGGTGCATTAACTTTCCACCACATTGTCCTGATTGAATATGGCCTTACTAAGTCCCAGGAGACTCCATGTACTTCATAAAGAAAAAAATTGATCTGTATTGTATGTACATGTAAATTAACAAAATTCCGATGTATTCTCTTTTCTTGATTATGTAAAGTGTGTTAAACTACCTACTGATATTACAAAAATTTTATGCCGGAAGGATACAACTTGCAATATCAGTCTTGTTGAGTATGCAAGTTTATTGGTGTACCATATTTATCCTGCCTAAAAGGATAATAAGGCTCATACAAGGTAAGATAAGAGCATTTATATGACATAGAAAAAAAGTCAAATGTACTAGAGCAAAGGTTGCTTGGAAAGAGGTTTGTTTACCCAAAAAAAAAGGGGGGATTGGGAATTAAAAGATTAGAAGAATGGAACGAAGTTGCAATTTGCAAACACTTGTGGGATTTAGCTCATAAAAAGGACTCACTTTGGGTCAAGTGGTGTCACTCCTACGTAAAAAAAAAAAAAAAGGTGCACATCTTTGGACTTTTAAGCCACCAATTACTCTGTCTTGGACTTGGTGCAAGATACTAAATTTGAGAGAGCAGGTTCAAAAATTGTGTACATATCATGTGGGCAATGGAAAAAATACTTGGTTTTGGTTGGATAAATGGTTAACTAACGAAAGCCTAATCAAGATGTATGGTCATAGAATCTGCTATGATTCAGGACTGAATATTAATGCCAATGTGGAAGACATCATTGTGGACAACACATGGAGACTCCCTACAACAAGGTCACAGGCTTTGCAGCAGATAAATAATCTTCTGAGCACTCTACCACCCCCTAAGACAGATCAGGCGGATAAAATTCATTGGAAGCCCACTGGGAACTTTACAATTAATTCTGCCTGGAATTGTCTCAGAACTAAAACAAATTGTACTCCATGGTGGAAGGTAGTTTGGTTCAGTGGACACATTCCTAAATGTTCCACAATTTTGTGGATGCTATGCAAGAATGGTTTAAGAACTAAGGTCAATCTAAAGGAATGGAACATAACTCAAGATGACAGTTGTGTTCTTTGTTCTAATCAGCAGGAAAAAGAAGATCATTTGTTCATACAATGTCCATATGTACAAGAAATATAAAGGTTGGTCTTGGAGAGGATGAATATGAGGATACCATTGGAATCCTGGAATCAATTCCTACAATATGCAGCTAAGAAGTTTAGGGGGACAGGTTTTAGCACCAAGCTTTGTAAGCTAGCAGTTGCTATTGTAGTCTATGGCATATGGCAAGAAAGAAACTCAAGAATTTTCAAACAAATGCAAACCAATCCTCAAGGATGCTTCAGTGTAATACATCAGTGGATCAAGTATAGAGTGAGTAGCTAGAAGAAAGTACTACCAAATGCAAGGAACAAAGAGTTGTGTGCAGCATGGGGATTTAGCAAGTCCATTTTCATAGATGCCCAGAATGTATAGGAAACAAGTACATATTCATTGATAGGTAGCTCATATAGCAAAATGTATAGTTTTTTATTTCAGTTTTGGAGATGTACAAATGGCTGTTTCTATTACTTCAATATGAACGAATACATTGGCTTTTGACCAAAAAAAAGGATATTACAAAAATCTCGATTTAGCAGAACGATTTTTACACGCTGGTCTTGCTGCTGCTTCTCTGCTCTTTCTATTGATCAATACCATTTCTTTACTGTAACAGTGGCCCGAAAACGCAATGATATTCAGGAAAAAGTTCGGCTATAATTCAACCCCATCCCTCCCCCCTCCACTAAATGGTAAGTGGCACTTAAATACTTATATGCCAAAAAGTGTTAATGAGATTTGTCGCTGAAGGTTTTTATAGAACTGTCATTAACCATATTTAGTGACCATTAGTTTTCGTTATATGACTCGTTTTAGCAAAAGAGCTACACTGTGTTGCAGCCATATTATATCCTATGTGTAACTATGCAAATCTTCATATGGTCACTTAAATTTGATACTCACAATCATGGTTTATGTAAGAAAAAGGACCTAGGACCCTTCTTTACCCAAAACAAAAAAAGGCCAAAAGAAGAAAGAACAAATGGTACATCATAAGGCCTCGTTGGATTACAATTTTCCATTTTCTGGTATTGTTGTGTTATTCTATTTTAGAAAAGTGAAAATTTACATTTTTTTCTGAAAAGTTATTTGTGTTGCTTTCTTTCACCTAATCGTATCCCGTTAGCCCTTACATTTGTATTTTAAGAAAGAATGTGTTTCTTTATGATTCTCTTACACATCTTGGACCTTTGTTTCTGACAGTGTCCTTACAGTGCACGCTGTGGTTTACCCTTGTAGGTGGGAAGTGCCACCTGCATGTAATAGGGTCAGTACCATAGGAATTCAGGGTGTTACACTCAGTCTTGGATGGTTTTGGAAAGGGCTAACAAGTCTCTCATTGAAGTGGTTTACAGATTTTTAAGGCAGAATGCACAAGATAAAATGCTGATTAAGTAGAATGCAATACTAGAGGATTCTGAAGTGAATAGGATATGTGTACTGTACTGAAAAACTTAAACTATCCTAAATGAATCTCGTTTAAATACAAGGAATATTGTTACCATGACTTTCTTTCCAATCGCGTAATCTAGAGACTTGTTTCTATAACACCCCGTACTTTTCCAAGGTGCTAGAAATAAATATTGTTGCTTGGAAAATAAAAGGGCAATAATTTGAGCGATACTCGAGAATGAATAGAGTATGAAAGGTTAAAATGGTTTTGGGGTCAAAATGTAGTTTCAAAAAGTTTTGGGACCATTTCTGTTATGTATCCTTGTCGAGCATTGAAATCCTTTTATTCATCTAATTCATTTTGCAATCGAAATTCATCTTTCAACTATAGTTGGTCTAGAATTCGAATTCTTAACTCAGTTCTTTGCGAATTCCTTATAAGTAGGTCAATTCTGTTGTTGGCCATTACTTAATTTTTTTCCTCATTCCATCCCCGTAATTTTCACCAGTTAAGGTTCTTTTTGTCTTCCCCTCTTTAGTTCCTTTTTTTTTTTGGAGAAGATAGAGATATATATACCAAAGTAAAGGAAGATTCGTACAAAACTAAGATAAAATATCTACAAAAGGATGACAAGCCCATCCAAAAGCTCAAAAGATAGCTACAGAGAACAAAAACTAAACCACAGGGGGCACTCGCCCGAATCAACCCAACGAAAGCTGTCCCACAGATCCCTGTACAGGAGCAACCCAAGTTTGCCGAGAACTAACGGTTGAAGTTGATGCAAAAGAAGCAAGTGCAGATGCGAGGTCCAAAATGCAATCATAACCCCAGGCAATATGTACAGAATGAAACTTCCTGCAGATATCAAACAAAAATAACGACGGACCAGATCTAGAGATGTCCGGTCGGCTGGGCATCATCATCTGCAATAGTAACTCAGAATGAGGTACAAGGAAAACCACATGCAAATAGTGCAAAGAATGCAGCCAGGTAAGAGCATGCAGTAAAGTCTCCATAATAGCACAGTGCAGGTTATCCGAAAAAAGAAAATCAATAAGTGCATGCATCGGTGACCAACTAGCATTAAAAATCACTAAACCAATGCCAAAGCCAGCTGCATCCTCAGAAGCTGTCACAGAAGTCGCACAAAAAACGGGAATGGAAGGAATGGGGCAGTAACAAGAATTGGAGAGAGAGAGGGGATAGAGAGGGGATAGAGAGGGGGGGGGGGAATGCACAAAACCAGAGTGGTGTATCCCCTCTTCAGGCATGTCTGCAACCCGAAGTCTCCGAACCGCGCCCTGGAAAAGGCGAGTCCCACGGATGTGATTAAAGTCAGTACGGATCCTGAGTCGAAGTCCTTGTAACGAAAAGGAAGTATGTTGAAAGATCCGAGCATTGCGCACTTTCCAAATGTTCCAGAGGGCAAGAGATATCCAAATAACGCAAAGGAGGGCATGTAGATGGCGGAAAACTGGTTGGGCAAACCAATGTCGCCGCCATTCTAGTAGTGTTATAAAAGGACGGGGCATAAATTTTTTAAGCAGGGGCATGGACCAGACCTTATGAATGCAGGGGCAAAGCAAGAAAAGGTGTTGATGTGTTTCAGACGCACCCAAACAGAACGGGCATACGTCAGTTACTGGACAGTGTCGACTAAGTAGGCTAGAGCATAAGGGTATCCTTAGATGCAATAATTGCCATAAGAAATACCGAATTTTCTCAGGAATCGGCAATTTCCACAAAATTGGCCAAACACTGCGAAGGAAAGGAGACACAGGCAGAGTCAGGCGAGTGTTGGAATCATGGATATACCGATAGGCCCGTCGTACTGAGAAACCAACTGTACTACCATGTGGCCAAAAAGGTCCATCAACCATGCCTTAGGGGAGTAGATGAAGACTAAATATTTGAGTGGCGACAGCCGCAGGAAAAGTAGTAAGGATGCGAGGTAAATTCCAAAGACGCGTGCCTGAGAGAAATAAATCGCTGATAGACCAATGAGAATTTACATCCGTAAGCAATCCTGCAAGTTGGGAAGGAGGCACATTTGGCAACCACTAGTCCATCCAGACAGAAATAGACCGCTCATCTCCTACATGCCATTGAATGCTTTATTTTAGAACCCGTTGTCCCACTAGCAAACTTCGCCAAGTCCAGGAATTGTTTCGAGGACAACCAGCCTGAATGAAGGCATGAGATTTATAATAACGCCCCTTAAACACTTGAGCTACAAGCGAGTCAGGCATGGACCAGAGCTTCCAAGCTTGTTTCGTAAGCAAGGCTTCATTGAAGGAACGAAAGTCATAAAAACCCAAACCGCCAGTGGTCTTAGGTAGACATAAGGTAGGCCAAGCCACCCAATGAATGGAGCGATGAGAAGCATCGCCCGACCATCAGAACCGAGCTAGGATTTGATCTAGTTGTTTACACGCCCAAGCAGGAAACTTGTACACTGTCATGTAATGGATAAGAAGATAAGAGAGTACTGAATTGATGAGAGTTGCACGAGCGGCCTTATTAAGTAACAGGCCCAGCCAATGACTACACATATCTTGAACACGATGAATAACCCCCCTGAATATTTCTTTATGATCAGTCGAGACATCCAACTGCACACCAAGATACTTACCAAACTGAGGCAGGCTACTAAAATTCAAGCATTGTTCAATCTGTGCTCGGATTGCCAGAGAAGCGTTAGGACTAATCGAAAGACTAGATTTAGTCCAATTAATCTGCTGACCGGATACTAGACAGTAGAAGTCAAAATTTGAAGCAGATTAGATAGCATCCGGCCGACATTTTCCTTTAAAGATAGGAACAAGTATATATCATCAGCGTATAACAGGTGAGTGATTGGCGGTGAGTTTAACCCCGCACGAATTCCCAAAATGTTCCCATGAGATTCAGCATGAAGCAAAGCCGCCGATAGGATTTCAGAACCAAGGATAAACAGGAAAAGCGAGAGGGGGTCCCCTTGCCAAATCCCACAAGAAGGAAAGAAGTGAGGAGTAGGCGAGCCATTAACCAAAACTGAGTGGGACACAGTAGTGACACATTCCATGATCAGTTGAACCCACTTACAAGGGAAGGCCATAGAAAGAAGCACGTCTTCAATGAAATCCCAACGTAAGCGATCAAAGGCCTTGCTCATATCTAATTTAAGGCTAAGAAGCACTGTCTTGCCCTTAGAATGACGCGGCACACAGTCCATTAGTTCTTGAGTAATCAAAATATTATCAGCTAGATAGCGGCCCGTAACAAATGCATTTTGGTAGGGGGAAATGAGTGTCTCCAGAAAGGGCTTCAAACGGTTAACAAGGACCTTAGAAATAATTTTGTAGATGACAGTGCATAAACTGATGGGCCGAAAATCTGATGCTGAGAGAGGTAAGGGAGTTTTGGGAAAGAGGGAAATGAATGAACGATTGACCTCCCGAAGCATATGCCCAGAAATGAGAAAGGAAAGTACTGCACGGGAAATCAAAAGGCCCACAATATGCCAACAACGTTGAAAAACGATGGCTGGAAAACCATAAGGTCCAGGAGCCTGAACCTCCCAAGTTGAAACAAGGCAACCTTAATCTCCTTGCGAGTAAAAGGATGCTCAAGGTGCTGAATCTGGGAAGATGATAAGCGCGTCAAAGGAAAATGAAGGGACCCCGGACTGAAGAGACGCAAGCTAACAGACTAAGGAGGTAAGGTGAATAACTGTTGAAAATAAGAACTAAGCGAGACGCGGATATTAAGAGCATCAATTAAAATCAAACCCTCAGCATCCCTTAGAGAGACAATCTGGTTATGACGCCGTCGAATCACCGTGGAGGTATGAAAAAACTTAGTGTTACGATCACCGAGTTCTAACCACCGAATCTTAGAACGTTGAGCCGAGAAAATTTCCTCACAATGCAAGAGAAAGTCCAAGCAATGACGAAGTCGATAGTTAGTCAAACGCGCATCATCTGAGGTAGGGACGACAAGTTACGAAGCCTGAAGGAGTTGTTGAACATGCAGAATTTGGTGACTCAGATCACCGAAGTACAACTTACTCCAGTTAAAAAGGGATGATAGCAAATAATCGAGCAAGCGCATTAACTGGAATAAGGGGGTGCCAAGAGACGAAATAGTCCGTAAGCAGGCAGGATCTGTAAGCCACATGGCTTCAAAATGACGGGGCTTAACAAACAACTGACGCAAAGGTGTCGTATCACAGCAGATTAGTGGCCAAGGCATCCGGGATAACGTAATCCAATCAGGGGACGCCATTACACGATCTAATTTTTCATAAAGAAAACCCTGCGCTGAGGACCCACGAACCCAAGTAAACAGGGGACCAACCCATCGAACATCAGAAAGGCCAAGAGATTCCAAAAAGTCACGTAAAAACAGTGCCCCAAAAATATCAGCCGAGTGACTACCCGTCTTTTCAGAGAAGCAAAGAACTTGGTTGAAATCACCGGATAAACAAAGAGGCCCCTTACTTCCAACTAGGACAGTAGTTAAATGAACCCACGTTGCATGCTGAAGCTGAACTTGGGGGTGGCCGTATATGAAACCAAAGAAAACTACCCCGCCATTCAAATCCGGACAGGAAGTAAGTATAAGGTGTTTATTTGTAAATCTCACAGATAAGGGCACCGAAGCGCACCAACCAAGCCAAAGGCCGCCGCTAGCACCCAAGGCATTAACACCGACACTATGTACAAAACCCAAACGAAGAAAAAGCACACTGACAGAAGCAAAGTCCATTTAGTTTCCATAAGGAAAACTAAGTCCGGATAGTGCACACAGATCAAACGTCGAGCTGTACAAACTGTGGCAGGTTGACCCAGCCCACCATAATTCCAGCATAGGAATTTCATGGAATTTCCCGTGGTTGGTGAAGCCCAACCACCAAGGCATCAGAAGAATCCGTCAGAGGAACAAGAGAGACCAACAGGGGGTCACGGCTATATGAAGGAATCCTAATGGGAGCTGGCAGAACCAACCCCTCTTTCACGCCAGAAGGACACACCAAACAAGTAGTAGAATAACCAGTAAAGTAGGCATGTGTAGCAGATAAAGGCAAACCATGAACAAGAGCAATAAGAACAGGATTAACTAGAAAATTAGAGGAATTAGAGAAACCTGGAGGTTGGGGGTTATCCACAAAAGGCGCAAGCTTAGGACGCTTTGAATCCAAATCAGCCTCACCAATCAGATCTTGGGCCTGACGATCCCTCTTGCGCGAGCTCGAGGAAGATGACGCAGAGGAAGAGAAGTACGGGGTGGTCGTATCTGCCGTATACTCCATAGTAGGGACTTCCATAGGTGCAGGAACAAGCAGTGGGACAGCAAAATGGATTTCTGAAGAAGTCAATGACACCAATGGCGGCACGACAGTAGTTTCAAAACCCAAGAAACCTGCATCAAGAGTTTCAGGTTCAACAAGGCCTACCAAAGGCGCAGGGTCCTCACCAACAATGTCCATTATATCTAAATTTGCCGAAGCAACGACTTCCTCTAAGTCCATATCCTCCGAATAAGAATCAACCTGGATATGTAGGACTGGAGAGAGATGGATCGAGTCACTGGCCCGAGGTGGAGTAACCAGCAAAGCGCCAGACGTAGGAGAAAAAAAGAAGAACCAATTGAGGCAGGTCTAAGTGTTGAGGGACCAGCTTCATGATCATGTGAGGTAGGACCAAAAGTAGGGAAGTTGGTGCCGTATTGGTCCATGAGCCCAAAGCCCAAGTCGTGGTCCACCGGAATTGCAGAAACACAGTCGCTAGCAGAATCCTCAGCCCAAGTGTAAACAGGAGAGTGAGGTTTACCTTTTCCTTTTGTATCTCCAGGTGCATCCATATGAAAGGGAAACGGGCCAGACAAAGATAGTCTAAATTTTTTGGCACAAGGGCTAAAAATAAAGTCAGCCCAGAGTCATCCTTGGTCCAGGTCACCAGTATCATCCAATTCATAAGTGCTGAAGGATATTACCAGATGCATGGCACAGGAAGCCAAGTTAGTAAATTCTTGCCACGATCTAGGGTACGTGGGGGCCACGTGGTGACTAGAATGACACGTGTAAGGCCTCGGCAATTCTGAAGTTGAAGTAAGGAAATTAGCTCCGGCCACCGGAGACGAGGAAATCACAGGCGATGATGAAACAGCCCCTTTCGGTTCTGATTCCATGGAATAAAAGGCAGTAGAAGCAACCTTAACCAAACTGGAATTAGGAATACTGAGTGATGAAGACACTGAGCTAGACAACACTGTAACATCGGAAGGAGAAGCAGACTGGAAAAAAGGTGCATCAACAGGTCCCCGCACAATGCGGATGCGACTAGTGCGATTCCAACTGGAATTCACAAATGCACGTAGGGCACGAGAGAACAACGACCCATTAGTTTAAGAGTAAACCAGAAAGTTCTCCGGATGAGAATAGCGAGCCATAACTGCCTCCACCTGGTGTTGAGCTTGAGGAAGTGAGACATGGCAGTCACGGTTGGCATGTCCAATAAGTCCACAACGGTAGCAGACACGATATACCTTTTCATACGCTGCCCAGACCCAAATCCCATATTCATCCAAAGTCGGCGCATAAACTCCCACAATTAAAGGCTCATTGACAAACACTTTAACTAATACTCAGAAATAGTCTTTAGTTCCTTATTTAACCAGTTTTATTCTTCTACAACCATGGCTTCTAGCTCAATGCGGTGATTGGCCACTGTCCTGAATTTTGAATATCTAGGGCACCTTTTTTGGAGGACACATTTTGCTTGGAGGGAGAAAAACAACCTTAAATATGGTCCTCAAGAACTTCATTCTCCCCGATCTCCTTCAAATCTGCCAACTACAATGTTAATAAGGGGGATGCTTGGACAGAATACATCTTGTCCCAACCCAATTATCGAGCTTTCAGAATGAGGGTACATGCCCACACTCTGAAAGGCGACTTTTGTAATTTCTTCTATAAACCCTCTTTATCTCTCTCCAAATTTCGTCTCCATCACCACTGTCGGCTCTCCCGGTCAGCGTTGACGTGGTAGCTTAGACTAGATCTCTGGTTGTTTGGGCTTTTTGGTTCGGGATTTGGGTTGCTTCAGGGAGCTGGACGGCCTTAGGCATTGCGTCGGTCATCAGTTCACCTCCGGCCTGCTATATTCTCCACGGTTTTCGACGCTGATTAATTGGATGGTGTCAGTTTACGGGGTAAGCTGGCAAGGTCTTTGGTGGATCCAAGTTTGTACTGTGGTGGTTGTCGGGTAAGGTTATTTTTGCCGGTAGGGCTGTAGGTGCTGTGCGACCATGGGTTTGAGAGGGTTTGGTGAGTCTAGGTCAGGGTATTTTTTCTACTAGGGCTTATTCCCCCCCCCCCCCCCAGTTGATCCCCTTTCCCCCTTGATCTAGAAAGGATGTGTGGTGTGCGGTTGAAGTAGGTTTTCTTTCTGCCTATTGTAGGTTAGTTTGATTTAGATTGGGTGGGCAAAGATAGCGTTGCGGTCGTTCAGTCATAGCTGTTGGTGGTCGTCTGGGGCCAAGTCTTTGTCCGACAGTGTGATGGTTATGAGGGGCTTCTGTTGGGGCTCTGGTTTGCTGATTCCAATAGGGCTTTTACTAGAGAACTGCTTGGGTGGCTTCTGTTGAGCTACTTGCGGACGGGTGGTCAGAGATGGTGGGTTTTTCAGCGCCGACGTGAATGCACGGGGATTAAGGCACGTGGCAGCGACAGGGACATGTGTTTGGAATTTGGGTTGCTGGCTGGCAAAGCTGGTGGTGTTTGATTGGTTGTGCTTTTAGCTTTATCTAGGTTTAGTTTAATCTTTATCCTATTTTAGGAGGTTTTATTTTTGTGTTTTGATTTAGCTAGGTAGGGTGTATCCATAAAAAAAAATTAATCTACATCTAGACATATATAAAAGCACTAATGGGATTAAATAGTTAATCATTTTTTCCCTTAAAGTACCATTTTCTAATTGAATTTTTCATAAACGGTTAAGGGTGACTAAGGGCGTTTTCGACTTATAACATTTCTTTTCCATTAAAGACCCTTTTCGAAGTAGAGACTTATTCAAATATAAAGGTATTTTTGACTTCTTATACAATATCAAGCATCTTTCCTAAACTATCTTTTATTAAAATATATATTTTTATTAAAATTAAAGGTTATTTTGACGTTTACTGGAAAAAAAAAAGGAAAAATATATATGAAAATCCTATCAAATCATCCTTGAACTCCTACATGCTCTTTAATTATTGAAAAAAAAAAACTATCAAAACCTACCGCCGCTCACATTGAAACTAAATATCCTAGAGCTACAACATCAAATTCGATCAGAGAAAATAACTTGTAAATAACAGAATTTTCTGCAATGGTTTAGGCGAAATGCAATATTTTACCTAAAACTAAACTGAATATTTTGTGAAAAATATATCCTTTTAAACTTTATTTCATATTGTTATGTTGTTACAGTGCTACATATTTGAATTTTTGTGCATGTATATAAATTTTAATAAAGACATATTTGTATATTGAAGTTATCGTAAAACTGAAGTTTAATTCTAAGTTTTAAATTGTGACATATTGGTGTAAGACAACTATCATAAAATTGAAGTTTTCTAAGAGATTTAAAATACATTTGTAATCATGACTTTTAAGAATCGTTTAATTATATCATTCGGCTCCTAATTATGTTCTATGTTCTATGATCATGACAAATAAATAATTATAATTCATATCAGAGTTATTGGAATACCCTTACGAGCATGATGGCATTTTTTATATGTTTATTGTCTTCGTATATTCAAGGTGTAAACCGAATTACCGTATATTACCGTGATAATATGTTCTTTATACGGTTATAGTTTTTTATATTGTACTTTTGGAGGTGATAGGGTTAGGTGAAACACAATTGATAAAGACTCTAATTTAATTAAGCTCAAATAATTAATAATTTTCTTTCTTTCTTTAAATTTTTTTTTTTGCTTGAAGACGCTAAAATTTTAGTATGCAAGGGGTTAAATGCTTAAATGTTTTTTTTCTTCAAATACCCTTTTAAATTTAAAACGTTTCTAAAAATTCAGGGTGTTTATGAATTTTAGAAAGGCGAGGCTAAATTATAACCTTTATGGCTAAATTTAACCTTTTTGTAGCTAAGAGCTAATTAAAATATCAAGAATGCATTTTGTAGTGACAAAAGAGTATGACTATAACCAAAACAGGTGTCGATCCAACCCCACAATATAAAAAAACTCAATGGGTTAAATAGCTAAACATTTTTTCTCCAAAGGTACACTTTTTGAACTTATAAGATTTACAAACGTTAAAGGTATTTTTGACTTTTAAAAGAGTGGGGCTAAACTAGATTTTTTTTTTTACCAAATTTAAGCATTTTCTTGCTAAAGAGGCTAAAGGTTAATTAATGCATCTTTTAGTGATAAAAGAATATGAATCTAATCAGAATGGCTGTGGATCTAGTCCCACCATATAGAAATGATTTCAATGGGTTAAATGGATAAATATTTATTTCTCAAAAATTCCCTTTTTGAGTTACAAACACTAAGGGTATTTTTTATACTTTTAAAAGGCTAAGGCTAAATTATCAGCATTTTTTTGCTAAACTTTAACATTTTTAAAGTATTTTATAAGGATTTACTATGAATTTTGAGGCATCTTAATACCTTTTAGTGTGCGAGATTTTCGATTAAGTTGAGCAGCACGTGGGACGCATTTCGATCTAGGCTGTGTGAGAGTGTCAGAATAAGTAATTTCTCAATTTAGGCTAAATCGAGGAATTTGAACAAGTTGAATAGCAGCGTATAGCTTAGATTAAGGTAAGGGATTTGTATCCGAACCAAACTCCTCATAATTGATTTCGTATGTTATTCTGATTTGTTATCGTTATTCATTTGGACTCTGTTATGTTGATGCAAGTATGCTTTGATTGCCTTTAAAACCTACTTTGAACCTTAAGCGTCCATTAAAAGTTCTTCTCGATGCTCACCGTTTATTATTCATCGAGTATCGATTTATTCATTGAATTAACGATTTTTTTGTAATCGGTATATTGACATGAGATGGTGTATTGAGGCGTCATAAAGATGGTCAGTATTGGGGGTGATATAACAATGGTATGTTATTGTAACGGCCCAAAACCTGAGGCTAGTTTAAAGGGGAAAAATCCTAAATGATTATTTATTGAATTTTTAGCGACGAATTGGTGATCATTAATCTTTGTGATCATTAGCGACAAATTTCGTACTCTATCGTGGTATTATATTAGCAACTTCTAGTGACCATTTCTACGCATATCTAGTAAAAAATGTGTATAATTAATATTTTATTGACATCAATTAGCGACAATTTTTATACTCAGCATGGATGCATTATTAGTGACTTTTAGCGATGATTAGTGAATCAGGGTTATGTAACAACCCGTTAAAACATCCTAGCACATTAAATTTTCGTAAATAGTTGTTCCCAACCTATTCTGGTCGTACCCAAAGGCCCACTACGGTCCCACTTTGTATGACACGTCCGCACAAGCAACATACATTTTCAACGCTCACAACCGGTCAAAGCATGCACGCTCAAGTAACGTGACCAAGCCTCATGACGCTTTGACCGTCGCACTTCGCACGTTGTCCGTCGACGCGCCATGACACTTGCCCAAGGAAGTTGGCCTTGGCCTCCCCCTTGGGGTCGGCCTCGGCCTCGGCCTCCCCCTTGGGGTCGGCCTCGGCCTCGGCCTCCCCCTTGTGGCTTAGCACCTTCACTTCTCTTCAAGAGACCTTGCATCCTTCGCGACGCCCTTCGCCCATCATCCGGACATCAACCTCGCGACGTCCGTCGTGCATCACCTTACGGACGTTCGTACATCAACCTCGCGACGTCCGTCGTGCATCACCTTACGGACGTTCGTACATCAACCTCGCGACGTCCGTCCTACAACAACCTCCCGTCGCCCGGACACAACTCCGCGACCACGTCGCCCGGACACAAATCCGCGACCCCGTCGCCCGGACACAACTCTGTGACCCCCGTCGGCCGGACACAACTCCGCGACCCCGTCGCCCAGACACAACTCCACGACGCTCATCATCCGTCACCCGGATGTCATCTCCGTGACCCCCGTCACCGACGTCCGGGCGTCACACTCCAACACTTCGCCGCGCCCATGCGTCGCGCCGCTGATACAGCCGTGCCCCCAGGCTCTCTGTCACACTACCGTGCCCCCGGCACCATAAGCACTTTGTCGCGCCCATGCGCCACCATTGACACCAACGTGCCCCCGGCACCTTACGCACTCTGTCGCGCCCATGCGCCATCATTGACACCAACGTGCCCCCGGCACCTTACGCACTCCATCGCGCCCGTGCGCCGCGCCATTGACATAGACGTGCCCCCGGCACCTTACTCACTTCATCGCGCCCATGCGCCACAATCATGTCATCATGCCCCCGGGCACCACACTCATTCATCACACCATGCGCACCTTGCCTTGGTCATGGAACATGCTTCAACCCACTCTCCGGAGTGTACATCATCCGCGGGGATAGGCGACTCCTCTGGGACACTATCTCTGCCAGGGAGCTCTTCAACTCCCCTTCCGCCAGGTAGACGGCTCCTCCGGGATGCTACCTCGGCCAGTCGGGTAGACGGCTCCTCCGGGATGCTACCTTGACTCGCTCCGAGTGCTCCGGCATAAGGACTCACCCGCGGGGATAGGCGACTCCTCCGGGACACTATCTCTGCCAGGGAGCTCTTCAACTCCCCTTCCGCCAGGTAGACGGCTCCTCCGGGATGCTACCTCGACCAGTCGGGTAGACGGCTCCTCCGGGATGCTACCTTGACATGCTCCGAGTGCTCCGGCACAAGGACTCACCCGCGGGGATAGGCGACTCCTCCGGGACACTATCTCTGCCAGGGAGCTCTTCAACTCCCCTTCCGCCAGGTAGACGGCTCTTCCGGGATGCTACCTCGGCCAGTCGGGTAGACGGCTCCTCCGGGATGCTACCTTGACATGCTCCGAGTGCTCCGACACAAGGACTCACCCGCGGGGATAGGCGACTCCTCCGGGACACTATCTCTGCCAGGGAGCTCTTCAACTCTCCTTCCGCCAGGTAGACGGCTCCTCCGAGATGCTACCTCGGCCAGTCGGGTAGACGGCTCCTCCGGGATGCTACCTTGACTCGCTCCAAGTGCTCCGGCATAAGGACTCACCCGCAGGGATAGGCGACTCCTCCGGGACACTATCTCTGCCAGGGAGCTCTTCAACTCCCCTTCCGCCAGGTAGACGGCTCCTCCGGGATGCTACCTTGGCCGGCCAGGTAGACGGCTCCTCCGGGATGCTACCTCGGCCTGCGGAATAGACGACTCCTACGGGACACTATCTCCGTCAGGGTGCCTGCGTGACTGGCCTACATGCTCCGGCACTGGGGGCTTGCGTCAGCACCTCTAGGGACTATGACCCCCGGGTCACTCCGAGACGGGAGCAGGTCTTCGGAGGGCATCGCGCCTAGTTCACCTGGCAGTTGGGCGTCGGGTCTTCCCCACCGCTGCCAGGCCTGTGGGACTCCGCAAGGGCTTGGATTTGAGGCTAGATCAAGGGGGTTCTCTGGCCGCACCGATGCGGTGGGAGCCAGTCTTTCCAGACAGACAGAGCGACGCTGTGAGGAGCAGGCCGGTTGAATATGCGATCTGACAGTCCGTGGAGCACCGACATCTGTGGACCCCCCGGTGACGTGTCACTCCCGGGGAGCGCCACATGTCGGTTAATGACATCATCATCTCAATCTCTATAAATAGAGGTCTTGAGAATTCATTTGAAAGAGATAACATTCGGACATTTTCAGAACATTTTCACTTTCTCACTCTAGAATTCTAGAGAGAAACATACAGGACCCTGACTTTGGACCTAAGCATCGGACTGTGACTGTCGTCGTATATTCATCCTGCGCTATCGCCTTCGCAGCACTGCCACCCTCAAGCTCTGTCTGGGAAGCCCTTGGTCTCTGCCCTTGTTTCACCCTTGTTGTCTCTCACTTTACATACTTGGAAGCTGACTCGGACTGCAGCCTTTGTGGCACCTCCACGTAAGTACGAACCCGCTTTCCTTGGCATCAATAGTTACTTGGGGCCTTTTCGTAATAATAAAAAGTTCTGGATAAATTTTTTGAATAACTAATGGAAGTTTAGAGGGGGTTTTGGTAATTTTTTTTCTTTTAGGGTTTTAGATATATTATATGTATGAGTTAGGGAACCAGCCGCCCCAAAGTTGTCTAGTTCGCAAAGAATCGCCAAAGGAGCCTGGGAGGCGCAGTAGGCTATGGTGTCATAAGGATTCCTTTTGCGTACTAAATGAAAAATTGGTAAGAAGTACATTTCTCAGCTTTCCTTCTTACTTTATGACCAGTATGCTGTCTCTTATCCTTTGTTTTTCATTTATTTGCTCTTTATTTTTTGTTTATAAGGGAACAGGAGAAACGGAGAGATAGAAGGAAAAGAGAAGCTACATGAAAGAGAGAAAGAAGACCGACGTTGAAGAGAAATTTGGGTTGGAATCCGGCGAAAGGGTTCGATTCCGGTAAGCTTGACCGTTTCCTTATTATAGTATAGAGAATTAAAGTGTGTAATATATGCGTGTAGCGTAAATTTCAGTCGTGCGATGAGTGTGTGTACAAGTACAGTGTGCATGTGTTTAGTGAAAGGATTGTGGGTAGTATAGTTAGCAGGTGGAATTGTGCATGGAAGGCTGTGTGTTGTGTAACTTGTGTGTGTATAATTGGTTTGCATGAACAATAGGTGTATAGTGTCTTTATGGAAGGAGAAAAAGGGAAGAGGGTCTGCTTACAACCATGGCTGCCGTGGACATGTGTTTGCGGCGCCGCCATGACTCGGACAAGGTGTAGAAGCAGATGTGGAGGCTGCGTTTTAGAGAGTAGATAGCCCTGGGTGCTGTGTGTGGTTTGGACGGGAACCCACTGCCTGTAGTGTGTGCAGTGAGAGTGTTTGTGTGTGTTTGTAAGTGGGTAATGAAGGGAGAAGGAGGCTGCATAGCAGCCGTGGGGCAAGTACACTATGAGTGTGTTTTATTTGGGTTGTTTACATGAAAAAGGGAAGGGGAAGGCCTGCAAAACAGCCATGGAAGATGGCCAGCAAGTGTGTGTTTTGTTGGTGGAACAAGTGCTTTAGGTGTGTGTTTGAGGGGAAGAAGATCTGCCAAAATAGCCCATATACAACTGTGTATGTGTGTGTATTTACGGATACTCATATGTGTAGGTGTGTCGTTAGTTTTGTGTGTATAATGAGGGTTGTTTGTGTGTTGTAATGTGTGAGATGTGTTGTGGGTAATTGTGTGAATGGTTTAATTTAAAGGAGCAAGAAGAAGGGGATTGTGATGAAGTGTTGTTCTTGTATGTACTTGTGTGATGTCGGTTAAAAGACAAGAAGTGGGAAGGAAAGTGAAGTTGCGTGAAGTGTGTTAATGTGTGTGGGGAAATAAGAGTGAAAGAGGTGCAGCCAGTGGAGTGCAAAAGTGTGTAATGAAGGATGAAGGAAAAAAATTTATTTGAAGTGGTGCTGCCATTAGTGGACTATTTGAGAGTGTTTATGTGTGCTGTGTTTTGTATGTGAAATGAGTGGAAAGGGAAGCGGTGTGACAGGTTGGTTTGTATGTAAAGAGGGTGTGTTACACAGGAAGAAAAAGGTGCTGCACGGTAT
The DNA here is from genome assembly GCA_033065855.1 of Escallonia rubra. NCBI lineage: Eukaryota > Viridiplantae > Streptophyta > Magnoliopsida > Escalloniales > Escalloniaceae > Escallonia > Escallonia rubra. Next base: position 183,553 of record JAVXUO010002619.1, on the reverse strand, counting down.
TGTGTGTGTGTGTGTGTGTGTGTGTATGTGTGTAAATGATGGGTATTGGATGTGTTGTGTGGGTTTGTAAGTGGTATAATGTGTCTGTAATGTGGGTGTGTGTTTTATGGCGTACCGTGGGTGCATAGCAGAGTAGGGGGGAGGAAGAAGATGAAGCGGGGGAAATGGGTTTAAGCAAATGAGTGGTACATTATGCTTGCACACTTGTACCATGAAGCCGTTGGGTACCATTCGATTATCATAAAATGAGGAAACTTTACAAAAAGTGTATTAGGCTAATATTAGAATTTCTGGTAAAATATCAGATTTTTCTGGAATTATTTACTATTTTTAATAATTTCTGCAAATTCAATTTTTCTAAAATTATGTTGGAGCCTTTAAAATTCTTAATAAATTATGCGAAAATTCCTGTAATGATTTTATGATATAAATAAGCTTTTGTTTAAGTTTCGTAAGTTTTAGAGTTGACTTGTTACAAAATCCGTATCGCATTTGATTTAGCAAAACGGATGATTTTAAAATAGTTTCAGTATTTTTTTAAATCCTAATTTCAGTTTCAGTATTTTTCCTATATATAATGAAGCTATCATGAAAATTATGGGACTTTGATTTGAGATAGAAGTATTAATTGTTATTTTGGGTTTTTTCTGGTATTTAAGAAAATTGTTTTTTATTTCAAAATATTCAAAAATTCAGAAAATTCATATTGTAACTTGTTATGCTGTTTTAAGGTATAAAAGTGTTTTATAAACGTTTATTATGAATTTTGGAGTGTCTTAATGCGTTATACAGTATGTGGGGTTATTGGTTAAGTTTAGCCGTTCGAGGGATCCAATTCGTTTTCGTTTATGTTAAGAGTGTCAGAGTGAGCAACAATAAATAATTAACATTAAATTAATTTTTTGTGAGGCTAGGTTGTATTCTGATAAATAGTTGTCAATATAGGTTAAATCAAAGGATCTGAACAAAGTTGTATAGCAGCGAGCGCATAGCTTGGATCGAGGTAAGGGATTTCTATCTGAAACCTCATTTCATCTAATCGTTCTCGCAAATATTTTTCTGAATCGTGATGGAATTTTCCTTGAACTCTATTTTAATTGTTATGAGAATGCATCGTTTGCCTTTAATACCTTGTTTTGAGCCTTACACGTTTATTGGAAATCCTTATCGATGCTCGATATTTATTTCTTGTTGGGCATCGATTTATTCATTGCATGGTCGATTATTACATTATGTATATTGACATGAGCTAGTGTATTGAAGAGATATAAGGATGGTCTGTATCGGGGGTGATATAAGGATGGTCTGTTATTACGGGAAATGCTAGAACCTTAATGGTCTAGATACTGTTCATATGCATATGTAACCACAATGTTAGTGAGCATCGCCTTTGTGGCTTTACTAAGTGATTACCCTGCACTGCCTGTGTGGCTTTGCAAATTTACTCATGTTTAATATATCATCTGCATTGTTTACAGTGTAATTGAAATTGTTTCTATTGATATCTGATTTAAGTGATTGAATTGAATCTCTTCCTTTATTACTTTTGAAGTTAATTCGTTAATCGTTTGTACTCCTCTATTAAAATTTGAGAGACCTTACTGAGCCCTCTCAAAAGCTCACCCATTTTTCTATTCCCTTCTGCAGGCAATAATCGACAGTAGATTTCCTGGTTTGGTTAGAGCCTGATCATGGAGTTAGTTTAGATTTTCATTATTTTGTTTATTTAAGCCCCATACGAGGGAATCGGTGTGTAACTTACTAAATTAAGTGCTTTAATTTAGTATTTGCATTTAAGAATGATTAGCTAAAATTTTGAGTTATTGTAGAAGCTCTAATATACATATTTATTGGGGTTTTCTTAGCGAAATTGAGATGATTGAATTATTAAGAATTGATCGATTGATTGGTTAATGCTCCGGAAGTATCGGGGTGTTACAGTTATTGTGAGAAACGCTAGTACCTTAATGGTCTAGCTAGTGTACATATGCATATGTAATTACATTGTTATTGAGCACTGCCTGTGTGGCTTTGCTAAGTGTTACCCTGCACTGCTTGTGTGGCTTTGCGAATTCACTCATGTTCAATATCTCTGGATCATTTACAGTGTATCTGAAATTGTATCTTATTGCTATTTGATTTGAGGGACTGGGTTAAAACTCTTTCCATATTGCCATTGAAATAAATCTGAAAATTGTTTGTAACCCTCTGTTGAAATTTGAGCGACCTTACTAAGTTCTCAGAATCTCACCCCTTTTTATATTCCCTTCTGCAGGTAATAACCATTCGTAGATTTCTTGCAGTGGTTAGAGCCTAGTTATGGAGTTGGTTTATCTTATTAGTTTCTTTGTTTAAACCCCTACGAGGGAACATTGTGTAAACTTAATTAACCGAGCAAGTTAATTTAGTCTTTTCTTTTAAGAACAATTAATTAAGAGCTTCAGTAATTCTAGAAGCTCTGATATACATTGGAGCTATTTGATTGAATTGAGGTGATTGAAGGATTGTCTAACGCTCCGAAAAATTTCAGGGTGTTACACAAATAATTGGTCGGAGCAGGCCTGCACCTTTGGGTCCCGTAAACACTCTTATTTCTCAATGCCCAAATCACTAACTTGCGCATTCAGGTATCAGATCATGCACCCTTACTTCTTAATGTGAATCGCCTAGTTCCTTTCAGCCCTCGTCCTCATAGGTTTGAGCAATGTAGCTTAAACATCAGCAAAGTAGCTAGCCTGATCATCTCCATGGCCTCACAGACGGCTTTGGTGAGATCACCATTGTTCAAGGTCGTCTCCTGGGGAAAATTTATGATGAATCGGCTTTTCATATGGCACAAAGAGCATTTTGGTCATCTTGAACTCACAGGCTCAGCTTCTTTATTTCTAAAGCCTGCTTCTACACCCGGATGCCCAGGCCATGGAACAATGTACACAGCAAACACTTGATTGGCTTATGGACTGTGAAGAAATTATGTGGGCAAAACAGGAAAAGATAAAATGGTTACAGTTGGGAGATAAAAACAACAACCTTTTCCATGCCTCAACGAATATTCGGCTACGTCACAATAGCATCAAATCTCTTCAGACTTCAGCAGGTCCACTGGTCTGTTCTCATGAAGAGATATCAAGTTGCCTTGTTGATCACTTCCGGAATATCTTATGCTCTTCAATCAACCAACAAGATAACATGACCAATTTCACATCACTGAATTTTGTCAGCCACCACCTCTCTTCAGATCAAAGTCAAACTTTAGGTCAACCTTTCACAACACTGGAAATTAAAATAGCTCTATACCAAGTCAAACCCCTTAGAGCCCCAGGCCCTGATGGCATACCGGCATTGGTCTATCAGCAACATTGGAACCTTCTTGAACATCCGATTACTGCCGCAGCTTTGTCCTTCCTCCAGCTGACCTTAGGCTTTGCAAAGTAAATAAATTCTTCTTGGTTCTTTTACCCAAGCATGCTACTCCTCAGTCCCCTGGTAACTATCGCCCTATTAGCCTCTGTAACACCATCTCTAAAACCCTTGCCATAAAGACGGTTCTTCCGTAATTAATCTCCCATTATAAGAATGGCTTTGTAGTCGGACGATCTATAGCAGACAATATACCCATTGCTTAAGAATTAACTCAAAAAAATTTAACAGAACAACAGGCAAAAGGGTATTTGGTGTGCCTTCAAAATTGGACATGAGCAAAGATTTTGATCGTATCAATTGGCATTTTCTGGAAGCCATTCAGGAAATATAACTTTCTAGAACATCTCAATCGTTTAATCCTCTAAGTGTCTCAATTGTCTCGTATGAAACTCTGGTTAACAGGTCACCATCGAAGAGATTCCACCCCTCCTGAGGGCTTCGGCAAGCGGACCTTCTCTTGCCTTATCTGTTCACATGTCTACTTCACTTTTTCACTCCCAGATCACTAGAAAGGTCCTCGGTCTTCATGCTGGACTACAACGTCCACCCATTAATCATTTTTTTTTTTTTGCAAATGATTCCATTATTTTTAGTAAGATCACCAAGGACTCATGTCTTGCCTTGAAAAACATCCTGAATGCATATTGCTGCGACTCTGGGCAACAGGTGAATCTGAACAAATTCTCCATTACACTAAGCCTGAATACATGTCGTGACGTTGCTGAAGCAATCTCCCTCCAGCTCGGAATCCATACATCACCACTTTGGCCCTTATCTAGGTGGCACCTTGGATATTATTACCAAGAAGAAGAAGTTTTTCCATAATCTTGTGGAAAAATTCAAAATTTTTGTGCCCCTTGGAAAAGCATCCTATTAAACAAAGCTGGTAGGGCAACTCTTATTCGCTCTGTTGTCTCGTCTCTTCTCTCATTCATCACATGTAGATATGTCTCTTCCCTCGTTATATCTGTAAGAAAATCAACTCAATCATTGCCCGCTTCTTGTGGACGGGTGACAGCACCGCCACGGTGTCCTCTAGCCAAGATGAGTTGGAAAAAAAAATTCAACCCCTATTCCCTCGTAAGCAAGGTCTTACAGAGATGTTATTATATGAGATATAATTTTCACTCATCACTAAGAATTGCCAATTTTTCTCCTAGTTGGCATGGCATCCTGATTGGTTGTCAGCTGATTGAACTTGGTTTAGGATGGCAGGTAGGTAATGCAGAACACATCTCAATTTGGAATGACAAATGGAATTCAATGTACAGGTCTTCTTACGCGACGTGCTTCTAACCATCCTACCTATGCCAACCAGGTACTTTATCTAATTAATGACCAAGCTTGGAATGCACTTCTCATCCGAGATCTACTCCATCTGGAGATGGAAAATAAAATTCTTGCAATCCATATCTCTGCTAATAACTATGAAGATCAACTGGTCTGGGAGGCCACCTCCAATGGAGTCTACTCGGTTAAGACCGCCTATGATCTTCTTTATCAAACTGAGCTACACCGGATCAGTGTTGTTCCTTATTGTAGGCGCATCAATAATCCAAATATCTGGTCCACTTTGTGGTCCCTTAAATTGCCTCTTAAAATCATCTTTCTCATCTGGCAAGCCTTTTGGGAGCGCCTCCCTCTACAGTCCAATTTATCGACTCAATATTACACCTTCCAACCTCTGTCCCTTTTGTCAAGCTGAACCTAAAACGGTTGACCATCTTTTTCTCTAATGTCCTAGCGTTAGACCCATTTGGTTCAGTTTGCCTACTCAACTTCGCTTAGATACCATTTACAACTCATGCTTTGAGTGGTTGATCACTTGGCTTGCTCAGCCTTCTAACCTTACAATACAGCTAACTACGACAGTCTATATCTTTGTCACGTGTTGGCAAATCTAGATCAACCAAAATAATCTTATCTTTAGGCAATCTGAGTTTAACCCGTTACTCATCACCAAAGCCATACACGATATAACCCGCAACATTCTTAGCTACACCACTCTCCATTTATCGTCTCCCTCCCCAAAAACTACTATTTCTCAACTTTACTTAACATCCTTTAATTCTGCGATTCTCCCAAATATTATACACGATCAACATTGTGCCTGCTTATCCATCAGAACCTTACGCATTAATGTCATATGTATTTTCAACCCCACTCTTCTCCCAGCACAAATTGTTATATCTTGCAATAACATGAATGACCTCCGTTGTGGTTCCGTAGCCATTTCAACTTTAACTTCGAACTTTCTTACGGCACAGGCACTTGGCTTGTTGATCTCCCTTCAATGGGCACAAGAAAATAACATACAACATTCCATAATTTGTACTAACTCTACATTTTTACTCTCTCAAATATTGGGGAGTGAACACATTGCAGACACAATGGCACCCATCCTTTTTTTATTTTTTTCATGTACTCTCTGCCTTCCACTTTTGTAGTATTAACCGACCTATACAGTCCCAGATAAGGGAAGCCAAATCCTTAGCTGCATATGTTGGGGTCAGGGGCAGAACCGGGATTTTTTTTCAGGGGATACAAAAATTATATCGAATTCACCAAAAAATTTATTAGTAAAATAATAGTAAAAAACAGAGTGCACTTAAAAAGTATACAAAAGGTATTTTTAAAATCTCTGATTAAGAATTAGCAAACAAATTAACCAAACATATTTTTTAAATCTCTATATAATTACTGAAATTAAACTAAAATTTAAGAACTTACCTCACAATCAGTAGTGCAGAGAAGCAGTGCCTCAGTCTGTCCTTCCAGTTCCAGATCTGGTCGGACCGTTGGTGTGAGTCACAGACTCACAGTCGTCGCCTCGTCGATCGGCGTCACGGCGTCTTGATGGCCGGTGCTCGATGAGGTCATCTTCGTCTGTAAGTTCGTCATCGTCATCAAGCCGTCAAGATCGTGGTCAGAGTGAGTCGGTCATCGTCACGCCGGTCACGGTCCAGATCTGGTCACAGCCCACAGGCTCACCGTAGCGATCGTTGGTCGGAGACTCAGAGTGAGTGTGAGTCACAAGTCGGCGGTCACGGCCTGCGTCTCAGTCCTCACCGGTCACGGTCCTCACGATCACAGAGAAAGAGAGAGAGAGAGGTGACTGTCTCGGGGGACGGGGTCTCACGGACGACGATTCAATTCCCGAAAAGTATAATTCCCGAAAAATTAAAAAAATCTCAAAATTTCAGGGGTGCATTAGCCCCCTAGTCCCAATGTAGTTCCGCCCATGGCTGGGGTACACGTTTGCATCTTGGCTGAGGACTTTGCCTTATCACATTAGCTTATAAATAATTGGCCTTAGCAGCAGATAGCGTGATGGATGCTTACCTCTTTCTTTTCTGTATTTCTATAATTGTGTATCCGAGTCATGGAGCATGTCATGACCTACATTATGTTATGTACTTATGATATTTTACATGTTGAACCCTGTCACTCACAAACTTTTATTAATGTCATTCTCGTATTATCCAAAAAATCTCTCTTTCTATATATATATATATATATATATATATATATATATATATATATATAGGAAAAGTGAATATAAGACTACCTCACGCAATTTGCGTGAGGCTAGCAACTAAAACGACGTAGTTTTAAAGTTTTGTTAAAACAAATGTAGTCAAATTTTCATTTCTTGTTTTCTCTCTCTCCCTTTTCGTTGTTTTTCTCCTTGTTTCCTTCACTCTGTCGCAGGCCATAGCAAGCCACCGCCACCATCACACCCATCATCTCTGTCGTAGACTACCAACCTTCCATTGCTAGCAACCGTCAACAGCCATTCTTGCCGCAAAAAGGTCTTCACTAACCCACTACCTTCATAGTTTCCACCCCCCACGAGCTTTAGGACTGTCGTCAAAATCCAGCCACCGTCGCCACCATCACACCCACCTTCTCTTAATGCAAACCAGCCACCTTCCATCGCCGCAGAGACCGCCCACCATCACTACCACAGAGACTGTCATTCCCTCGCAGAGAAACATAACAGAGAGATAGCACATGCAATGGCTGATTTTCAATATGTGCGTCAAAATCAAGCACTTCGACAGAGGTAAAATACACTTCGCGATGGAAAAATTGGTGGTGCTGGCACCACCGTTAACGACCATCCTTTGTGATTTCGGTATGAGATTTTGCTAGCATGGGAAGGTTGGGGCGGTGATGGGCAACGGTAGGGGTGATGGTGACCGACACGGGAAGGTTGGGGCGGTGATGGGCAACGGTAGGGGTGATGGTGACCGACACGGGAAGGTTGGGGCGGTGATGGGCGACAGTGGGTGTGATGGTGGCCGGCGCAGGAAGGTTGGGGCGGTGATGGGCGACGGGTGGGTGTGATGGTGGCTGGCGCAGGAAGATTGGGGCGGTGGGTTGCTTCGGCCTGCGACAAAGAGACGGTGAGGGGAAGAAAATAGGGGGAAGGGGGGAGAGAAATAGGAAAAAAAAAAGACTATTTGTTTTATAAAACTACGTCGTTTTAGCGCTAGCCTCACGCAAGTTGCGTGAGGCTAGCCTTATATTAGCTTTCCCTATATATATATATATATATATATATATATATATATATATATATATATATATATATATATATATATATAGTTTATTTATCGCTTTTGTTGTTGGCCTTTCTTTTATTGTTATGCCATCTGTGTGTCGTTACTTGCCTTTGGGGCATGGTGTATGTCACACTCTCGACCCTGAGGCGGACATTCATATACTATTTTAAAATATTCCTGATTACAAGAAATATAATATCCAAAATATTTTATCAAGAACATAACCTCAAAGAGGTAATCAGAACTCTAAATCATATCTCAAATCAAAGGCATTCGCATTCAACATCAATAACTAATAATTACAGCGAAAGTCTGATAAAAACAATCACTTCCCACTCATTGGGTGTTCTCAAAAGCTACTTATCCAAACTATTACAAAACTCTTATCTCAAATCACTAGAAAAAGTTATGAGCTGAAATACATCTCCAAGCTCATGCAAATAGCTACTAACTCCTCTAGGTTTTCTCAGCTTAATGACCTGCAATGGAGAGAAAGGGAGGGTGAGCACAAAGCCTAACAAAGATCACACACACACACCCACTGAATACAACGCAAGTATTCAATAACATGTAACTGAGTCAAACGAAAAAAATGAAAATAAAAGTGCAAAAACGATAAATAATCTTAGCACGACAAATCTCGTTTCGGGGTATTAACCCCTCAAAGGTCGAATCAAAGTCAAACAAACAGATTCGAATAATTAAACTAATAATCGAATACGATGTAATCACGTAATATGTGACTGTGAAGCACGTTAACCTAAGCACGCGAAGGTTCTAAGTTCAAAGTTTGCGTACCGGTAGCAATAGTCATATCATGTCATGGCATCACGTTAACCTAAGCACGTGAATGGTCTAACATTAGTTCAATTCAAAGAGAATCTAATGGATATCAAAGTATCTCAAAAGTAAGTATCGAACTCACAAAGTATCAAAACTTAGAATTTCAAAAAGAATGACTAAACGATTTTAGAAAATACTCGATATTAGACTCAAATCGAAAAGGACAAAAATACGAATTCAATGAAAGTTGGAACGGTTCAATAAAAGCTCGTATGCATTTGAACTTTAGAAATATATGAAACAAATGTAAAAGGAAAGGAACAATGTCAAGGACTAAAGCCTTGACACGTGGGCATGTACCAGTAGCATGAACCCATGCAAGAAAATAAACAAGTCAGATTAGTTTTAAAATATTCTTACCCATAATTGCAATGCATAGAAAGTAAACAAAAGGATGATGACAAAAAAAAAAAAACAAGATGACGTGGGAGTAAAAAGAATGTGGCAGAATGCATTCTCTAACACGATTTCCAAGAATGGCTGATTTAGAATAGCATTCAATTGGATTCATGAAACGTATTAGAAACGATATATCAATGTGTATGTGCTAGGGTTTTTCCGAATCAGTAATTGTGTAATTTTGCAATGATGTACGGGCAGTATTAGAATACCGGACAATAATCAATTCAAAGGAAGCGGATGTAATATGCGAAACCCTTACCTCAAATTTATACAATAATCTTCACTAAATTGCGTAAGTTTTCGAAAATTTCAAAACCTAAATATTTTAATTAGTTCACTTACGTTAAAATCTTAACAAGCAAAATTTTAATATGATCTAATTCATCCTTATAATCAAAGTAAGTTCAAGATTATTTACCGATTGTGCGAAAATTTGCAATCCCCAAATCCCTAGTTTTCCCCTTTCTCTATTTCTTTGTAAGTCAAAACTCAAAGTATCAATAAAACAGACTTGACTAGCCTTTAAAAGTTTCTAAGATTGGTAAATAACGAAAAGGCCCTAAAAGATATATTACTAATTCAAAAGTAACCCCAAAAATGACTAAATTACAACGATAACCTAAAATATAACAATAATTTAATTACATATTATTTGGGGTCTTACAGTGTAACTCTAATGTTTTCCATCTTAATGGTAGGATTCTTAACTTTAAAAAAAAAAATTTACCGACCTGTCGTTCACAGAGTGGACCTCCCAAAGATAGCTATGGCTTCCCCAAGCTATCAATTGTTCGTAACAACAAGATTATCCTAATACTAGTTTTCGGTTGAGGCACTGAGTGCAACACGTTTGTTACTGTCTTTGGTGAAATTACGGTTAAACTAGAGGATATGTGCAAGCTCTTCGGACTCAAGCTTATGTGTGAGCATTCTTTTCTCGAGTTTAACCCCGAGGCTGAGAAGATCGAGGCTACGCTTAGACAATGGTTAACCTCACCAGCTCATTATTGCACTAGTTATCAAGACCACATGAGAAGCAAGATCGTCTACAACTTGCGGACAAAATACTGCTTCAAGGTAAAGTTGTACCTGGTGCAGGATGTCAACTAGAGGCCTAACTTGCTTCCTTACTGTAATCTTGTCTCCTGACACATGTAGGCAAGAAAATTGCGCTAGCCCCTCGTCTTGGGTCACTAGTACCACCACCTAGATCAAGTTTTTGCCTCGAGCCAACTCTGCTACAGATGTGGGCCTACGAGCATTTTCCCACGCATATTGAGGCCCGTGTTCCATTTTCTTCTCCAGTTTTAAGTGCGCCCTACATTCCTTCTCTTTGTTCTTTTCAGTGGCACAAGGTGAAGCCAAGTCGTGCTTTGGCTTCAATGATGAATACCAAGGCCAACTTTGAGTATCGACCATACAGGCAGACTTAGGATGGGATGGAGCAGAACATGGCTTTTCTTATGACGCCCCAAAAGTTCAAGTAAAGAGAAGGGAGGGGTCTTCTTACTTGGCACTACTGATCTAATTGCTGTTGGGATATTCTGTACTCCTTGGTATCCCCCAGTACTGAGAGAGCGAGATTAAGATGTCTCCCCAAAGACCACACATGGTACCTTTGCAATGTCGGTATGACTGCTACATCCCAGCTTCCTTTAGCATGCTGGTCTACCATCTTGCATCCATGAACTAATCTCCTTCAGAAGGAAGGAAAAGAAAAAGGCAAAAGGAGTTTGCAAAGAAGAGAACCTCTCTTACTGCCACCTATAAGCACTGCTCCCACCTCCACTCTGCCTACTCTGCCTACACCAGCTCCTCGTGGCCCAGACCCTTCTCAATTACAACTAGCTCTAAAGAAATTTTCCTAGTATAAGAGGAGCACAATTGGTGGCTCCATTGCTGCTGCTTCCGATGAGCGAGAGCCTAAGGAGCCTTCTTATAACAAATGTCTGGCTAAAAGAAAGAAGGCTGAGCAACCCTCTTACTCTCGATATACACGTACTCAAATATTTTTTGATATACACGTACTCAAATATTTTTTTTCTTCTAACATTCCTTAAATGTACTTTGACAGAAAAAGGAGGATTGCCTCCGTAAACCCAAGCAAGCCGACGAGGCCAAGGTTGTTGTTTCCGTTTGCCGCTCAAAGAAGGACGAGGAGTAATGTTGTTGTCTAAGAGCCCGATATCACAAACTCATGAGAGGACTCAGTCTTCTCAACATAAGCCAGCTATTGCTTTGCCCTCTTCCTTTACCCCAACTGCGTCTACTGCTAGCCCTCCCCAGTTTGTCTACAACCGATCTAGTCTCAACGATTATGGTTACCAGTAGATCTTTTGGTGCCATGTTAGCCTGTTAATTGCCTGCATTCCTCTATTATTAAGCCCTGCTACTGTTATCTTTATTAATAACATTCTCTGACTCACGTCGCCGTTGATGCCACACCACCACCACTACGGTGTCACGACACCATCGTCTCTGTTGCTATCATCGTAACTTATGTCACCAACATTATCATAGGTTTCGCCCTAGTACCACTAGCACCAATGCGATCGGCACCATCATTAGACTGTCCCACCACCTCCCTCATCACTGTTGTGGTTGTCAACGGCCACTGATGCCATACTACACCACCACAGCTGACGCCACACCACCACCAACGTCTTTGATGCCACCACCATCACTAGTGTCACCATCCCTACCACTAGTTACACCTCAATACCATCACCACCAGTCCACCACTACCATCATTACATCACTTAACCACCCCACCACTTTCACCGTCAATGCCACCACACCTCAACTTACATCTCCACTTTCCGCACACCATCACCACCATGTGGTGCACCAGCACATGTGAAACCTCTTACCGTAGTTTGTTTTTTATCGTAAGCCAAGGACATAATTGTCTAAAAATGTATTACCTTCCGATTTCCGGCGTGTTTGAAATCCAAAATAAGAATCCCATGATTTGAATTCCCTGTTGTTCCGAACAATAAAAAGTGAATTGAATTCCAAATTCAGTTCTCAATTTAAATCCAAATCGCGAAAGAATTGATTCCAAATAATGTGTTAATTCTCCAAGCAGAATTTACGAGGACCCCGTCCAAGCGCATTCAAACATTTGCATGACCATGCATGTGGTTATTCCAAGTAAAAGGATAACCCATACATCCGAGATGAAGCAGGCTGCCATCCGAATGAAATTGCATGAGTCCGCGAGAATGTGATGAGGCCTGTGAAGCCCCCAAGTTTCTCATCATTTGAAGAAATATCATCTAGATCACCCAGAACAAGCCCACTCCGTCGCGTGGGTTTGACAAATAGTACATGCTGCCATAAGGCTCCTGTTAATCTCATCCGTAGGCGCATATATGAGAGAGAAAAGGTATTTGAAGTTGTTACGCTGCAAATAGACCCAAGCAAGAATGAAATGGATGTTAAATTCTACAATATCTAGAGAAAGAATTTCGCAAACATCGTCACAGCCCTCCCGACGAGTTAATTGGGCCTACGCAAAGAATATGCTTGTACTAAGGGTAACAATTAAGATTCAAACTCATTCACATGCCAAAATCCGTCCACTCTATCGCCAGATCGACAGCCCCACAACCTCGCGTTCTGCCATCGAGATCGATGGCGAAGAGCTTCACGATACGGTTAGTGACTTTCTTCGACCGAGGAGGCAGCAGCACAGTGGTACAGCCGGCATAAAGCAGATCTGAAAACTGGTCGAGTAGATCTGACAGCCGATCAACGAGGAGTAAGGGAATCAAATGGGTTTGGGTAAAGAATATTGATATAGATCTGAGCAAATCGGGCAGTGGGGATCTAACGGGAAAGCAAGGAGATGGGAAGGAGAAGGGTGCGGTAGCGAGGATGCGCAGGACGCCGGAAGTGTTGGCAGCACCAGCAGAGGGGCTGCTGCAGGCAAGGGGAGAGGGGCTGGGACATCGCCTGTCACGGGGCTTAGGCGACGTCGCCAAAAGGACAAGGCACCTGCAAAGGGGCAACTTAGGGCAAGGACGCCGGTCACGGGGCTTAGGCCACGTCGCCTGAAAAATGAAGGGCCTACATACGGGATGAGTGAGTTGACTCAGACGAGATAATGGATCTTTACTAAATGCACCATATTGAGAGAGTAGGATAAGCCAACTATTTGCGATGCTGGGCAAACTCACTATCGATCGGTGCGCTGGCGGCACGATCGATTTTAAGTGCGGGATCTTTTTTGCCCCTAAAGCCTGGGGACTTCCCTGAAAGCGAGAAACTTCGACGAACAGATGGAAATTGCAAGTAAAAGAATGTGTGCCCATAAATGACAAAGAGAGCTTCGATTGATTGCGAATGTTTACACCCTAATGTTTCCAAGTCTGGAAACTGAACTTCCTATCGATGGCAGCAAAAGCCTCTAAACTAAAGAAAGAAAAAGACTAATTTGTCTAGTTGATGATTGATTGTGTGTGATTTACTTCTTCTTTGACCCACTATATATACTAGAAGCTTTGTAGAAAATAACTACCATTACAAGAAACTACACACTCTACCCACTTAGAAAATAACTACCCATTAATAAGTAACCAACCACACTTATCCCTTATCAATAAAGATACATTTTCAGAATTTGGTTTCTTTCACTTCTTGAATCTTCCATTATCTCTTCAGAAATAATAAAAAGTAAATGTCATTTAATGGCATTTAATCAAAGTGAACTTATTAGTCAAAAATATATTTTGTGGTGCAAACATTGCCTCCTGGCTCAAGCAATTGAATGCTTGAAAATTGCGAAGAGTCATGTCTTTAAATTGGTAGCATTTTCACAATATCAATAGACTTTCACGATCGATATATAGCCTTTCACGATCGATAACCTTTCATTATCCATAGCCTTTCAAAATCGATAGCCATGTACGATCGATAGCATTTCACGATCGATAGCCTTACACGATTGGTAGCATTTCACCATCGATAGCCTTTCACGATTGACAATCTCCCACTATCGATAGGCTTGAATTTTTCACTATCGATTGTGAAGAGTCATATCTTTCAAAGGGAAAGTATTTTTTTCACTATCAATAGACTTTCACGATCGATATATAACCTCTCACGATTGATAGCTTTTCATGATCGATAGTATTTCACGATCGATAGGCTTGTATTCTTCAAAGTGACAGCATTTCGCTATCTATTAGCCATCGATTGGCTTTAGCTCTCCATATTTCAGTGTCAATGACCATAGTTGGTCAAGCCACTAAACAAACCATGACCATTTTTGGTCAAGCTACTAACCAAATGAAAACCATTTTTGGTCAAGCCGTTAACCTAATCAGCATATAAAATGGCTACTGATAAGCCAATCGATTGAGCATTTTTTTAATTCAAAGTGTATGGATAAAAATAAAACAAATAATATTTGACTATATTTGCAGTTCTTAATAACCATTGAATTAATACTCTACCTTGGTGTGCTCCACAAACCCAAATAGGCTATTTTTCTCCAAAAAATATAACACCGATTGGCTCCCAAAATACATGTTCTTCTTCATTTTTCATGGTGTCAAAAGCTTCAAATTCACCAACAGTGGAGAATTTTAAATCGACAGCAACGGTTGCCTCGCTATACACGCCGCACGAAAAGGGCTTTTTTTTTTTGCTTTCAACCAAAATAAGCTTGCAAACTTGCCCCCCAGCCATATCGAGTAAATCTCCTTTTGACATATCAATCTCATATGAGAATGGACATGATTGTTCAACTTTTTCAGCCATTTCTGGCACGATATCGATTTTACAAAAATTATTTACACCGCTTTTGGTGTAAGCTTTAGCCAGTTGTATAAATGCATTCAAATGATTTCCCCACGATAAGCAATTTTCACGCAATTCATCGAATAACTCACTTGAATTGTCTGGAGATAACACTTGAAGTTGGCTATTTTGCAACGACTCTTCTTGATAGTTAGTCGTGCAATTTTTAGTAACCATGAATTGATTGCTTTCATCTTTAAAATACTGTTTTGTTTCAGCCATGTTTGGCATTATCTTATTTTCATTATCCAAAGAATAACTATCGGCTTCTAAATTTTCACCCCTAACAAATGTGGAAAGAAGCAATTCCACTTCTTTCCTCATCCATCCAACTCTATGAATCAATGCCCAGCATTCTTTTAATTCATCCTCTACATCCTCTAAAAAGGATGGATGATCTATTTCCATCAAGGTTTTAATATAGTTTTCAAACCGATGTAATTCGTTGGAGGTATCTACCAAAATCAATGGTAGAATAGACTGACCATGGTTTGCATCAATGCAATCCATTAGATCATACCAAAATTTTATTAAATCATCAACTGTCGACTTCATATAAAATGAAAGAGACAATGGTTTAAAATTTCTAGGCACTAATGATGCCGAAGTACGGCATTTCATCAAATTTGCCTAGAAATCGGCCCTTAATTCATCTAATCGGGCCTGAAATTCCAAGGAATTGCTTGGAAACTTATTGTTGGCATTTCCCACTTTCAGGTATAAGGTCCCACCGGGCGTGCCAATATTTGCGCTGCTAGGCAAACTCACTATCGATCGGTGCGCCGGCGGCACGATCGATTAAAAGTGCGGGATCTTTTTTGCCCCTAGGGCCTAGGGACTTTCCTGAAAGCGAGAAACTTCGACGAACAGATGAAAATTGCAAGTAAAAGAATACGCGCCCATAAATGACAAAGAGAGTTTTGATTGATTGCGAATGTTTACACCATAATGTTTCCAAGTCTAGAAACTGAACTTCCTATCGATGACAGCAAAAGCCTCTAAACTAAAGAAAGAAAAAGACTAATTTGTCTAGTTGATGATTGATTGTGTGATTTGCTTCTTCTTTGACCCATTATATATACTAGAAGCTTTGTAGAAAATAACTACCATCACAGGAAACTACACACTCTACCCACTTAGAAAATAACTACTCATTAATAAGTAACCAACCACACTTATCCCTTATCAATAGGGACACATTTTCAGAAGTTGGTTTCTTTCACTTCTTGAATCTTCCATTATCTCTTCAGAAATAATAAAAAGTAAATGTCATTTAGTGACATTTAATCAAAGTGAACTTAGTAGTGAAAAATGTATTTTGTGGTGCAAACACCAACCCATTCAGTTATTGACCAAGTTAACATGGGCGGACCTACATGGTGACTAGGGGGGGCTCAAGCACCCCCTGAAGTTTTGAAAAAAAATACAAGAAATCATATGCCATTGTTGCACTAAACAACTCTTCATCACTGGTCCACAGTGGTGGTTTTGGGCACCCTGGTCACTAGACAACTTATATTTTAGGCTCAAAGGCATGTGCACGTAGCACGTGACCCACTTAACTGGAGATGCTGGACACCATTTTTATCGGACGTTTAGGATGTGGACATTTTGATTTTGCGACATCCAACCGTGAATACTCACATATTTTTTTTTTTCTTTCAAAAATTGTACCTAGAGATTTTAAAAATATGTTTGGTTAATTTGCTTGCCAATTCTTAAATTTTAGTTTAAGTTTTGCACTCCCTGAAAATAAATCCTGGTTCCGCCCCTGCCAGTTAACCCATAAATAAATGGATCTAAATAGGTCAACTACTCATTTTAGCCAAACCCATTTGACCCAATCCACCCACCCATTTTTTCAAGCCTATTTGTAACCGAGAGAACGTTTTATTTTTTGCCGTATGCTTTGCACCAACCTTAGTCACAATGGGGGAATTTATATCAGGGGAATGGAGCCTCGGATACCCCAGAGAGCCTGGAAAGTCGGGGAGTTCCCCGCGCCCTGACAATTCCAGGCGACAATTCCGCACGCGGACGGGGAACAATGAACATGTAATTACATTTCTTTTACTTGCTCAGCATAGTTTACAGCAGTAAACTTAATAACTACTGATCACAATATCTTATAGAGGATCCTTTCTGCTAATCATCTTTAGACGAGAGTTTGTAGGAAGCTTCAGCACTTGCTTCCTCCAACTTCATAAAGAGTTCTCTCATGAAAGGAGTATTAGTTCCATGGGTAATCCGCAATATATTCACTGCTTTTGCCAGTGATTGGACGGCATCCTCTGTCTTTCCAAGTAACCTGTAGAAACTTAGAAAATGAGCTCCTGCTTAAAATTTAAATATTGTTCGTAGAAATCCAAGAAACTTCATTGAACTACTTATAGTCGTATGTATAAGTGATGGTAAAAGAAGGTGTTTCATGGTGCATAGGAAGAACTTGGGGTGACAACTCCCGGTTGTGGCAGCAAATTTGCTCGCCCAGTTCAACCCTCCTGGACCAACACTGGGCAAGGCAATGGTCACGTGTGATGGTAGGTATCCAATCGCATTATAGCACCATTTTGTTGATCCTATAGTTTCATACAGACCAAGTCTGACTTCATTAGTATAGCACTAACAGTCTAAGAGTATCATATACTGAATCATCCCGGACCACAATTAATGGAAACAATACTGGGCAACGGCTAAAGCGCGACCTGGAATTTGCACATATAACCTCAGCGAAAATGGGACAGACACTTAATACTAGTCCGCGTGACAGTGTCGAGAAAGGTACTTGCGTTTCCGGGATACTTCAGTAAGTATCTTGAACTTCTTGGTTGTGTCCATAATCAAGTTATAAACATACATGCAAATATTTCAAACTAAAAATGTTATACAACTTCTATAAATGCACCTGTAGGTGCTTATATATATATAAATGTATGGGCAGGTCTATGAGACAACAAGAACATCACGACAACTTGGATCTTAAAGTAGGACCAACACATTGAATAGAAGTCGATAAAATATTTCTCTATATAGGAAAAGGGTATGCAACAGTAGATCATTGGAAGTTTTAGTGCCCTGATGTATAAATCAATTCCAGCTTGAGTACCTTACCATTCAAATGTACCAATTTCGGTACCTCAAATTATTTTTTCAACTCAAACAAATCCGGGAGTCGATGAAGCAGGATGACCTGTTACATAATTATGTAACATTACAGCCTCAAGTTGAAGCCACATGGCATTCTAAGTACATAATATCAGTAAATTCACAACTGTAAACCAACTTCGCTCTTATCTCCCCAGACTTCTTTTTCTCTCTCTAAAGTCGTTCTATTATCTCTGCAAGATTAAAGAACGACAACAAACCAGATTCAGGGCAGAAGCAAACTAAAATCAGCTGGCTTATGGTTTAGGAAAACATTCATTTATTTCGGGCATTTTGACAGCTCTTTAATTTGGCTACTTCTCGTTAATCGTCCTGTGAACCTATCACTTGATGCTTTATTTCCCGTAGTAATGTTTATTGCTTGTTACAATTCGTTCTCCAATCTTTATGCAGGTTATGTGTTTTTAGAAATGCGCATTTAACCTGTTTGTAAAAATGCCAATTTCAATGTTTATAGAATCCCAGCAAATCATGGCATTCTCATCTTTAGAGAGCGGTTGGTGACTTGGTGGTTGTGGACACGGCAGCGTGGTGCGGAGGGTAGGTGGCGGCAGCATTTGAGAAGGAATGATGTTTAGCATCTTTTAGGCTTCTGGGGTTGGGGTTGGGTCTTGAGGGCCTTCAGCTGCTGTTTCTGAAAACGAGATTCTTAACAACTCTTTCTCTCACTTCTCGTCTCATCCAATCTGCATGTGCCAATTAACGGTTTCTTGCTTGCTTAATTGTCCAAAATCACAAAGTTAAACACTGGCACCACCATAGTATACCACCATCACCCCCTCTCCCAATTAGGGTAAAAAGCTGTTTCTGGGTAATTTCACTAGAATTTGGGTCTCTCACTTCTCGGCCATATAATAGATGAATAAGAGTTACTAATTTTGACTGAAAAGAATGTAATAGTAGTTTAGGCGAGTTATGATGAGGTTGGCTGGCGTGGGGGCAGATAAAGTCCCGCTAGAGAGAAGGAAGACTGGATGGTGGTGTTTGGTTGCTGTAACTCCAAGAAAAGTTTAATGAACTTTTTCTTGCAAATATTTTTCAGTAAAAAGCCCCTGAAAAAATTGACAGATGTTCAACTCTATCGTAGCACTCAATATCTAAAAACTTCTCGTCTTGCTTTTGCTAGACCATAGAGTTTACCTAGACAATTAGATATTTTTTTCCCACTAAAAGAACGTTCGCATCTCACCATAACAAGTTCCTGGCCATGTTTGGCAAGGGATGATTGTGTTCAATATGCAGATATTGTCTTCCTAGAAGTGTGTTTGCACTGAACACTATAACGATCACTTCATCAAAATAGGTGTTTACATACACCTATAGTTACGTTGTGAAGATGTCACTGAAACACGCTTCTGAAAATGTGTCAATTTATGGAAAGCTAAACATCACTGATTTTCTACTTCCGTAAAAATATGCTTAAAAAAAAAAGTGGTGGTAAATTCTAACCATTCAAGCTTCCCGCAAGTGTAATACTGTAGTCCAAGTGAAGGGTGGATTTCTGGATATACTCCTGTTACAAAAACGAGAAGTCACATTCAGAAAAAACCCTTATTATTTGAACTTACCAGCATTATAAAATATCCCAAGATTATTGCCAAAAAAGTAAGCAATCATTGCTACAGAAGTTTAAATTTTATTTGCTAATATGTTTAACGTACAAGAAAATATTGCCCCCAGCCCCCACCCTGGGTCTGTGTGCACAAGGCTATTGAAACGGTGAAGCTACTATAAGAAGAAAATGAAGGGCCGTGGACAATTACAATCTAAGAGGATGCACAAAACCCACCAAAGAGCAACCTTTCATCCAGCCTTTATAAATGCCAACTTTCAGTAGAAAAATGACTTCCATATCAAAATAAACTTCTAAATTTCTCCACATGTAGTGATTACATATTTCTTACCAACACAACTTTGCACTCGAAAAGCAAGCTGGAAGCAACTTAGCAACATCCCAATTCATTCAGGATAGAGAGAATGTAAGCCCATGAAAAGGTCCAAGATAGTTCACAGCGTAGGGGAATTAAGTAATATCTTCGATAAGTAACAGTGTGTCTATTGAAAGAAGGGGTGGGGGGTGCAAACCCAAGTACTCATCAGGTATACAAAGGAAAAACTACCATCTGCACTAACCATAACAGACATAAGAATGAGGACAAGCCTTCCTTCCCCATTTAAAAGAATAACGTATTCAGCGACAATCTCTTCAGATTGAAAAGAGAGAGTTCTAGTTCCTCAAAAGCTATTATATCAAGCACAAAGAAGCGATATTCCAAATTGCCTCCACTGCATCGCCCCACACCCAAACACCAACAGAGGAAGTAATCAACTCAAAACAACTCTTATATCACACAAAGCATCTCCTAATGTATAAGAGTTCTCCTCCCCACCACCCCGAGGGATTCATGGTACATATGATCTACATGTGCAAAAAAAAGGAGCTATCTTTATATTGTGATTCACTCCTCCTCCATAAGAACCACTTGAGTTGGGTGCTAGTTAGAGCACAAAGTAGAATCAGTTTACTTTAACTAAGGAAAATTGGGAACAAAGAGGAGAACCAATACAAGGATAAAACGGAGACGAAAAAAGACATTAGTATAAGAATGCCCAGGTTCCCAACAAGCCATAAATGTTTCAGGAAGCTGCCAAGAAATCTCTCTCAATCCAGTAGTCTGAATGAATACTAATGATCCACAACTAATGTAAAAAGAGCATAGTACCAAAGACTGAGAGTTCACTTTTCACCAACCCTACAACAATAGTAAAGACACCTTTCACTTAGCTCCATATAGTCAGATTGTGAGTATTTAAATCAAAAAAAATTGTTTCTATACGCTTTAATCAATAAAAAGTAATCTGATCAACTTTCCATGTCCCACCCCTTTATCAGCAAATTAAGTCTAAAATATGTGAGTAGGAGCTTTAACATTACAATAACAAGGTTTGTCTAGCCTCATCTTTGCACCTTATACATATGTACACAATGTGTAAGTACCTATAAATGTTCTTACTTGAATGATGCTTTACCTCCTGGAACTCCAAAATTTTCTAAAGGTCAGGACGTATTTAGAACTTCAATAGACATCCTACTGACAAGATAACAGAAGAATAACGTACTTTGATAAACTGGTATAGTCCATCTGCAGTAAGCTAGAGCTTCCTCCCATCTATGCAGCTCCATCGATATCTAGAAACAATGAAAAGGAAAAGAAAAAATAATCGAGTTCATTTCTGAAGCATCGAAATAGTACAGAAATACCTAGGATATGAAGTGTCAGCAGATACATTAGTACAGTAAGTATGTTCAAATGATGCCTCTCCATCTGAAGAAAGCAATAACCTCTTTTTAATGTAACTTGTAGCGTAATGCTATCACAACAGATTATCCAAATTCCTAATAAGCATCTTCATCAGAAACTAACAAATTTTTGCTAGACCCTGATGCAGCACCCAAAAGTGTGAACAAAAGCACTTCAATGCCATTACCACATGGCAACATTAAGCTGCGCATTCCACATGGCAAAGAATACTTCAACATGGCAAAGAATATATTAACATGCCTTTAGAAGTGTTTCTCGAGTTCTCATCAGATTTAATGAAGATGGATGATAGAGCTTCTGTTGGAGTTTCTCGACTCCCAAGTACATTGGAATGGCTTCTGCATTATCTGATCTCAGTCAAAGACAACTTTTGCAAAAAAAAAAGTCGGAGTAATCTCCCATAACAAGCCTTTATCATGTGATGGAATTAGCGGTGGTGACTAAATTAACATGAGGCCAAGATAAACTCTGATAAAGTAACACGTAAATCTCAGCAGAACATCGGAGGATACGCCCAGAGGAAAGCAACATGGAAGCCTTCTCAGAAAGTAAGTTTACTTCACCAGTTATCTTCTTTAGATCTTCCTTGTCCCTTGTTAGTCCACACTGTTGGCAGATGAAACTGTTATTATCTGCATACTCAGAATGAAAAATGTTAATACAGAACGTCAGCCAATCTCACTCACGAAAACAGGAAGACAAGTACCAGAGTTACGAAGCAAGAAACCATTGCATCCATTATCCTTGCACTTGTATCCTTCCAAAGTCGCACTTTCTTGAATATCGTCGTACTGGCCCTTCAAGCAATTTCAAAATTTAGTCTCATAATGAGATCTAGGATCAAAACAGTCTTAAGGAAAACAATGTAATAACTAACTACCACTTTTATGCAGCGAGGGCAAGTGCAAGTGAAGTAATACTGTTCTTTGAGAGCCTTTTGCCGAGTCATTGTGCTTCCTGCTGTTTCTATGTAACTTATGAATACCTTAAAAGACAATAAACAGGTTAGTTCATAATTCAGGTCACAAAACTTGAGGACAAAACACCATCAAATTTACTTCCATAAGGTTATTCATAAGGATTGAGTTACTTGGAAGAGAAAAGGGGGAGGGAAGACGGGATAGAAAATAGAAAAATGAAATGCTTCTCACAACTTCAAAGATTGCTACCAAAAAGAAAAAGGCAACAGCAAGAGCCTGGAGAATGTATTTATCATTGTCTGGTTGACTGAAACTCCCCATGCTATTTGGTCCCATTTCTTAGACTTAAGCATACTCAAAGCGATAAAACGTAAAACTACTTTAGTATTTAAAACATTTACTAGCTTTCATTACCAAAGTGACGGAAAAAGGACCTTGTTTAGTGACTCACCTTAGATCACCCAGGGGGGTGCACAAAACTTGGAAAATGTGCTTCTCGGAACTCTAAAAATTAAGCAAAATAAAGGAGGGGCCTAGAGAGTGTCTTCAGTTCATCATTGTTTGGTGAACAAGAATCCAAGCTCTGGTTCATTGGATGAGCTAGCAATCCTTTTTAGTTCTTCGCAGTATATTCTTCTTGATGTAAGAAATGGTAATTTCCTTTTATCTTTCAAGGCATAATCTCCGGAATACTTACTGATAAGAAGGTAGGTTTCTTCACGAAACATGGGGTTACCAAACTGCAACAAGTCTTAAGTTACTTTAATCCTCGAGGGGCTAGGGGACTGCTTTTCAGAATTGATGGCACATTTTCTTTTTATTATCTACAACTCCTTTCTGTTATTTTCCTGCTGCTTACTTCGATTGCCTCTGGGAGCCCACTGCAAGTAAGGCGTTTTGGGACTCAATCGTAGCTCGAGTTAAGAAGAGATTGGAAAGGTCAAACAGTAATATCTGTCCAAGGGTGGGAGGCTCACTTCAAAGGAAGTACATGTCGCACTTGCCCACATACTTCACGTCTCTCTTTCCTCTCCCATTTTCAGTCAGAAAAAGGCTGGAGACACTGCGTGGAAACTTCCTTTCGAGAGGGAATGAGGATGGCTTTAATTACCACCTAGTGTCTTGGGACTCGGTGTGTCCTTCAGGCTTCCGAAAAAGCCTTGTTGGGGAATTGACTTTGGAGATATCATTAGAAGAAGGGAGCTTTATGCAAAAAGGCAGAGAGCAGATTTGGTAGAAATTTAATGGCTGGAAGAGGCAGGTACTTGTATTGGGCGGTAGAGCGGGGTGGCCTGATTTCTCAAGGTTTAAGTCTTTTGCTGTCAGTAATGGGAGGAGGACTACTTTCACGCGATAAGTGGCATGGAGAAGGACCTTTCTGCCCAAGAATCCGGTTTTGTTCAGATTGGCAGAGATCCGGAAGCTTTCTTTGCAGATTACGTGCTTTATTCAAGTTGTCATGGGAACCCAACTTTCAGAATTGAAGTTCTTACCAGAACGCGTGAACCAACTTGTCATTGCCAATGTTTCTAAAACCAAATCTCGAATAAAGCTTTACATTGGTATTGGAAAAAAGTGTACAAGGGTCAAGGGCTCCACAAATGATAGATCTGCTCGAGAAGGATGAAGAAAGACACTCGAGTATTTAGAAAAGAGAAACCTTTTGAACAGAATATCCTCAGACCTAAGACCTGCAAAACTTGAACTGGACAGGCATGTAGTGTCAATTTTGGCCAGATTTCACCTTCCTTACGAGACTACTATCATTAGCACTCCAATGGCAATTGAATCAACCCGATTAATTTCAGGAAGGCCGCACAAGCAGGATCCGAATACGACTTTTGCTAAAGGAATCAGCCGCAGGATGTTTACAAATCAGACTACTCACTTATAAATACAAGCATGACCATTGACTAGGAGGCAACTGATCCATGGGAGTTCTATAACTATTGGATAAGTCATTAGTTATTACCTCCTTGAAATCCAACAAACTTGAAACAGCATATATTACCTCAGTACCTTTGGGTATCCTTTGCACGGCACGAATTACGGCCATCTTTCCCTCAAATACCAGAACAGAGTTGGAAAAGCAACTACAAGACCGAAACAACATGCCATTATCAACAGAAAGAGGGCAGAAAACCAAAGTGCACTAAAGTATTGAAGGACTACCTGTGGTTGATAATCGAAGTGACAGGATACAGTCCTGTTCCAAGGGGTCTCAGCTCACTGTCACAAATCGTATGCGCATTGCATGCAAGCTGCAAGTGATAAGGAATGATAAGAGGTCAGACAAGGACCTATTAAACATCAGTTCTCTGCAGCTGAAACTACCAGAGTGAGACATCTCCACTACTAGAGCCACAAACTTTGAGCCAATCAACACAGTACAACAGTTCCATTATGACTAAGATCGCCACTGTAGTTTTGCATAATGATACAGTCTGGGGCATATAAAAGCATTGATTTCCTCACTTGGATAGCTAGCTCTTCAGGTTAAATGACCCATAGCCCCTGATTGCATGAATTGGAACCAATGCCGCAACATGCCAGCCCTGTGGGTCCTACATCAGTCGCAGGTTGTGTCACATCCAACAGTGGCCAACTTGCTTACTTTCACCAGTGGTCAATCATGCCTGAGGGGTCGTAGCCCCATTGCAGGGACGCAAAGCTTTCAACCAGAGGCGAATGGTGCATTTCTGCATCAGCTAGGCATATGCATATTTTTGGCCCTTATAAGGGAACGGGTTCCCTCACTGGGATAGCTAGCTTTTCAGGTTGAGTTCTCGCGTTGCGCCTGTTTGCATCAATTGGTATCACAGCCGTCGCATGCCCAGCCCTGTGGGTCTCACGTCATCCACGGGTTGTTTCTAATGCAACAACAGCCAACGTGCCTGAGGAGTCCCAACAGTGGTCAGCGTTCTGTATCTTATAAGGGCATGGTTTCCCTCAGTTGGATACTAGCTTTTTAGGTTCAGTTTTCCCTTTGCCCCTATCTGCATCAGTTGGTTCCATGTCAGGCACTGGTTATGTCCACTCCAACAGCGGTAAATTGTGCCCGAGGAGTCATAACAGTGTCAACGTGCCTAACGGTCGGTCAGGAACCCCCTTGCAGAGACGCAGGGCTTTCAAAAGAAAGGCAAGTGATGAGCCCCAATCGGTTATGCATGGGATATTCTGGGCTTATGGTCATAGGTTCCCTCACTTGAATAGCTAGCTTTTCAGGTTGGGTTCTCCCATTGCCCATGTTTGCATCACATGATTGAAGTATCTCCCTCGTTCCCCAGTCAACAAAGAAAAAGGGGAAAAAAAAAAAGAAGGCAAAAGGACTAGGAATCCATCCCCTTGCAGCCACAAGGTGTGACCAATGTGTCATAATGCTGTGCATTTACATATTACTCATAGATGTATATAGGAGAAAGTGACTACGAGAAGGCTTCTTAGATAACTCATATAAGAATCCCATCAAACAACGTAGGTTATACCTTTTTCGCTTTTCTTTGGCTTTGAAAAATAGAAAAAGAACGATATCAAAACGTCACAGAAATCAAGAAAGCCAGAAATATTTATGGCCATGTCTGCAACAGCCACTGCCATCCAGCAGAACCACTCATCTTAGGTAACAGCCCACCCATTACCCACTACACAACACCCACTACCTTCCTCTCCATCTGAATAGGCCCGAATCCAATAACCCGTCCCCATAAGATCTACGGTTGATACCATTTTAACAAGAAAAAGTGATACTAGTGTGGAACCTGCTGGTGAGGCAGATGAGAACTTGTGAAGGCAGGCTGCTTAGTGCTGAATTTAGCTACAGCAAACATGGTCTCGTGGTGGTGATAAGAATGGCAGATTATACAATGTGTGGCGAGGATGAGGCGACAGAAGGTGACTATGACAATCCACAAACTAAGCAACGACTTGACCTTAATGAGAATGGTGAGAGGGACGCATCAACAAGCTGGCAACGACAAGGGCTCCATTGGAAAAAGAATTTATATCTTTAACTTAAAATTTTATTATATATTGGCTCATCTAAATCTGGTTTGACAAGATATAAGTGCCGCTTAACACAAAATATTGCATTAGTTCACTAACAGTTTTTATAAGACTCTAAACTATAGAGTAATTCTAAACCAGTTACAGTACGACCTGCAGAAACGCGTATGGGTTCGGGGAAAGGATCCCCTGAATATTGGGTAGCTGTTGTTAAACCAGGTCGAATACTTTATGAAATGGGTGGAGTAACAGAAAATATAGCCAGAAGGGCTATTTCAATAGCAGCATCCAAAATGCCTATACGAAGGTCGTGCATTTGAGGTGCTGTGACCTGTTGGAGGTAGCAGTGATCTTGAGGGGTGGACATGTCGGTGTGGTGAACTCGACCAGCAGACGTTGTTTAATGAGCATCTTAGAAAGTTGATACAAGAAGTCTTCCCATATTCACTTTGCCCATGTTTGTGTGTGTATGGCATTAACCTTTTGTTTCCAGCATAATCGCAACCAACTTTTTCATCACAAACTCAGAGATCAAGAACGGTGGCCTATTTCAGTTTGAATACCTTTGAAAACATTTCTGCAATCTCCTTTACAGTGATATCAGGCCACTGAAGTATCAGGTTGACAAGGTTAGCCATCTGAGCATACAATACTAGTTGCTTCTCATTGACTTCAGAGATATCTTAATGACATGATGTTAAAAAAACCAATGTCTTGAAGTAGGAATATGGTAACTGCATTACAACTACCGAACTAAGGTTCATAAGGATACGAGATACCAATGCCTCCACTAGATTGTAGTTGTCCACGGCACTACACAGGATCATCTGGCATCGGGACAAACAACAGATACAAGTTTTAAATGGAAAAGGTCATACAAAACACTTGAGTCATACAAAACACTTGAGTCAATACAGCCAGTTGAAGACAACACTATATCAAGTCACGTAGAAGGAGAACATCAGTGGAATATCTAAATATAGCAAAAGCATTCAAAGTCAAAATGAAAACTGGAGAAGAAAAAAATTTCAAAGTATGACGCAACTCATGAACTACAATACCTAGCTTCTCATTCACAAGCAAATCATTGTTTTCTTATCATGATGGAAATTTATCATCGCAGAAAAACTGTGGACATGAATTCTAGGATGGCCATTTCTTCAACTATATTTATAAGTCAGGGGCAATATCATGTTTTGTATTATAAACTCGTAAAGAATGTTATCCAAAAAAAAAAAATATTGATCAACAAAGAAGAAAGGTCGAGGCAATAAAGATCCAAAACAATTTTACATCCTAAACATCAGCATCTAAGGTACCTTCAATAAGATCACTAGATCCTACATGAATACAAGGCCGACTAAGTTCTTTCTTTTTGGGTGTTAGATCGTGCTAATCAGGAATGCTTTTAATCTACTTGCCTTTGGAAAATTTCTTATAAAACCATTTAGACTATATTATATTGTGAGTAGCACGATTCTCCAGGTTTGAATTAGCTAATAATGCGAAACAGCTAATACATAATTTAAACACACAATGTGTAGCAACATATTCGAATAATCTATACTGAAAAAGTAATGTTTTGATACGAAAATGGAACAGATTTTAAGTCACTGCCAGGTCTATCTAGCCTCTTAGCACTAGTCAACACATGTTTCAAGCTTACAAATGAGATCATCATGCCAGTTCAAGATATGGAAACAACATCATTTTAAAGCTCATCTGAAGGATATTGGCGATGCAGTAGTGTACTAACTCTTTGAAGCTCATAAAGTTTCATGAGCAAGCAAAAGCTCTGGTGTACAGTATACATTACGATTAAAACCAAACAAAAGAAAGGATAAAACGACACTGAAAAGTGGGTAAACTGGAAAACAAAATCTGAATAAACATTTACCTTCTCTGTTTGCAATTTCCTTTTCAGGTATAATTTCACCATCAGACGTATAGAAGGGGTAAGATATTTTAACCTATCCTTGCCAAGTCTTGCAAGAGCTTGACATTCAAGACGATGTAACTTCCAATCTGACTTCTGTAAATGTTCAAAAATATCAACTTATAAAACGATAATAATTTTTGAACTTATGCTCCTATTCTTTTGCTAAGTACTATGAGCAATATGATGACAAGATTCACAACAAAAAATTTCGACCAACCAGGACATCAGGTTCTGGCATGTGTGGTGAGAATTACCAGACAGGACATTGACTTCAAACTTAATGGACATCATGTTTAGTCAAGGAATAGGATCATAGAGAAACACAGATGCATTGGATTACATTGGTCTTTAAATAAGTCAGGAATGGTGACTGTAAACTTAATTAGTCCAGAAATGGTTACTGTGAACTAGTGATTAGCTGAGACTATCTAACACTAGCTGGAATTCTGTGCTAAAGTCACCTACCTGAGCTGAATTGGGATATGTGAAATAGGACGATACCTGACATGTGCTCCCACAGTACCGAACGACTTGACAAACGGAGCATCTTCGTAGCTTACTTGATGCAAAACAGCAATCGCATCTTGACTCGGTTGAAGTTCTGTTTGGCACAGAGACATACGGTTCTTCACTTAAAATCACATCCCCTGTATTACGAAACAAGTGTACAGTGAGGTTTCAATCCAAAGTATCAGTAGCGCAAAGGCATTCTGCCTAGAGCGATACGCAGATTTTGCTTAACCTAATACTACAGTTTGCTATGTCAGACATGGAATTTTCTTCCATAACGGAATCCAGTGCTACTGACAAGAAACCTTTCCTGCTCCGACGAAAATTGTGCCGGGTATCCTTTGAAAATTAACTAACATTCTGTGTCTTAACAACTAGATGAGAGACAAACCTGGGGAGAAATCTCTGGTGGAGAAGAGGCAGCGGCCCTTTTCCGGCAGAGTTTTGACCGTTATACCTTTCTCCGACAGTGCTTTCTGCAACTCTTCCATTATCATCGAACAACTGTAGAAATAGTCGCTAAACCCAAACTAGCCGGACTACATTTGTACTCTTGTTTTTCTAATTTTCAGGCTTAATCCCAATATTATACCCGTTTACATCCAGTACAGTTTTAGTAACCAAGTTGTGCATCAAAAAAGTACCCAACTTTAAAAAAACGTACAAAATCAGTACCTCAACTGACGGAAGACGGATACTGTTTAAAATTCAGACGAGTAAGACTATTATTATTTAAAAAAAAGGGACATAACAGCATGTCCCATGGCCACGTGGCCTACCCTCTGACCCCTTTTTACATTCCCAAGGCAAATTCACCGCTTCCTTCCCTCCAAAAACCAATTCCTCATTTCTCTCTCCTCTTTCGCTTAATTGCCTTCAAATTGGGTTTTCTCCTCCATCAATTGCAGAAGAAATACAACGCAAGGCACGCTTTTCACCCATCCATAGCAGCGCAAGTTTTTCACGAAGACCATGGATACCCCTTTGTGTCACTGCACGAAAAGGGCAAGATCTGTAACGTCGTGGACAGCTCGAAATGTCGTGGACAGCTTGAAACCTTGGGAGGCAATTTTGGAGCTGTGGGAACAATGGAGTAAGTGTTGCAAAACCATAATTTTGGAGCTCCATCAGCTTGAAACCCAGTACTTAGTGTCGCGCTTTTCACTTTGCAAACATCTCACAAAACTCCCACTGATTTTGCAGCTCCAGCACTGTGATTACTTTCGTTGGCGAGACCCATCAGTGGTCAACGTGGAATTGGAGTGAGCCAGAAGGACGAAAT
Organism: Escallonia rubra; assembly: GCA_033065855.1. Taxonomy (NCBI): domain Eukaryota; kingdom Viridiplantae; phylum Streptophyta; class Magnoliopsida; order Escalloniales; family Escalloniaceae; genus Escallonia; species Escallonia rubra. Next base: position 153,371 of record JAVXUO010002619.1, on the reverse strand, counting down.
GTTGGCTGAAGGCTGCACTTGCACTGACATGGGCTGTAATATTGAGTAGGAGTGGGAGGAATGTTGTTGAAAAAGGGCTATAATTTGTAAATTTGGCTCTATTTAGGAAGAACAAGAGCAGAGCATCAAATCTAATTCCTTTTCTCCTGAGAAATTGTTTAGCTAATGACAATATGGTATTTTAGCTGTAAGAATGTGTGTTTTATGTGTGTATTCGAAATATCAATGTGTGCAATGCTTAGATTTGCTGCTCAGATTTGGTGTTACGCGCTGTGTGATGGCAATGGCAGATCTTGAGGAAAAGCAAAAGTATCAAAAGTAAAACATACCGAAGGAGTACCTGTAAAAACTAATAGTATCAAATCAGTATCTGAACTGATTAAAGAAAAGCGCAGACCTCTTTGGACAATAATTAGTTCCAAATGAGTCCCTAGACTTACTTTGTACTAAATTAGTACCTATCCTAAATCAGGTGTACCAAAGAAGTCCCTAAACATACTTTGCAAAGTTATTGGCATATCCGAAATGGAAGAATAATATTGTACCAAACAAGTATCTGTCCTAAATTAGGTGTACCAAATAAGTATCTTGATTATATAAATCATACCAATTAAGTACAAAATGTTACTAAATGCGCCAAAAAAATGTATGTAAGTAATTTTTTGCACCAAATAAGTATCCCCAAATTACAACAAGTTCTATAGTGAATACATAACATATTAACATCATATGACATCAACTACATTGTCAAAATAGGTGAGTGCCCTATACATCAACTAATTGCCTTGTTTCTGCCTACTGCTTGCCCTGGCCTTACTTTGCTTCTCTTGCTCTTGTTCTATCTCTGTAATAGCTGCTGCTAGTGTGGAAGCCCTGGTCCCAGGAAATACAAACCTAACTTTCTTGTTTCCTACATGAACTGGTATGGGTGGAGGGCCTCCAAGGCTATACTTACTCCATTTGGTCTTCTTCCATTTGTCAACATTCCCAGATTCTGTGTTTCCTGGTCTTACCCTCTTTTTTGGCATAGTTTGGGTGTCCACAACACTCTGACCCTGACTTGACTCTGAAGGGGGTGCATGTTTCTTTCTTGGGCTAACCCTCACTGCGCTGGGTTGTGCTGCAGGCACCTCTTTATTCCACCCATTCACTGTACTGGGTTCTGCTGCAGGCACAACTAGAACAAGTACCATAACAAGGAAAGTATACTCACGGTTATATGTATGTCATAGAAGTAGACACCCATTGCAAAATGACAAACATGTATGTGATGATGGTGATGATGAAGTGGGATATGAGCCCCAAAAACAGACTGCTTTGCGCGCACAGATTGCAAGGTCAAAATGTTCGTAAGCTATAAATCCAAACAAGATCATTGGGTTATTATTAGCTTGGAATTGGCACACAATCACTCGTTAGTAACGCCTTCAAAGGTGAGTCAGATGCATCAATACAAGAAGCTGAGCAGTATCGAAAGGAGCCTGATTCACACAATGTGTGCAGCACGGATAGGACCTACCAACATTGTTAATGTCTTGCTGAATAGGTCGAAGGAATACAAAATTTAAATTTCAATGTGACAGATGTTCATGCAGTCCGAACCCAAAGACAAGACGCGTTTGACATCGGTGATACTCAAGCCACAATGAGCTTATTGAAACGGATGTAAATGGAGGACTCGGGGTTTACATACAATTTTAGTCTTGATGACAAGCACCGAGTTATAACAATTTTTTGGGTAGACGGGTGTTTTAGACATGTTTATCAAGATTTTGGGGATGTTATGACTTTTGATACCACCTTCTGTATGAACAAATATTCGACGCCTTTCGCTCTTTTTACAGGCGTTAATCATCACTACTACTCCATCTTGTTTGGCGTCGCATTGTTAAGGGATGAGAGCCAGAGTTCTTTTGTATGGTTGTTTCTTACGTGGCTGGAAGCAATGAACTACAAAGCAGTCAAAGTTATCATCACCAATCAAGATTTGACAATGAAGAATGATATTGCTACCGTCTTCCCAGAGACTCAACACAGCTTATGAACTTGGCAAATAAGCAACAAATACCTTGAACGTCTACATCACGTGTATGCAAAGTATCCAAACTTTAATAAAAATATTTTGACAGGTGACCTAACAAGTTGTTAAAGATTGAAGAATTTGAAGAGAGGTGGGAAAAACTTATTTAGGATTACTCATTGCAAGACAACAACAGGCTCCAATCATTGCATGAACTCAAAGAAACATGGACTAACATTTAAACCAAAAGGTATTTTGTTGCGGGCATAAGAACAAAGGGAAAGAATGATTCTACGAATGCCTTGTTCGATCGCTAAGTAGGTGCAACTACGAATTTGAAGAATTATGTTATAAATTATAAAAAGCGGTTGCACATACATTCGTGTAAGAAAGAGCTGAGGATTTTGCAAGCACGTACAAGTAAAGAAGAAAGCTGCTGGAAACCCCATTGGAGATGAACGGTGCAAAAGCCTACACGAAAGAGATGTTCATACAATACGAAATAGAGCTATAAAAATCTGGACAATGCAGTATATACAAGGTGGCAGTAGAGAGCACACGTGAATACAAAGTTTATTCATTTATGAACGACCTCGGCCCTGAGAAAGTGCGTAGACCGTATACTGTCTACCCGTGACACATAGACAGATATGACGACATGCGTTTGCATGAAGTTTGAGTTCTCTGGCATGTTACATTGACACTTTCAACGGTTCTTCACTCAAAAGAATATTAAGGAAATCTCCGATCGCCTCGTCTTGCCGCAGTGGACTAAGGTTACAAACAAGTTACACGGTACCATTGTCTTTCCAGAGCATTCGTATACGGATTGTAAGGAATCGGAGACATTGCGGTATAATCATCTTTGCGACAATGTTCACTCGTTTGTCTGCAAAGGGTTATTCTTGTTGGATATAAATATCTTTGCAGTTATAGCACTAGAGCAAGATCTTATTCTCGACCAGTTTGAAGTAGCCTCAGCTAGCAATGCAGCTGACTGTGAAGGCATTCCTATACAGGGATCAGAAGAAGATGAGACGGTTGAGGAAGAAGACAATGTTATCCAACCTTTGGATCTAATTATGTTGCAAACGAAAGTCGCAAGAGATTTACACGGATGAAGAGCTCTATTGAACAAGCCACTGCATCTGATAAGTTGAGAAAGTATGCATTGTGCCACAGAATGACCAACCAATGCAAGCGGAACCATTATAAGATACTGGGGATAAGTCTATGAGGTTTGCAAGACGAGGAAGAAGATGATGCCAAAGAAGAAAAATTGCACCTTTAATCTACGTAGTCTTCTCTCTGTTAAAACCTAAGTACTTGAATTATGGACTTTGTAATAAACTTTTATTGTATCAATTATCAATTTAGATGTGACATTGGGTGATTCACAAATATTCTCTTTTACATCTGAATTTTAATGATATCTGCAGTGACCAATTTGTGGTATTTTTAGTATGAGTTGTGTATCAGCATGTTAACTAACCATGCTAGATTGCCATATTTAAATAAAAAGCTTATGTTCTACCGTCCGCTGCATAATGTAGCGGACTAGGGGACAGAGACTACCCACTCCCACACTTAGAAAAAAGTAGGAGATTTTAGTCCTAACACTAAGCAAAAAAAAAAGGCTTAATTGCACTGTAAACCCTATGTTTGGCAATGAATTGCAACAAAAACCCCAAAGTTTAAAACTCGACACACAAGACCCCAAGGTTTGCCATCTGTTGCAATATCAGGATATCACTAACGGGAGTCAACGATTCCGTTACTTTTCAAGGATACTTTTGTCTTTTCAGGTCATTCTTAATATTATTTCAGCATAAGTCATATCTCAACCAACTTCGACGGCCCAGATCGAAACATGTGTCATTATGATTTCTTTCTTTCTTTTTAACTTTTCTTTTTCTTTTCTCTTCTTTTTCCTTTCTTTCTTCTCCATCCCCAAGCGCCGCTAGCTGCTCCTCCTTCTGCTGCAACCTAACTCCACCCCACCCATCCATTGTATCATCGTCATCAACCCACCAACATCATTTTAGACAACACCCAACCACCACCATAACATCCACCAACCAACACCATAACATCCACCAACCACCGTCAAATCCATCGCCTGCACCAACCCACCAACGATGCTGTCCTTGATCTACCACCACTACCACCATCTTATCACCACCATAGCACCACCATCACTAGCCGTTGTAAAGCCCAAAGACCTTAACTCCATCCTAATCACCCACAGTATCACCACCATGAACCCACTAACATCATTTCAGACGATAACCCAGCCGCCACCACAAGACCCACCAACACTGTAGATCTACTCAGATCTGAAGCCACCATCACAATCGAACCAGCATTATCGCCTAGTTGATGGTGGTATGGTGGTGGTGGTTTGTTCGTGGTGGTGTAAGGTACTTGTGTATTGGGTACTGCTCGTAAAAAATTCATAGGGCTGAAAACGGTTGGATTCGACAGTAGGTTCAATAGTGTGATGGCAGCAGGTTCATTGGTGTGATGTCGGGATACAGTGGTGGGTTTATTGTTGGTGGTGGTTGTGGGTGTTAGTTATGCTGTCGAGTGTGAATGGTGCTGGTATTTTCAGTGTGGTGGTGCTAATGGAGGTGAATGATTGAAGAAGAAGATAACATATTAATAAGAACTAATGGATTGACCATCTTACCCTTGATAACTAACGGATTTTCTCACGTCTGTTAGTGATATCCTGATATTGCAACAGATGGCAAACCTTGGGATCTTGTGTGTCGAGTTTTAAACTTTGGGGGTTTTGTTGTAATTCATTGCCAAACATAGAGTTTACAGTGCAATTAAGCAAAAAAAAACCCAAAAATTGCATTATGTTCCACCGTCCGCTACATAATGTAGTGGACGAGGGGATAAAGACTAGCTACTCCAACACTTAGAAATCAATGGCATTTGGTCCCAACACTTAGATAAAAAAAAAAGAGTCCAAAAATTACATTATGTGCCACGTCCGCAACATAATGTAGCAGACGAGGGGACATAAATCAACCACTCTAACATTTAGAAAAAAAATAATGGAGTTTGGTCCCAACACTGGGACAAAAAAAAATAGAGCCCAAAACTTGCATTATGTTCCACCGTCCACTACATAATGTAGTGGACAAGTGGACAGAGACTAACCACTCCAACACTTAAAAAAAATTGATGGAGGTTAGTCCAACACTTAGACAAAAAAGTGCCCGAATGTTGCATTCTATTCCACTGTCCGCCATATAATGTAGCGGAGAAGGGGACAGAGACTAGCCACTCCAACACCTATAAAAAAATTGATGGAGTTTGGTCCTAACACTTAGACGAACAAAGGGCCAAAAAATTGCATTATGTTCCACCGTCAACTACATAATATAGCGGAGGAGGGGACAGAGACTAGCCACTCCAACACTTAGAAAAAATTGATAGAGTTTGGTCCCAACACTTAGGCAAAAAAAAAAAAGCCCGAAAATTGCATTTTGTCTCACCGTCCCCAACATAATGTAGCGAACGAGGAGATATAGACTTAACACTGCTCTGTTGTTCGCTACATAATGTGGCAGACGACAGAGCAACCCCTAAAACCTATTTTCCCTTATTTTAACCCATCATCAACTTGTTTCAACCATTCTCAAAGCAACCAAAAACACACCACGTTCTCAAAATGATACTCAATTATAAATGCACCACATTCACAAATCAATACTCAACCATAAAAACATGACATTTTCAAATCACATTACACAATTGATACTAGAATAAAGTGCTCAATAGTCATATAAAATGGTATTCTATTACATAAAAAAAATACGTCAAATTTTACCCCTTTGGTTTAGCCAGAAATACAATATCCCTAACTTCTCTAGTTTTATAATTTTGAATTTGCCAAGCTATCTTATGTCTATAATTGTTTAAATCGTCTTGGCTCCAGTTGTGCTTCTTGAGGAAAGACGAATGAAGTACATGCACATCAACACTTAGACACCACAATATGAGGAGTTCTTTTGCATGGGTCTATGATTCTTCACTTGAATATCGAGCTTCAATCTTACCGCTAGCTTAGACACTTGGAGGTTGCAAAGAATGGCACAAATAAATTTTACAGAATAACAAAAGAAACATAAAATATGAGAGTCGAAATAAGAAATTAAATTAAGAAATAGATAAACTATAAAAATAAATGCTATTCTCACCATAACTCCGAAAGGTCCACTGTAAAGTTGCTTAAGAGGCATGACATGCGTATCCTTGCAAAGACTGTCAACGATTGTAACAGACATAGCTGGTTGATAGCAAAGAAAAAAGTAGTGGCTATGATCGTGGACGGGTATTAGAAAGACATATGCATCCTCAATACTTACTGAATTCGAACAATTAGTGAAAAATTGAATGAGCTCGGGATCGAGAAATAGCTGCTCAATGCCTACTTCTTTCTGACCTTAGACCATTGGTCCCAATGTCCACGGAGTAAAGACATAAAAAGCATATCGAACATAAAAGCTCTAGGATACGCATCTCCCCTATCCCTCTCTCTACGGATCAGAAGTTTGATGTAGGCATTCATCACCACATTGTCCAACCAATAATCTAGTCAGAGGGAAGACATATTATTCCTCAGGACCTCGTAATCCGCACATTTAATACGAACTTGAGAGCGGTGGAGGACTCACTAAACCAACATTCTTGGATTAGGTTATATTTTTTCAGCTTCAAGGGCTTCAACGGATGACCTTTGACATAGGAGGGATGGGATTGATGTGGGGGATATTTTTGCCTAGTTGCTCCTTGAGGCTCTTTGAGTATCCCAAGGCCCAAAGGAAGTTCCCGAAAATGGGACGAGTTGCATTCCTCTGAGAAGGACAAGTTCCCGAAGTCCAAATCTTGTGTGACTTGACTAAGGGGATTTTGTGTAACAGCTGAGTCCCTAAGTAACTCAAATGAGGGTTGACTCCACCCAGACCAGGCATGAGCCATTCCCCGGCTCATTGTTGAAGGCTGCACCCAGGGATGACACATTCCATCATTCATGGCTGAATAATGCCTCCAAGTATCACATGTTCCCTCGCTCACGGTCGAAGGCTGCCCCAAGGGATCACTCAATCCCTCATTCACACCCAAAGGCTGCCCCGAGGGATGCCCATTCCCTCCCTCATGCCTGAATGCTGGCCTCTATAGCCCTTCACAAACTTTCTGCATCTATGCTTCAAGATCTCAGTCTAGAAGCGAAGATCCGCTCCTATGGCATCTAGAAGATCTCTCCGTTCATTCAGTTTCTGAAAGAACGCGAGCGAGGCATCAACCTATATCAAGAAAGATCATTTGTAAAAAAAACATTATAAGATCATGCTTGAGCAAAGAATGGAACTTAAATAGGAAACATTAAGAGATCGAATGCTCTCCCCTGATCATTTACACCCCTGGGCTGGTATTTTTCGTCTATTACCCGTGACATTGGGTGTATTCTCCTCTAAGTAAAGCATTCGTACCACTACAAATACCGATCAATGTTGATCACAGGGTCGGGCTCCGACACAATAGCTGACAGTGTGTCCCGCCAGGATTCTTACAATCTGATCTCATCTCCACACAATTCGAGGGCATCCACATGCCTGAACATCACAGTCGGTGGGTTCTTGTTAGGTCTCATGTCTGGGGCATCTGCCAGCAGCCCTTGCAGGCACTCCATCTGTTGCATCGCGCGATCCCTTAGTTGTCATCCCGCAATCTCCCAATGGATCAATGGAATTCGTTGCAACCCAGAGAGCGTAAAAATGAACGAATTTTCCACCCACCCTTCAATCTCTCGTAAAGCACCCAACATATTTGATCTGCAGCCAAACTGTTAAAAGATTTAGTTATGATGAGGGTCATCTCTTCTCAGGTAGTGGCTCTCGCTCCGGCTGTACTCCCAAGCACGTAACCAAGGCCAGATATTTCAGGTTTTTGGCCTATGTTCGGGTGCCTGACATTGAAGTTTTCATAAGACCACACCTAATAACAAAGTCAAATAGGTGAAGTACGGTCAAAATTAATTGTGCAGTGACTAATAAAAAATTATGAAAAAAACACTAAAAGGGGTGATATGATATACCTCCAACAAAGAGAGACATGCACATATAGCTTTACACTCGGTCCTTGTTGCTTTTTGCAGAGGAAGATACAGGTACGCAAGAATGGCTGCACCCCAAGCATACTCGCCAACCTCGTGCATATCACGCAACAGAGATGTATAATTCGGGTGGATTATGTTCTTAGTCGTTGTTGGGAACAAAATGGACCCAACACATAGAGCAAGAAAGCCTTTGTGTGCAACCACATTATCTCCTCCATGAAGTCCTCCGGCTAAACCCTTAACTCCTCTACCAACTACTTCAACTTTATTCCACCGCTTCCAAACTGTTCCTGGGGTATCGGACCAAAGTTTCTGTAGCAAATATCTTATGTTGTTTATCAGTCTTACCAAAAAACAAACTAGTCGTCCTGTAATGGGTAACCCTAAGATGTACCCTACACTTTCTAAATTTATTGTCATCTCTCCAAGAAGGAACTTTTCCATCGTTTAATGAGGGCAATATTAAGGTCCGGTCATGTTGAGGAAAAACATCCCCCGTACCTAGAATATGGTTTATAGTGAATCCTATAATTTTAGTTAATTTTTAGCGGTAGTTGTGGTAATATATATTAATTGGGTCTTTAGCGACGATTGTCTCTAGCGGTATTGATTGTGACCTTTAACGACAATTTATAATGCTCTTAAGTTACAAATTTATGAGGCAGAGAGAATGTGACACCCGAAACTTTTCATTTGTCGATGAAATTTTTATTTTAATCTTAATCTGAAGAGTTTGTGGTCTTTTAAAGAGATGTGGATGAAATAAGAAAATAACTAAGTATGAGGGTCTTTAGAAATTTTCAACCTAGGGCAACCATATATAAAGAGAGCCTTGAGAGGGCAGCCGTCCAAGAAGTCTGTCCACCCTCTTTACGAGAAGTCCAGAGGAAGAGAGAGAGGGGAAAACCAAGCTAGGGCAAGGAAAAATTCAAGGTAATAAAATCCCTAGACTCTCTCTTTAGTTTAGCCATGAATTTGGATGATTTATATATATTTTTGGTGTGAAATTGGTAGCTTTTAGTATGTTTGAGAAGAAGGTTGCTGTAGAGCAGCACAAGAGTGGGTTAGGCTTTTTATCATATCTCTTTTATTCCAAATTCAATTGAGATGATTTTAACTTTTTTGAAAACTCCATTGTGATTTTTTTCATAATCCCACATTTGCATATCAAAAAATGACCTTAAAGTCAATGCTCCGTAGAAGTCCAGATTTTTCAGTTTCTGGCATCCAATTCGATTTGTCATTGAAAATATATTACTCATTGGTTTTTTGTGAAATTTATACTTTTAGAAACCTCAGAAAGTCCTCTTAAACTTTGTAGTTTTTAGTTTTCTGATATTCATAGTATTTCTACTCCAAAATAATCATTGAACAAAATTGGTCTGCCCAGAGATGTGCTGTTTCTATCAGTCACTTTGATTTGATATATAAACTTCATTATTCATTGTATTTTTTTTATCCTTATATTTCAGAAAACCTTTGAAAGTCTAATTTAACTTTATAGTTTTGAGTTTTTGAAGATTCGTCACGTTTTGACCTTAAAATTGTCAATGTACAAAACTAGGATTTGCTGAAAAATGCTATTTCTAGAATTACAGATGAATCCATTGCCCAAAACTTTTTAAGCCATTTCTGAGCATATTTGGGCAAAGTACAAAACTAAAACTCCCATTATTTTTTCAAAACCTTTGATGAGAAATTTTATAGGATTTCTCTAGGCATGGGAAGAGCCTAAAATGATTTTACTTTGAAAATAGGCTTTTGAATTATTTGATATAGTAAAAAAAAACATTTAGCCTAAATTTTTTCCAGTGATCTAAGCACACTGAGACACTTGAGCGTCTGAAATTTCGTGGCATTTTGGTGCCGTTTGAATATATTTTGAAATATGAATCTTAACGCTCAATTTAAGGAGCGGTTTAGGGTTCCAAACGAAAAATTCCCAAAAAGGCCATTTTTGTCCGAAAAACCCACCTAATTGTTTAAAATGATGTTATGAGTTATATTGGGTGTGTAACGGTACGTTAGGCATCGGGGATAATTTAGAAATTTAACATAAATCTATGGGGTATTTTGGTAATTTTGCGCACTTGGGGGGAATTTAGCACCTAGGCATGATTGAGCGGCAATAAATAACATTTGTATGGTTTATTGTTTAGGTTCTGATAGACAAGAGCTATGGCATGTTTGGGAACAAGAACCAGAACCGCTTAGCTATCCAAGTATGTACTCCTGAATGTTCTTCCATATACTCGATTTGCAAAATATATAAATGTATACACGATTTAAGCAAAGCACAGTTTTTTTTTTTTTAAAGTTCTTGTACTGCTTATGTTTTCATGTTAAATCATTTGATAAAAATTGAGTTAAAAAAGGCCATGGTTTGTTCTATGAGTAGATGATTTAAATTTGGTACATGTTGAATGAGATTGTAAACTAGACTTGGTTGATGTGCCCCATATCCAACGGGGGAATGTTAGATTTCGGGCCCTAGTCAACGGGACTTGTACGTTGATGCACAGTACTATAGTTTGTGGTTCGCCCTTGGGTCCACAGAATTATTATCCCGGGTGTAAGAGGGATTTCGGGCCCTAGTCAGGGGGGCTTGTACGCTGACCGCATCATACCTAAGTATGAATTATCTGTGATAGATGCAAATGAGCTTTCTTGATGATTATACTCTAATTTGAGAACTTTTTCTGCAAGTGCGTATATGTATGTCTATATAATGAAGAATGTTTTGTTATGGTGACATTGAATTCCTGATTTTGAAAAGAGAAATCCATGGCATGTTTTGAAACCCTCAAACTTATTTTAGGGACATGGTATGTGTGCTTACTAGGCCCCAAGCTCATTCTTTAAATATTTTTCAGGCGATTACTTACATGGAACCGGCACTGATGATGGCCACGAGGATGTAGTTGCGGGAGACGAATGCTAGAGGAGATGCAGTCCTCATAAATTATTTAATAAATATCTGGGTGACATGCTAGTACTGATTTATAATTTGAGAATTTTGGAGCTTAGGTGTCCTCGAATTTCTTCATAGCTGTCAATGACTTGTAAGTGAGAGTTTAAAATTGATTATTAAGAAAATTCTAGGTGAAGCTTGTAACAACCAATGAATTGTTTTAGAATTTAGCAAGTTGAAATGAATTATAAGTATAAGTTGGAGTAGGCCTGACAAAGCCTTGGTGGAGGCTTAGTGGGCCTGCGGCCGGTCACGGGCCTAACTCATGGGCTCTACATATGGGTTCGGGTCGTGACAGATAAAAATATCAAACCCTATTCCATGTAACAAACGCTTCTGAAACGGGTCTAACCTCCATTGTCCGAGTGGATTCGTGACTTCTACTGTAGTAAGTGTATCTCTTTCCTATGAATTCACAAAGTGTATTTAAGAAAATATATAATGTTCATGATTGAAATTAAAAAAATAATCACAAAAATTAGTATCTTACTTGTCCATTCTAAATTACTATATTAATATGGTTTGCTTTGTCATACAAGACGGAGGGATCTTCAGGTTCGGGATTAAAGGCCATTTTTTGGACTAAAATTAAGCATATATATCAAGTTTGTAAATTGCTATCAAACATTGGCAAATCTAGATTTGGCAACACTAGCGCATGCATTATACATCAGCTATATACACATCTATAACTACATAATACATAAAGTTCGTATTTTGCTATCAAACGTTAGTAAATCTAGCTTTACCAACGCTAGCGCATGCATAATATATCATCTGTACATATACATACACATCTATACATACCAAGTGCATCATCAAAATCATGCGCAAAACTCACAAACTTAAGATTAAACACAAACAAAGCATGGGTTTCTGAATTTACATGATTAATTGCATGATTTAGGGGTTTCCTTCGAAGATTCTAGGGCTTGAAGACACGAAAATAACAGATATACTTGCTAGTGCCGCTGGGAAGATAGTGAAGAAGGAAGAAGACTTGCAAAATTAGGGGTCGTTTCTTTTTATGCCTGACGTTTGCTACATGATGTGGCAGACGAGAAGAGTTTCGAAAGAGAGAATTGCACTATCGTTCACCAGATAATGTAGCGGACCACTGCTTGATATGATGTGTCTCAGATAACCCATGTCCACCACATAATAGCGGACGAGAGCTGGTTTGACAACTCGTCAGCAACTTGTTGTCCACTACATTATGTAGCGGACGGGCATTGTTCCACATACTGGATGGGCATCGAGGGGCATTTTGGACAAAATGGCCGTTCGCTACATTATGTAGCGGACGATGGGTTCTTTTAAAAAGACGTTAGATCTAGTCCGTCCATCCTTGATGGAATGGATGGCCAGATAGCGCTGGTAACTTAACTGAAGTTGTCTGCGCAAGCAATAGATCAATGCCAATGTACACACACACACACATACACACACACACACACACACATATATATATATATATATATATATATATGAACACCATCCACTGCCTGCGCAAGCAATTTAGTTTATTTGCCAACGCGATCTGGCCGTCTATCCATGATTTATGGACAGTTCAGATTAAATCTTCTCCCTCAATAGTGCTAGATAACCCTATTACTTTAACGTATTTGCAAACTAGCCCCAAAACTTTAGAAAAGTATTATTTTATGCACCTTAATTCTTTGTCACATACAATATAAATCATAAAGTTATTTCAGGATATAATGCAACTTACAGAGATGATATTCTTGGTCTTTGAATGTACGCCCGCCATGCTTCTCCTATTGCTTTTCGATATCCAAGCTTTTCACCAAGTGGACACACAACTCGATGCCTTACATTCCTCAGAATTGGCTAATTGATATTATCAAATACTCTCAAGCTTCCAGGATATTGGTTTGAAAAGAACAGTAGAAAACGTCGTACTAAAATCATTATTTCTTATATTTATACAGGAAATGAAATATTACATAGGAGCAATAGAAGGGAATGGTTCATTCTATTGTTGCACACACTAATTCTTAGCACTCTTACACACTTCACACTTTCTCAAACTTCCTCTGTCTTCTAGCTCTTACTTCGACCCATTTTATAGATGAAAAGATCAGGCATATATAATTCTTCAATAGTGAAAATCCTCTATTATTTTTTGTGGGGTCATCTTTTTCTTTTATTATGGCATACAACTTTATTCTCTTCTCCACTTGGCCTTGTCATTTTTCGATGGCCATTATGTCCATTTCAATCATGCTTATCCCGTGGTCCTGCACCTTCTTGTACAACTCAAAAGTTTGGCTAGGCAGATCAGGTTCTTATTTTCCTTGGTTGTTGAACTGTTCATAGAGTTTGATTACTTGATCTTGACCCTGTTTGGAGGGTTCTATGGACGCTCTACACCACTTCAGGATTACTATCCTTCGTCCATCATAGAAACATGCTTCTATGGGGTCAGCTACCATGTTTTCAATGGTTATATGGACACAATTAATTCTTTCGATCTTGTCTTTCTCCAGATTATACGTGTTCCATAGCTCATCCTTGTGCGCTCGGTAGAAATTCATTAACTTTTTATTAGCAAATTGATAAATGAACCAAATCTTGTATGGTTGATAGAATTTGGTTTCGCTTCTTTCTGCCAGTGTTGACAGTATTTGAACTGTGATAATCTTTCGACTGAATCCCATAACTCCAAGAGCATATCGAACTATAGCTGGGAGACTATCGATGAGTTGCCAATCATCTCGATTTATTTTGAATATGTCTACGAGTCCATGTTCAATCCATTTAAGATCAACCTTGTCCGATGTTAATGTGAGGCTTGGCCATCCATAATCCCAAGTCAAGAACGCTTTCATTTCTGGTTTGCGAAGAATCTCTTCGTGTTCATTTTCCTTCCTGACTAGTTATTTTATTTTTGTAGTGATATCGGCTGGGAGCAATGATTCTAGTTCTTCTAGCAATCGAATTTTTTATTCCTTTTCTTGTAGGACTATCATTCCTTCTTCATCGTTTATATGAAGCCTTTCTTCTAAGTGCTTAACATAATCAGTTAATTGACTGAGGGTTCTTCGTAACTCTTTTTGATAATTTTTTCTCAGATAATGCCAGACATTTCCAAAGAGATTTTTACTCTCTTCACATAACCCTGGATCATAAAACGATTTTGTTTTATTATCAATGGTTTGTGTTATGGTAGCATTTTGCTTTGAAATTTTTTCATCATCGTCAGTTGCCACTTTTCTTTTTAGATCCTTATTGTTAGGATAGTAATTTTTTATTTTCTTGCCCACTTGTTTAGGGCGCCTTGCTGTTGAGGTTTCAACCTTACTCTCTTTATTCCAAAACTTATGCATTGGTTTTGAACGCTTAGTTTTGTATCGTCTTGTTTTAGGGCTTTCAGGTTGATAGTTCCAACCATCCTCTTCCGCTACTGGGGGAGGGTTTGTGAGCGACAAAGAACTGTCCTCTTTCTTTTTTGGGTAAATGACGTAGTAGTCGAATTTTCCTGATGGTTCTCCCAGTAGACCGACTTCAGGATCTACTGCTTCATACCTTTGTTTTAAGGCATTTTGAGTAGTCTTTTTTGGGGTAACAACAACTCCCTGCATTACAAAGCATAATTCCCTGGTTAGACTCTCTGTAAGTGCATTTTTGGCTGATGAGATGTATTCTACATCAAAAGTATAATAGCTTAACCATTGTTGCCATCGATAAAGTCTTGTTTGACTAAGATCTTTTAGGTCTCTTTTGAGGAAAGCTTTAAAACACCTATTATCTATTATGATAAGAAAGTGTTCTGAAATTAGAAATATGTAAAAAGATTTTATGCCACGTTTTATTGCTAAAAACTCTTTTTCGTTTATGTGATATCGAGTTTCTGCATCCTTAAAGGTTCCACTCCAGTATCCACACAACTGTTCTTTAGCTTGATCATGGGGTATTGCTTTTAATACTGCACCCCAACATTTTTCAGAAGCGTCCGTTTCTAGAACTAACTTGTCTCCTTGTTTAGGCAAGCTTAATTTTGGCAGGCTTTTAACCTGACCTTTTATCCATATAACATTTTTGGTATCTTCATCTTCCCATATCCATTTTTCTTTTCCAAGCTTTTTACGTAAGGCTTCTGTAAGGTTTGATAAATGCCGGATGGATTTTCTCGCGTAATTTAACAACCCAATAAATCTTTGAAGTTGCTTTACATCATTGATTTGTTCTGCAAATAGCTTTATTTTTTCAGCTATGTGATCTTGAAGGACAATTTTTCTACTGTCTTTTATTCTCAATCTCAGAAAGTTAATGGTGGTTTGTTCCCATTCAAAATTGTTTTGTGATAGTACTAATCCATGGTCAATGAACTCTTGTGCTATATTTTTTAAATGATTTATATGTTCTTCTCTAGTTTTTTAGAATACTAATATATCATCTATGTACATTACACAGTAATCTCCATGCTTTCTAAAAATGTTATCCATCCTTCTTTGGAATAAATGTAGAGCATTTTTCAATCCGAATGGTAATATCGTCCATTCATAGTGCCCTTGTGGTGCGCTAAAAGCAGTTAATGAAATTGATGATTCTTCCATTTTGATTTGCCAATATTCTCTTTTTAAATTAAACTTCGAGAAAAAGTTGGCTAGCTGGATTTTGTTTACGAGCATATCCTTGTTTGGAATTTTTATAGCCATCTTTGACTATTGTTGTGTTTAAAGCTCTATAGTCTATGACTAATCAGGCTTTTCCTCTAGCCTGTTCTGCATGATTTTTTACCATGAAAGTCGGACTTGAATGAGGGCTCTCGCTGGGTCTTATTAACCCTTGTTTTAGTATTTCAGAAATCTACCGTTTAAATTTTTTAACCATCTCAAGACTATGTTGCATTAGTTTAACGTTAACCACATAATCTTTATCCTTAAGGGTCAATGGCGCCCAAGGTTTATTATTTTCCCATAATTTTAGCGGGTCTTCACTAAAATTATTTTCTAACATCTTTTTTATACTATCAAGACTAGGAATTTATTTTCCTTGTTTGCATTGATAATGTTGATTTATTTATTTAACCCAACTGTCATTTTCTTTGATTACTTCTTCGTTACGTAATTCTTCCTTGGTTACTTCTTCTTCAAGTAACATTTTCCATGAGTCACCTTTGTTCTCTTCACCATGCTGGGCTACGTAGAGAGACTCATTCTTGATATGCTTTTTTTTTATTTCTCCTAGTTTTTTCGGATGAAAATCAAATTTACATTTTTGAGCAGCATATTTTAACAACGGAATTATTCGACATTGTATTTCAATATGAAACTCTTCCTGAATAAATGGTCAATTTTCAGTTTATTTGATGAATGCATTTCCTATTAAAAAATCACAGTCTAAGGAGTCGAATTGGATTAATCGCTCTATAATGAACTGTTTTCCATTTATTATTACCGGAATATGATATACTTCTTATTCTGACTCGAACTCATCGTCATTTGTCATTCGCATGCTCATGAGTTGATATGTTTTGATCTATTTTCAGAGGGTAAAATTCCTGATCGTGTCAGGCAATAGGATGCTCCAGTATCTACTAAAGCATCTATTTTAAAAGGGCGATAACCCTGGAAGTCAAAACTTAATTCTATATAAAAATTGTTTGGACTTACCGCCATCCGTTTATTATTCATTTTTTCGAACCTTGTTTTACCTTTGATAATACTCATAATATCTTGAATACCCTTTTCAAGCTCATCTCATGTCAAGCCTTTTTCTTTAAGCTTCTTCTTGACAGTATCATTCATTGATGTTTTGGTCATTACATGTATGGTTTCTACACGTGATGACATACTTCATCTGATTGGAATGGTAACTATTTTGTACCCCATGGTGTCTTCATCAGAACTGTCTTATTCTTTGATAGCTTCTTCAACCATTTTTTCCTTTCCTTTGACTTTCAGATTTGTAGAGGTGAAAGGTATTGAAGAAACATAATATCTCATTGGTTCTTCAAGGATTACAACACCTTTATTTTCTCTTTTGTACATGTGTTCTAGTTGTTTACTAGCTAATCCTTCTCCTATCACCCATTTTTTAGGCCATGATAATTGTTTTGGATTTATCTTCCATGCTTTTATTGCTCGGACATTACTACTTGTTTGTTCAAATAGTTCTACTTCACTGTTTAGCGTTTTACTTAGTGGATTAGTGGTATTTACCCCCACTCTGTAAACTAGACGGTATTGTACTGTAATATTTTTGCAGACTTCTCGTAATTCGGTCATATCTTGAGTCTGAATCCTCAATCCTACTGCTTTATTAAGATAAGGATCTTTTAAGGACATGAAGTAGTTTAGTATAGTTTTAAACCAAACTAGTCCGTTATACAAGTTATTTTGGATACCCCCTATTAGGGCTTTTTCAAAAACTTTCCACCGATTATCTGTTAAACAACAGATTACTGTTGTATCTCTATCATCTATGAATAATGGATACAGACTAACTTTTATCATACCAATATGTACATAGTGATATCCTTATCTAAGGTATTGTTATGCTTTATCTATCTTGAATTGAGGAATGTTTAGTATTCTTTCTTCAGTTTGACCTACTGAGGTTTCTCCTTCAGAGATCTCTATATTCATCTTACTCTTGAACCTGAATATGGAGTTTTTGTATATTTCTCCAACCTTGATTTTAGGCATGTCCCAATGGTTTATATCAGAACCGGGAGTTTCTTCCTCAATTGATTCACTCTCACTAATTATGTTATTAGATAAGCGAATCATATCTTCTTCATGGTCGTAGGTTTCTGACAGCATGAAGATTGTGCCTATGCCTTTTAAAGTTCTGTTTAAATTTTCTTCGTCATCTGATGTTGTTTCATCATCAGATTCGTAGTTGTATTCTGAAACAAGCTCTTTTGCTTCGTCTTCAGAATCTAATTCGTATCCCCATGCTAGCTCGTATATTTCTTCAGCGAATAAGAAATATCTTATATTTTGTTTTATTTTCTTACTTGGACATTTATTTGCATAATGTCATTTTCGCCGCATAACCAACAAAAATCACACTCTTCTGATGATTTTCCTTTTGGACATGAAGGTTTTTTATACTGAATATTAGATTTCTTTCTAATATATCTTCCCTATGGTTTTGGTTTTTCCCTTGATGGATTAAATTTTCTTCTCTGAATCTTTTTTCATTTCTTCACATATCTTTTTTCGTTTCCAAACCTTTTCTTCTCGAATTTTTTCTTCTTGAAGTTTGGCTTCTTTTCGCATCCATAGCTATTTACCATGTTATCAACTTTAGAACAACAATCGTAACTTATATGAGCTTTTTCATATTTTTTATTGCTTGTCCTTCGGTACAATATTTCTTTAGTATTTCTTCTACAGCTGCAATCCTTCCTCGTAAGGAATCGCAAAGCATTCCGTCGTTTAGGAGTTTTGTAAATTATTTTTCTGCTAACTCATCCCATGGTTTAGGGAGTTTGACAATAAATTGTTTTTGCCAATGGAGGCTGTCTCTGAGTTCTAACTTGTAAAAATATATTTTTAAAATTTACAAGTGTAAATTTTAAAATAGCACATATCACATATTTATAGTTTTGTCAAATTTGTGAAAGCACTTTTTTCTTGAATAC
The DNA here is from genome assembly GCA_033065855.1 of Escallonia rubra. Lineage (NCBI taxonomy): Eukaryota > Viridiplantae > Streptophyta > Magnoliopsida > Escalloniales > Escalloniaceae > Escallonia > Escallonia rubra. The sequence goes on along the minus strand of JAVXUO010002619.1, from coordinate 134,629 downwards.
CTATATTGTTTATAGATATTTCGCAGAACTCTCTTTTGAGGTTATCTGCATAAAATATTATTCATTCTTTAAAAATATTGAGCTTGCTTTGCGCTTCAATTATCATTTCGTTATCTGCTATGCTATTCCAGAACCTAGCTGCATTTCCTCGCAGGGTTGCTCGAATAAAATATTTCATATCATGTATTTATGTTAAATTACCACCTATTATGACAATTCTTAAGGCTTGTGACCAGTTATCGATTGTTTCTTCAGTATTTGAAATACAATCGATATGAAGATATATATTGTACTGATTTACGGGCTCGTTTCTTCCATTTTTTGGGACAAAATCTTGTTTTAAATTTGTCCTTATAAGTGCGTTATTAAATTTAGAATTTGTTTTCTAAATTTAATTATGGATCGCTTCTACATAGTTTGAATTGGTTTCTCCGTTCCATAAATTCATATCAGCAAATTAAACGCCTTATTTACTTCTGATATGGCTCTTTTTTCTTCTTGTTTATATTGATGTTCTTTTAGAACAACTGGATCTATTTCATCCATGATTGGTTTTTTTAATGATTTTTCTTTTTTCTACTTTGTCGAAGTAGTCGTTTATTATTTTTTCTATTTCTTCTGCACCTGTTCCCTTTACGGGATCTTTGGTGTCTTTTGAGCCACTCGAAGAGGGTTTTCTTTCGCCTTCGCTACGGCTGTATGCTATAACCTCTTCAAATACATATGAAGTTTCGTTGCTATAGTATTTATTGGTAGTGTCATAACTTCTTAAGTTTGATAAAAAAGTTATCTGAGTTTAGGACGTGGTTTTCACATCCTAACTCTTTATCTGAATTGTGTAATTCAGTTAATATCTAAGATGTTATCTTGTTTAGAGTTCTACAGATATTTAAAGTTTCATGAGATACATCAATTATTTGATTTAATAATCTTGTTATCTCAGTTTTTCCAATTTCATGGTCTAAGTGTATAATTCCTGTCATATGATTTAATAAACAAGGAATTTTCATGAGTTTTTCGGTTGGATCTCGCCTTTGGTTAGGCTCTGATACCAATTTTGTATGGCGAAATTCTCATTTGGTCAGGAAAGACACGTTCTAATCTTGAGAGGGGTCAATTTTAGTCTTTTGAGAAGTATGAGGTGTATTAGTGAACTGCTTACAAGTTGAGGGGCTAAAAATGAAATTAACGAGACACCAGGCAACTTAAGATATATATATATATATATATATATATATATATATATATATATATATATATATATATATATGGTCGTGATCCATTGCTAGCGCGATTTGGCCGTCCGCAACATAATGGTAACGGACGATAATTTATCGTCCACTACATTATGTTGCGGAGGGTGAAAAAATTACTGTTGTGGCGCACGATCTGGCCGCCCATTCTCGCTTGTGGACGGCCAGATCGCGCTAGCAACTTGGGTTAAGTTGCTAGCGCTAGCAATAGATCAGCTCTCATATATATATATATATATATATGTGTGTGTGTGTGTGTGTGTGTGTGTGCGCGCGCGCGCGCGCGCGCGTGTGCGCAAGGTATACACGGTACATGTTCATATTTTTACACATGCTAGTACTTAGAGATTTCTCATATTTGTTGTGAGTTATGACTTAGGCGTTGGAGTGCTCACGTCGATTACCTCAGATGTTCACCCGTTATTTTTTTATTAAGTGACCTATCCTGATCCTTCCATCGTTCCACTTTTTAGACTTGTTAGTCCACAACATGCATTGACTAAGGTTTAAATGTCAAACTATGATACAATTTAGGATGAGTAATAGTCATCTGCCTGCAATGTAGGTCATTACATATCCATTTTTTTACCTTTTGAACTACATGCAATAAAAGTAAAGTTTAAGGAACAAATGTGTGACAGCCAAAATTCCTTTGGTAAGGAAAGCATTGCATGTAAAAAGAAGTATATTAAGGAGACCTCACCACAAAAGTATGGCTAATCTTGCTTTCTCTTGCCTGCTTGTTTGTAAGCAGATCAATATCATCGTTACTTAATAATGGTTGTCGGGCGATAGTGTAACAAAACTAGATCAGTTGAATAAAGAAAGGTTGTTTGTGCCCATCAAAGTTTAAAGGACATCTAGGACATCTTGGATTAAAAATATAAAGGACATCTAATTACTTATAAACTTCAAAAAAATGAAAGGTTTTTTAATTTAAGCCTAGTGGTTTATCTCGTATGCACTTCTTTTTTGCGCTCGCAGGGGGGGTGATGATCACTGTCTTTTCAAGCTTAAAACTTAAAATTTCAGTTCCTTGATATTAGATCTTGGATACCTAATAGAAGAATGTAGGACCATAGATTTTTATTTAAAAAAATATATGGGCAGGCGTGGCTACTCTTGGCAACCAGTTTCTCCACTTCCAAGTGAGTGGATTGTGCTTGAATTTTCATTGGGTTTGAAGGGGGTGGTGAGTGATCATAAGGTGGGGAAGTTTTGGATATAATAAGGGGAAGAAAGGAGAGGGGATTAGAGGTGTAAAAAGGAAAAGAAAATATGAGATATGAGGAATTCTTCTTGGTGGCTCAATTAGGAAAAAAATTTGGTAAGTAATTGTGTTAGTTTAATTCAGTTAGTTTCTTGAATTTTTGGTTAGAATTAAGTGTAAATTGAGTTATTAATGTGTTTATGTGTAGCTTTCGAGGGGTGTGTATGTGTAGGAGTGTGTGTGTGATTAGTGAGTGTATTTCAATATGTGTAAGTATGTGTGCATGTGAGCAGCCTGTGAGCAGTGAGTCTAGGAGTGTGTAATCGGGGGGTGGGGGTGGGGATGTGTATGTGTGGTGTGTGCGTGGGCTATGTGTGTGAAATCAGTGAACTGCGCGTGCACGTGTGTTATAGTGTATGAGATGTGTGTGAAAATTGGTGAAAGGTGTGTGTGTGTGTGTTTCAGTGTGTCATAGGTATGTGGTAATCAATGAGGTGTGTGCATGAGTGTGTATTTCTATGTGTGATTAGTGTGTAAAATTCAGAGTGTATGTTCCAATGTGTGGGTGTTACTGCAGGCGTGTGTATGAGTGTATGTGTGTACATGTATGGGCGTGTGCTTAAGTATATATATATATATATATATATATATATATATATGTGTGTGTGTGTGTGTGTGTGTGTGTGTGTGTGTGTGTGTGTGTGTGTGTCCAAGATAGCGTGTTTGTTCAATGTGCGTCCTTGGTGGAATCTCTGTGTGTATAGGCGTTCAGTGAGTGTGTGTGTTAGAGCATGTGCGTGTGAGTATTTGTGTGCACATGTGAGTGAATATGTGTTTAATGTGTGCATGAGTATAAATCACACAATGCGTAGGGGCGTTGTGGGGGGAGGGGGGGGGGGATTACATGCAGTGGGTGAGAGTGTGTGTTCAGTGTGTGCATGTGTGTGTGTGTTAGAGCGTGTGTTGGTGAGAGAGAACAGTGATGTGTGTGCAGTAGGATAATTTGGGTTCTTGAGAGGGGTTGAACTGTAAAGTGTCGCTAAAGTTCTCGTATTATTTTGCATTCCAATCTTTAATTTTTAAAAGCAATCTCTGATCTGATTTTGGCCAAGTGTGAAAGAGTAACCCCTATTATTTTTAAGAGACCTGCATCGTCGAATTTTCCTGGATTTTTCCTCATCCACGAAGAGTGTTAAATGATTTTATCGAAAAAGGGGTTCTTGATTTATTAAAGATAGAAAATCAGATTTTTGTCTGAAAAATTTATGGTGACTCCTGTATTATTGAGACACTTCAATGTCGAAAATTTCTTAACATTTTAGATTTTTTTTTCTATGTTTACTAATTTTGGCCGCCTGATGCGCATTTAATTATTGGAGGGGGATTCTCGCGTATAAAATTTTTCCCAAGGACTTTTTGATTTGAAAGTTAGTTTAATACAAATAAAGAGCTATTTTGAAATATTTTTGGTATTTTTGCTGGTTGCGATGGTTGTCAGGGGTATTTAAAGATGGTATTTTCGAATTAAGCTAACCTATGAGACTAGCGTTGGAAATAATAGAATTGGAGATACTATCTTACGTACTTACACTTACACATACCTGAAGAATGTGTGCTATAAATACACTTTCGAAGATTAGGGTAAAATCCTAATATCGGGTTAAGATAGTTAGCCGTAAGAAGAGGTTATGAACTGCTAAGTGGGAAAGGGTTAAAATATTAGACAAGTAAAATAAAGCATGCGGATATTCTTAATTGATGCATGGCTAGCGAGATTTTGATTGGATAGGTTGTTCGCTCATGGCGATCAAAGTTTGACAGTTTCTTCAGCTAAAAAGTCAATCAGGTAAGGATAATGCTATTTTGTTCATTGCCTCGATTAACATGCCTATCTTTGATAATGCTTATGTTAAAATATTGTTGTTATTTTAGAATGTCGGTAAATGAGATAAGTTGTTGAAGACTTATGGTGGAAATTTTTCCCAAGTCCGCTCAGTTGATGAAAATTGTCTCTCTTCAATTTGTGCGAGACTAAGATGAACACCCCGTATGATGGGGCATCAACAAGATGATGGCCAGTGAAAGTGGAGTAACTAGTAAAAGGATGAAGCTCGCTAAAGTCTGTCGTGTCTAGTAACGTCAAGTCTGAGTCTGCGTTACAATTGAGCTTATTGATGTTTGTTAACTATTTATGTTTTTGTAATTATCGCTTGCATTATTATCTTCTTTTGCATAGCACGTACATAATTCTTGAGTTTGTCATTCATTTTCCAAATATGAGATGCATATATTCTGTTGGGTATTGAAGTCGCTCAATGTGAACAAAAGTGATTTGTGACCATATATACGTTGTTGATGTTGATTCTGTTTTTGGATCTCGAATTCATTGATGTCCTTTAATTCCTAATTGCTCTTGGACACTCTCTAGATGAATCATACGTTGAGTTCCTCGTATTATCTTTACTGTCAATTTGCATTCATTTTTTATCTACCTTTTTCTAGTACTAAGTATGAGTATGGTAAATCCCATAGGAAGGGTAAAAAGGAGGTGTATTCTAGTACTAACTTTGAGTATGGTAAATCCCATAGGAATGGTAAAAAGGAGGTGCACTGAAGTAGATGATGCAAAAATTGTTACGATCTCAGTTGTGTGTTTCATTTTATAAAGACTTAGTGGATTTGAGGCATTCAAAGCCTTCCATTGCATAACATTTATGTGCATTAGAAAAAGTTTTTCTAAGGACGCATTTTCTTTAAGTCCGTTATTAATGTTCAATGTTGTAGTTTGCTCTGTTAATTTTGGGTTAGATATTGATGACATTTGTGGGACATCTAAGGTCACTGGGGTTGGGGGTTGTCACAAGTTATATCAGAGTATAGATATATAATTTTGTAGACTTTAGAAAAGTGTGATAGGGTGTTTAAGTTTTTGATGAAAGGATTAATGATATTTATCAATACTGTACAAACCTATACGTACCACTTTTGCCTTCTACTAGTACGGAATCTCTTACATTTCGTACCAGTCAAAATACCGTTTTGAATCGGTTGTAGTGTTGTACCAGCCGTACACGTGATATTGGCCGAGAAGTACGTACCGGCCGAAATATTATGTTTCGTACAGGTTCATTTGCAAAGTTTGTTTAAAAGGTCTGTTTGAAATCACTTACAGTTTTGGTTTCTAGTTTTCAAAAAAATAAAAACCGAAACCAATTTAGTTTTTGTTTCTTACAAAAACAAATTGGTGTTTGATTAACCAGTTCTTATTTTGAGTTTTTTCTTTGCCATTTTTTTTCTTAAATTTTCCACCAACCATTTTTCTCCAACAAATTCTCAGAACTCCCCGAAGCACCACTATCGGTGGGTGGAACCACCACGATCCAATTCGTAGCACCACCACCATAATCAAATGCGATGGTGGTGGGGTGGTGATAGTAGGGCAAATTGTGGGTTGTGCGACGGTGCTAAGGTGGCGGCGTTGCTTGAGGTCCCATTGATTGTCCATGACAGTGGGATGAAGATAGTGGGTTGAGGTCTGATTCATTGTCAAAGGCTTGAATTGGCGACAGTGAGCCAGATTCGTGGGTGGTGATGACGGTAGGGTGGCGGTGCTGGAGCAGATCTGTGGGTGGCAGTGGCGAGAATGTAGCAGTGGTGTGGCAGACCGTGGTTGTTGACAGCGATAAGGTGACGACGACGATAGGGGCAGATTCGTGGGTCACGAAAATGATAGGGTGACGACGGGGTAGATTTAGTCAATGGAAGGAAGTGTCTGGTGGTCGTGGTGGAACTCTGTGTGTGAGGGGGTTTCTTAAAATGATACTCATTTTTTTTTTGCTTTTAACAAATTTTGAAAGTTGGATCTCAAAACAAAAACAAAAACTGAAAACCCAAAACTCCAAAATAGAGTTTTAAAAAATAGTCATGTTTTCAAAACTGAAGGAAAAAAAAAACCAAAATTGTATGTCAAATAGATTTTTTTTCTCCAGTTTACGAAACTGGAGAAAAAACTAAAAAAAAAAAAAAACCGTTGTCAAACGCTACCTTATTATATTGATCATATAAAGACTAAATAAAAAACAATCATAGGTACTATATTGATCAAAGCCTCTGTAACTTTTTCCTCACAATTTTCAGTTTGCTTTTACTTTTCTCCTTAACTTCGATTTACTTCATAGCTGAGAGCATTTATCATATTATTCCATCTATATGATATGCTGCTTTACACACACAAACAAACAAAAACTGTTCATTCTTGAATAAAAAAACGTTATTTTTGAACAAATAGTTTATTCTTATACAAGAATTTGCTGATAAAATAGTTGAAAAATAAGATAATTCTTAAGGAGATAATGCAATAGAATAAGCTATTTGTTCCTAATGTCATTGCATGAGAGCAAGCAGTTTTTTAGAACAAACAATTTAGTTAAAAAATGAGGTAACTTAAACTAATCTCTCCATAATTTTAACTAACTTCTTCCCTAATCAAAGGAGACTCTCTTTCATTTGTTTGTACCCATGCACTATTAGATTTAAATTTTTAGATGTAAATTTGCATATCAAATATTCGCTTTACAAAATTGTTCAAATATTAAATTTGTTATTCTATAAATTTATAAATCAACAAATATTAGAATGAAAGAATTTTAAAATGTCAAGTACTTTGAAATTATTCGTCCAAACACGCTCTAAAAAAAAGTTCCTTTGGACTAGCGTCGCTAAACGCGCCGTGGCACACAACATAATGTCACCCCCGTCAGAATAGCCACCAGCTTACATTCGGAAATCGTTTTCTCCGTCCTAAACCCACACCCCCTTCTCCCACTTCATTCATGTCCTTCTATCTTTTTCCGTTCCTCCACTTTCTGTCTCTAATTTCCGTCGCTAAATCAGGAAAGCAACGTCTAGCTCAGTCTCTATTCGTCGCTAAATCAGGTAAGCCACATCTAACTCACAAGAGAGATTGATTGAGAGAGAGAGAGAGACTGATTTTCTTCCAATTTGGTTACAGCAATGGAGTCCCATCAGCCTTGTGTTCTAGTGTTATCTGGTAAATCATCAGTTGAGAAGGAACTGGCTGTGTCATTGAAGAACAGCAACACTCTAAAATTACCTGATCATCCCGACGTTTCGCTCTTTTTGCATTCCGAGGCCCAGAAGCCATTACTCGCCGACGCCGCCGCTTTTAAGATCGATTCTTACATGAATTCTCTCTCTACGACGCGCTTCGGTCGGTTTCTCGTCTGGTCTCCGCGCTTGCCTTCCACTCACGACGTCGTTTCCCAGTAAGTGCACTCAAATGTGCTCCCTCTGTTTCATAAACTTTGTCGGCTTTTGACTTTTTGCCTGGTTTTAATCAAACGTGATATCCGTACAAGTGTTTTGGGTTAGGAAACTAACTCCTAACTACGTTCGACTTGTGCTTATTCCACTTTTAGTTACTATTAGAGTCCAACTTAATGTTTGGATGTTCGAATTATATAATTGACCGTCAAAGGTGACAATGATTTATGAAGTGGATATTGGGTTGGTGTTTAATTTGGATATTGAGGTTTCGGGTTTTGCACAGGAATTTTGGTGAGCTTCCTATTGGCGCTGTTTGTGTTGCGGATGTTCAATTTAAAGGGCGAGGTTTGTGATTCTTTTAGTGGCATTGTTTTGAATATCAACCGTGGTTATGATTTTGTGGAGTTCTCTAGGTCGTTCGAAGAATGTGTGGGAATCTCCGGAAGGTTGCCTGTTGTTTTCTTTTACGATACAGATGGAGGATGGGCGAGTTGTGCCACTTGTGCAGTATGTAGTCAGTCTTGCCATAACTGAGGCAATAAAGGATGCTTGTGACAAGAATGTAATTTTTTTTCTTTTCACTTTCCATCTATGGGCATGCTTATATAAGTTTCAATCGCATTCCCCCCAATCGTAGCTGCCTGCTATTGGTCATTGCTTTTAAATGGAACTGAAAATATTGTCTGGTCTCAAACGGGATAAACACGTGGAAATTAGTTTTGATGCCAATGAAAGGAACTATGATACTTTTGTAATTAGTGGAAGTGAAAAGGTCAGACATTATGTGCATAGACATATACATATTTGAAGTTTATTGTTTATCCAAAAAATTTAAGAGTTCCAGCCTTGGAAATTATCGGTCAGAGCATGTAAAGAATGTCAGTTTTTGTTATGAAAGAATTATACAAATGATTCTATCATGTTATTTATGCATTTATTTGTGTGCTTGTGTATTGCGTATTGTGTGTGTGTACGTGCATATGCTTGTGTACAGTAGTCAATGAGAATATGTTTACAGCGAGAAAATCTGCTTTTGTGTTGCCTTTGTCTTTCTGCAAGTCATTGTAAGACATGAATATTTAATAGAACAAAGAAAAGGAATAATAAGGTCTATGCCGTTTTTCGGGTTAATCACAAGATATAACTCAGTTTGATTTCAATCTGTGTTAGATGGACTACTTTTAATCTTTTATGTATCTGTTGTGATCTTAGGTGGGAACATGACCACACTGTCCAATTTTGGTTCACCTCCTATTTGTATAAGGGCGTTTAACCTAGTGCTTTTATGAGAACAGATGGATACCATTAGAGTCATTGAAATGTTTGTGTCTAGTATTAATAGCACAATGGTTGCACTCCACTATAGAGGGCCACCTGAAGAAGTAGTGATCATGTTTCTTGTTTAAAGGACGTAATGAATAGAGGCTGAAATAGCAAACCTGCGTATGCGTCTGCTTGATGGCTCGTGCACATGCAGATGCCAGATTATGTTCATCACAGCAGAGAATTCTAGGTGTCAATCTGACTCTCTGACTTAGACTCCGACCAAGTTAAAATTAAGAGCAAGCAATAACAACAAAAGCTATCTGATAGATGTCGTTTTCAAACAAATCACGTGTTTCCATTCAGCACTTTCATCCTGTTGGTTAGATAATGTGGATCTATATGATTGTCATGCACTGATATTCATTTTTGGGGCTTTACTCATCTGTTTCAGGGCATTCCACGTCTTGATGTTAGAATAAAGTGGCCTAATGATCTGTACTTGAATGGCCTTAAAGTGGGAGGTATCTTGTGTACGTCGACATATAGATCAAAGAAGTTTAATGTTTGTTCTGGTATATTCTCACTCTACTGATGATGATACACAAATCTCAAGTAACAACTCTTCGTAATTGCTAAACTGAAATCACTAGACGATGCAAACAGGGTCAATGAGAGAACTCGACCTGAAAAGCTAGCTATCGACCTGAAAAGCTAGCTATCAAGTGAGGGAACCCACGCCCTTATAAGCCTCGGTATATCCCCATGCTTAGCCAATGTCATACTGCATAATGTTTTCTGTCTCAGAGCCTTGTGTCTCTGCAAGAGCAGACCGACCCCTGAGGCACGTTGACTTCTGTTGTGACTCCTCAGTCAGGTTGGCTACTCTTGGAGTGGACACAGCCCACATGGGACGTAGGCCTCACAAGGCTGGGCATGTGGCAGCTCCAAGACGAATCAATAAAGCAGGGCCAATGGGAGAAGTCAATCTGAAAAGCTAGCTATTCAAGTGAGGGAATCCACATTTTCACAAGCCCCAGGATATTTCCTTGCCTAGCTAACTTGGCACTGCAACACTAAAATGTTTTTCTAGTGCACTGAATTGCTGTGCAGTATTTAAATAACATTGTTGACGGCCGTATCTTGACGTCACATAGCTGATTTTTTTTTTTCCGTTTCTATATTTGGCAGGAATTGGCTTGAATGTGGATAATACGAAACCGTCAACCTGCTTAAATGCTGTTCTACAGAAATTGACTTCTGTTGCTCACCAACTACAGAGAGAAGATATTATTGCAGCCTTCTTCAATAAATTTGAGAAACTTTTTGATCTTTTCATAAGTCAAGGTGAATCATTGTCCTGCGTAAACCTCAATGCCCTCTAATCAAATGTAAAACTTTCTCTTTGACATTTGAGAAATGCGTTTCTCCCTGCATACCATATGATATCGAAGTCCACATTTTTCATTTTCTAACTGATTCTTTATTTAAGCTGCTGTTAATTTTTTAGAAGAATTACCTATATAAAGTAACGCTTGCAACGAGACGATTCAAGTATATGATGTGCAAAAAAAACAGGAAACTATATTGTACGTTCCACCTTATAGCTTTGAGTTGCATCATCCTTGGTCTGAAGTTGTCCCATTGATATTCTGTCAAGGACAGTCTATTTTACCGATTCATTCCTGTTACGAGCCATGTGGCAATAAGAGGTGTAGTGTCAGGCTGTTAAAGGTTCGATGTTGAGCACTGTTGAGGTTGCATAGTTGCATATATTTTGACCACATCGTTTCTTCATTGTATGGATTCTCATCATTTTTAGGTTTTCCTGCTTTAGTAATGAGAAACCTCTATGGGTATCAAGTAGCACTAACAAAGAACTAAACGAAAACTGTCTGAAGAACGTCCCTTTTTACAGTTCTTGACATAATAAAATTATAAGCATAGTTTATGTCCCACAGAGAATTACGGACTTTGCTGCCTATCGTGCAGGATTTCAACCTCTTGAGGAGCTATACTACAATACGTGGCTACATAAGTAAGAACTTCGATATATTTGATTATTACTCCACAATTTATGATTACATGATAGTTTACATAAATGCTGACAAAGCATGAAGTTCTTGTATCAGTCACTCGACTTATGAATTATGAATATGGGGCATGTTACATGTTTGACATGTAATTTGACATGAACCTGAGAAGTATTTCCAAACTTTTAGCTGAATGCAATAAGTAGCAAAGTGACCTCTTAGTTTGTCTCTTTGGCTGCATAATTGCTTCAAATGTTTCAGTGACTCTTTTAAATGCTCAAGCATCGGACACGTAATGCAGGGAATATGGGTATTGGCTCCATGTATGACATGTCTGATCTTAGATGAACCCACCAAGCATTTCCAGTGGTTTCCTTTTTGTACATAGGTACATAAACACTCTTATAATGTTTATTTTTATCACTTTTGTTGACATGATTAAAGAATCTATGCCCAACTCCATGTGCTATAGGAAAGTGGTGCTTTGCCATGGAAAGTAAGTAGGAATATTAGAAAATTTAATCCATTCGTGCATCTCTTCTAAAGTTCAAGGGATGACTGTAGTTGTACGAGAGGTTTTCTCCTGAGGAAAAGAATCCTCTAACTCTTTTGTTGAAGAGTCTCTTCCTTTCTGATGAAGCAGTAAATAAAGTTAACAATAAATTCATTTTTTGCATTTCAAGCAACGATTCCAATAGGTTTACAAACTAGTCATTTTTTCAGACCTTCCAAATGTTTGTTGTGATAGGTGCAGAAGTGAACCTATTACTTTTATTCGACTAATTTTCATGGACTTGCCTTTTTTTTTTGAGTAGTTAGAACTGATTGAAGCAACAAATAGAGAGGGAGAGGGAGACAAAAACTGTGAGATTCTATTTTTTTTGCTTTCCTGTTGCACATAATCCAGTGGAGTGGGCGCTGTGGTTTTTTGAACCGTAGCTGGGGTGGAGCTTGAGAGTCACTTCTCTAAACCAAGCCTCTTCCCTTGAAAGTTAGAACCCCTAGCTAGGATGGAGCTACAACTCTATCATTTACTTATTGAAATTATTGTTTCCTCTCTAAAGCCCTAGAGAAGCCAGTGAAAAACTTTACACATGAAAGCCTAGAAGATGCATTTGTCCCGACACCTTGATACTTAAAACACTCGAATGCTAAATTTAGGCTCAAAACTTAATCCCCAAGCCCTACTATTCCTAGAAAACAGCCCAAATTACAAAGGTATTTGTTATTGTGCGCACTGAGATTCATCTTGCATCACCGAATATAATGTTGCCCCCTGGAGTAAGGCTACTAGAAAGGGTTCAAAGGTTTTTTTAGAGCTTAAAGCAGAAAGAGATGCATTGCTGTGGACTCATGGTCCTTGTCTTAGGTTTAAGAAATGAACTTTGAGGCTCCTGATGTTTGTGTATTGGATATTCGGGTGAGTAGTTTCTTTCTTCAGTTAAAATGGGTCCTTGATAAGTTTAATGGTTACCTTCTAGATTGAATTGAATACCAAAAGAAGTGCGAGTGCTGAATCTCCAATTGTCACCATAAGTTTGTCGAGCTGTTACTGATTTGATGGTAGTGTTATCGTTTTCGTGTTGTATTACCATGCAAATAAACTTTGCACAAGTTATGTCAATGCTTCATGTCAAATGCGGGGTCATGGCTCATTTTTCTTGTGGAATGATGCGTGTCAAGAAGGTTCATGATTCTGTTCTGTTACATGCATGCAGTGGGCAGAGGGTAATTGTACAGCACAAGGATGAGGATCAGGATGAAGTGGTCGAAAATGTAGTTACTATTCAGGTGAGTCGGATTTACTAGGTGACTTGCAAGTACTGGTCCAAGAAGATGTGGTTGTATCTCGAGTTTATAAACTTTTGGTGCAGTAGTCCAATAATTTGTGATTTTAGAATATAGATGTGAAAATTGACTTATTCTTTATATGAATACATGGCGAAACATAGTAAAAAAATTCGGCAACTGGTAATTACCGGGCAAACAAAAAGGACAGGTTGAAACTGATTTCGAAATTTAAAAGATGAGCTGTTCGCTTGCATGACGTGAGCTTGTGTCTGTGATCTAGTGTTTGTGATAGCTCTTCTCCGTCTGTAAACACGTATGTAAGGTGTCTGAGCACATGCTCTCTTTGCTTATAAATTTACCAACTAAAGATAGGAGATGGGAAGTATAAGTTGTTTCTTTCTATTTTTCAGGGCTTAACATCCTCTGGATTTTTGCAAGCTCTCGGTGACGATGGTCAAATGTATGAGCTTCATCCAGATGGCAATAGGTATTTTATGATTTTCCTATCAGCCTGCTAGATATAAAAGTGATAACGACTCCTCACACTTCATTTGTATTTTTATTGAATAGTGATGCTTAGAAAGTGACGGAAAAATTGGCTTGATTCTAAAATGCTCTTTAAGCATTGAATAAAACCAATTCTTAATTGGTTGAGAGGTCATGAGCACTTAAGTACTTACAGGGTTTAACTTATCTAATGTGGGACATTACTTATTCCTCCTTGAGCTCGCCACATACGTAGATGAAAGGGTGATTGTGAAAGTTTGAATAACCTGCTATAAAACCATTTTGAACCACGTTTTTACAGCGATGTGATCTATGTAGATGTCTTTCGTTATGAAAATCATTGGATTTAGATCTGATTTAGGAGGATGATAAGGCAAGGAACGAGAAACAAGGTAGTGGAGCATGGTAAAAGGGTGCCGATAACACGTTTTTACAGCGATGTGATCTATGTAGATGGCTTTCGTTATGAAAATCATTGGATTTAGATCTGATTTAGGAGGATGATTAGGCAAGGAACGAGAAACAAGGTAGTGGAGCATGGTAGGCGACTCTGGTGATGTACACAGCTATCATGGTTTTCAGTATCTTACGATTCTCGATGTCGTATCTCACGGTTCGATGCGGTACAGACATAGCACAATGCAATACAGAATGCATAATTAAACTGACATTGTATCGTTCTCATCTTACGACACAGCTTCGATAATCGGATAAGTATCTTATGATACAGGTTCGATAAGTGATACGTTATGGTGTACTCGCACGCTGCAATTTAGCTTTTGGGGGCTCACTTATAAAGGTTGCATTATCTGCACTTTCTTCAACTGAAAACGACAGGTCTTTTGAATTAGAGGCTTTAGACTACATCCTTTTCCAACATCTATCAAATATCTTTATGCTATATTCTTTAAACTAAAGTAGAGGTCTGTATCTTACGATACCCGACCCGATACGATATGCGATCAGCAAAATTTGAAATCCATAAACGATAGGTATCGCAATTCGACAACTGTGACAGCTATGAGCTCATCCAAAAAATTATTTTCATGAACAAGTTCGATTGTCGTATTGAGATGAATTCATCAAATTGTAAATACATGGGAATAATTCTAATAGCAAGAACAATAACGACGAACCAGAAGATATTTAGTCCTCACGCCATCAACTAGCTAGCTGATTTGGAGCGTCTTCTTGAATTCCTCAAGCCACTCTGACTACTAACTTGGAAAAATATATGCACAATCCATCTTAGAGAACTGGATTCTTCTGCTGCAACCATCCATGAAAGTGTACTGTTGGGGTTTCTTGAACCTCAATTCATCTGTTCAGACTAACATGGCAGCGTATGGAGGAGCCCATTTTAGAGAACTGAGCTTTCCGCTAATCAACCTGTCAACTGATGGTGAGGATTATAGGTGGGATTGTGAAGGTCCAGATTGGTGCTCCTCTAATGGTGCTAGTGATGAAGAGGTTGAGAAAAACCATCGAATTGTTGAAGCTGTGTGGGTGGAGTTCACTTGTGAATTTTAGTTCATATAGCTCTGAAATGGCAGATTGTAGACGGAGCGTGGTGATAACTCGAGCCCTCAGGCAAGTGGCTTGTTTTGCACTGCTGATGGATTGTTTGATTAATGCGCGTGTGCATCAGGGTGACCGGACTTGTGAGTAGCCTTGTGATTTGTGAAGTTCATGGCGTTGAACTCACCCACAGTGGTTACGTCCTCAGTACTTGAATGCAACTTAAGTCAGAAAGCTCTCTAAATGAAAGTCCTGCAGGTGGTAAGCTCCCTTGTGCCTTCCAGTGTTGGATAGGAAAAAGGAATGGTTCTTCAATAGAAGAAAAGAGATATTATTGAGATGAGCATCATTTTTTTCTATTTTAGGAAAGCATTGACGTTGGTAGAAATTAAAATAAGCCTATAGTAGTTTGTTGGTTTAGCTAAAGGTTTTTCCCTTGATAGAGCGGATGGCAAAGCAAGAAACAGAGGCAGAACGGTTGGGACAATGTCTTTGTTAGATTGGGTTGAGTTGTTTTAAGATTCCACGTCGATAATTACGGTAGTGGGTTGAATGCTACACTGAATGACTGCTGAAATCGTTTAACGATATGGTTGCACTTGTTTGCACATTGTAGTTAGTGCCCTTATATATATTCTAGAATTTTATATCTCCTCGAATTTCATAAAAAGTTCTGAATTTTAATAGCTTATTGATTATTGATTGAGTTGCAGTCCAATAAAAGATGCTGATTATTGGCCGAGATTCATCAATGAGCTCAGCTAGTACCACCTTCACTCTGTTAGCATCTAGTTTCACAATACATTTGTAAATCATATCAAGGGTCAAAGCACACAGATGGAAAAAGGATTATCTATTTAATTGACGTGGCCGAAAGCCACATATGTACAATAAGGGAAAGTAGAGTATGGAATCTTAATATAGACAAAATGAATAGTGGAAAACATATCTTAACTCTGAACTTTTTTTTAAGTTTTTTGTTAAGCACAGAGGGAAAAATAAAGAAAACGTACCCCCCAAAAAATAGAAAATGAAGACAGTTACACTCAATGGCATCCGAAAATAATCATCACATCGGAATTTTGTTGGCGGAGTTGCAGTCCAATAAAAGATCCTTATTGTTTAGTTAATCCAACGTTATTCAGACCAGAGAACTCTTAAAATACAGAAAGGAAACTGCTAATGAGAACTCCTATGATCAATTACTGCAGAAGGATTATACATCTAAATCTGGACGATCTGTATAACCAAAAATATGACTTTGTCCTAAAACTAAAGATACATATGAAAGCTACTCGCTTTTTCCCGTAGAGAAGCCTGCAAAGGTTTGACCAGAGGCTTATATTGATCAATTGAATCATGCAATGCAGCTTTTCTAATAGTTTGTGCATCAAGGTTGCGGATCATAAGTTGTTAGAAATTCAAGATGAGGTGGGGTTTCTCTATAAGGAAATTGTCCCTGCATGTTTCAAAGGACATCCGGTGCGAAAATTCAAAGCTGAAATTTAGGTTGCCTCAAGGTTCTGAGGTAGACTATAAACCAATGCAAGACAGAAGGCATATGCTCCTTATTGGTTGGGACTAGCTGTAGAAATGGATCAAACCTATTGTTTTTGCTTTTCTGTTGCAAATAGCAATGCATAGGAACGAGGTTTATTTCCTAGAAGCGGCATAAAGTTGAACTTTTAGATGTTTATATCCTAAACAGTTTTCGATGAGTTCCAACATAGAAAGAATAGGTTACTAATAATTATATGTTTAAGTTTGGGCCAGAAAAGCTGCAGTGCCATATAGAATATGGCCCCTCTTTGCATATGAGGGGATGAATTTATGAACCATAAGTATGGGCCCCCAAGCAGTAGGTGCTGTTTTTGTTGAGGGGTTCAAACCGCTATCATCATATGGTCAAGTCGTGATTGGCCCATAATGAGCCTGATATACCATAGCGTGTTTGTAAGGCTGGCCGGGTGTAAAATTGTGCAGATTTAGTCAAATAACGCTGTTGTAGTTTGAATTTTAGTACACATTCTTACCTAAAACTTTTGAAGCCCGTTAAACTAATAGATGTAAAATGCCTTTACATGCCTGCTCTAATCTGTCGCTTTATCATATTCTCCCTGTGTCATATTATTATATTGTTTTGCAGTGTAACTGTTCTTCCGTTCATCTTTATGTGTGTGTGTGTGTGTGTAGATATATATTTCTGCTTTTTATGTGTTCGTGTGTGTAGATATATAGTTGGTGTACACATTATGTCTCTTCCCACCCATTAACATATGCTAATACATTGCCCCCAATTGCTACTCTCCGTTTGTGTCTCTTTCTGTAGTCTTTCATCAATATGTTTTTTCTGTTTCCAACCATGTACTTCCTCTTCAAAATATCTCTGACAATTGGTTCCACCCCGGTTTACTTTTGAATTCCAAAGGGTACTACTTTGCTGCATTTTTCTTGTGAGGCTCAAGTAATATAGTCTTGTTCACGTTGTGGTACAGCTTTGACTTCTTCAAAGGACTGGTCAGAAGAAAACTGGCCTGAAGAAAATACTTGGCACCTTCTGGTGGAGGCAGACCATCAGCTTCACCATGTGCGTAATTCAGGATACTGTAATCGTTATCTATTCTTTTCTTATACGTGGTCAATTTATGTTAGACTTAATTTATGTTAGACGTGATCTGGTCAAAATTTGATCGTTATTAAATCTTTATAGTCTCATCATCACTATTACTATGTAGTCAATAAAAGGAGGATCATGAATGATCGGTCAACAACGTTGTATTTGTCTCATGCTTTGCCAGCTATAACCTGTTGCTTTAAAGCTTTTTGTTTGGAAATGCGGTGTAATGATATAAGGGATAGGATCAATGATTGGATTTGTTGCTCACAGAGATAATGTAAAAGGAGATGCTTCACTTGGTCATATCTGTTTCCAGTGATCACCAAAACCCCCCACAATGATCCGGGGATCCATTATTTTTGTCTCAGTGGTTACTTTGTTGATCCAAATAGGAACACTTTTGGACTTTAGACATTCAGATCTGGAAGATTCTCTCTCCATTGGGGAATTTGGCGCTGATATTGTGGGGGGTGATTGTGTCCTCTCTGTCTCTCACTTCAGGAAAGAGAAGGACAAAAAGCCCACCGCATGAACAGAGTTGCCTGTTCAAGACAAAAGTTCAAACTGTCATGTAAGTAGTGTGGTCACAACCCATGTTATGCCCAGCCACAAAACATTGACCCCATGTGAATATGGACCGTATCAAAGTTTAGTCACCATCAAAAGGCTGCAAAAGAACCCAAAGGGGTTGGTTGAGTTGGCAAGGAGCCTCGAGGAGTGACCTCGAGGTCCCGTGTTCGATTCTTTCCTCCCCCCTAGGGTTACCCATATATGCAGTTCTATTATTTCCCAATTTGAGAAATTCAAAAAAAAAAAAAAAAGGCTGCAAAAGAAGTTTCCTCGAGCTCCCCTTTTATGTCATCTATATCTATGGCATGGGGATCACTGGAATCCTGTTTTGCAGCTAAAAAGGATTAGTTGCTAAAAATAAAAAGGACTATTTCTTAGGGACTTGGTTGCTTTTAGTGATGAATGTTGCAAATGGAGCGTTTGTGATTGCAAAGCATAATTACCAAATACGTGACGACAATGTACTATTATGGCTTAATCGTGGTAAAAATTGTGTTAGGCTCGGGAAGAGGGGTAGTCTTGTGTGTAAGCATAGCATTTCTGGTCGAACCCTCCCAACCCAACTAAGAAGAACCGAATTGTTTCTGAAACTATGCCGGTCCGCAGCAGTCAATGCTGAACTATACCGGGCAGGTACTGGATAATACCATTGCATACACGTTTTTAATTTTTTTGGATTTTCACTCAGGACCTCCGGATCATAATGGTGCAATATCAATGTAATGCCGAGGCTCATCTCTCTGCAAAAATGTGCTTATATCAATCCTCTCTAAACCTTTACAACCGAGGAAGCTTGTGCACTGTTAGCAAATTCTTTTAAAGCTTAAAATACTCCCCCTTCCCCCCTAGTGTCTCTCCGTCTTCTTGCTTTGATCCTACCAATACATCTCAAAATTGATGTCGGAACTATATTCGTACTTATAGTTTATGTATATGTTTTTGCTTGGATGGTAGTATTGGAAATACAAATGGTATAGTATTTTTTGGGTGCATTACACACGACACCCTCGAGGTTTACCCTAAATTACACAGGACTCCGCCTATCTTTTTAATTACACTTCGCTCCCTGACTCTCGATTTCTCTGACGGTGTTTACGGTGTGACGCAAAAAGACATTTTTGCTCTCTTCATTCTCCACTCTGCAAGGTGACTTCTTCCTTAACAATTCTCTGTGGTGGTGGCCTTTGGGAGGTTGTTGGTATGCGATTGACGGAGGAGGTGGTCGTGGTTGGAGATCGGTTGACGTGATTGATGGCGGGGTGCTGGATTGTCGGGATTGGTTCCGGGGTGTTGGTGGAGTTGGTGGCCTTCGTGAAGCCGTTCGTATGCCATTAACGGAGGAGGTGGTCGTCTTTGGCGATTGGTGGCGGGTTGCTGGGCTGTCGTGCCAGCGCTGGTCGTGGATGGCCGATCGATGGGAGTGGGTGGTCAATTGGTGGCCCTCGGTGTACGACTGGGAGTGGTGATTGTGCGATAGTGGTGGTTCACCGACAGCGATGGGTCGTCATGACGGCGGAAGGCTAGGTCGCAGTGGTGGTTTGATGTCTGTTATCTACGGTGTGTGTGTGTGTGTGTTGTGTTGTGTGTTTGCGTGTGCCTGCTGTGGGTGGTTGATTGGTGGCCTTTGGCGGCACTTGGCGTGCGACTGGGAGTGGTGGTCGTGCGGCAATGGTGGTTCACCGGCGTTGATGGGTCGTCGTGATGGCGGAAGGCTGGGTCCCAGTGGTGGTTTGTAGTTTTAGTGGCAATAAATTACGGATTTGATGAGATTTATGATTTTTTTCTTTTTTTTTATTTTAAATTAATAAAGGTTAATAACATAAATTAGGGGGGGTAATTTGGGTATGAAAATAAAAAAATGGTGTGTCAGGGAATCTCCAAACAAAGTTAAGCTTCCCGTCAGATTTGTGTAGCTCCATGAAATGCGGGTACAAACTTCAGGGAGGGAGTGTAATAAAAAAAGATAGGCGGAGCCGTGTGTAATTTAGGGCAAACCTCAGGGGTGCCGTGTCTAATTTATCCATATTTTTTCCCGAATCCAAGTATATTATGTATTGGTAGCCCGTAATGGCTATGCACATTGACTTCTTTTTTATCCTATTTTCTGAGACACGTCAATTTATATTCAATGGTGAAAGTTATAATGAAAGCAAAAACGATCAATCTAGAGTGCATGCTCTGAGTCACCTGACGCTTCACTTTGTTCGAAAATTGCTTTAAGTCAACCTGGACCTCCTCTCCACTAGTTATCCTACCAAGTGAGGCCTCCATACATAGGTAATCCTTGGCTTATTGACAATTGCCACAATGTCAGGGTGTCGCTGTGCTCGACCACGTCTGAACATCACCACTACACTACTTATCCCCGACATTGTCCAGTCGGTTGTGCCATGCACTATTATCGTGATGCGTGCCCCACATAATACTCATTAACAGTGCAACATGCCCCAAAAACTACACACATCCAGCTAAGACTATGCGTTGCGCTACTATACAGATGTGCCCCGACACTCTATCCTACTATCATGCCCCCGGCATTGGCCCATTTCTTCAGCACACTATGCACACCTCAATTTGGTCATTGAATATGCTTTGATCCACTCTCTAGAGTTTGCAACATCTTATAAGGTAGGCGACTTCTCTGGGACAGTGCCTCATGGAGCTTTATATGTCCCGACACGAGGACTCTCCTTTTGCAAGGTAGACAACTCGACTCCTATGGGTTACTACCTTGGAGCATAGGGTAGGTGACTCCTCAAGGACACTACTTCGGCCTTGTCGAGTAAGCGACTCTTCCAGAGCACTAGCTTGTGCGCTCCAACTGCCCAACACAAGTTTAGTACATGACTTGACTACGTGCTCCAGCACTGGGGCTCTTCATCAACAACCTCTAAAGATCATGACTGTCGGGTCATTGCAAGCCTGGAGCAGATCTTCGGAGGGCATCGCATTTAGTCTGCCTAGTATTCATCATGCCTTCCCCACCATTGCCAGATCTCTGCATCTCTTGATGTCTTCGTCGGACTTAGCAAGGGTAATGGACATGTGGCTAGACCAAGGGCATTCTCTGGCCATACCGGCATTATTGCAATCAGTCTTCCTAGACAAACAGAGTGAAGCTGTGCTGGGTAGGCTGAGTGACTATGGTGATCTGACAGTCTGGCAAAACCCTACGCAAGGTGGCACCTCCGGGGAGCGCCATATGTCATTCATAACAAGGCATTTTCAGCTGCTTATAAATTGTGGATTTCAGAGCTCATTTTCACAAGATTCAAAATAATTGAACATTTAACAATTGCATTTTCTCACTCCAAAACTTCTAAGCTAAGGAATGCTAAAAAGAGAAAGAACCAAAGCAATTGTACCCTGACTTTGCACCTTAACATTTGGACCTCAGTATAGGACTTGTGACTGTCACTCTGTACTCACTATGTGCCTTCTCCCCTACGGGACTACCATTTGTTAGACTTTGTCTAGGTTACCTTGGTCTCCACCTTTGCTCTCTCCCGAACTTTCATACTTGGCATCTGACTCCAGCTATAGTAATAGTGGTACCTCCATGTGTAATGCGAACCCATTTTCCTCCTCATCAATTTTGGTGACTCTGGTGGGATGGAGAGCATCATCGTACATTTCATCCCCTGTCTGATACCCTCAGCTTTCCATGCCTCAGTAAGACAAGACGTGCAGGGCTACCAGCCAAAGCCCTTAAACCCGTCATCTAAGAGGAGCACCACCTCGAGGACCAAGAGGAAACCAGTGTCATCTAGCTCATTGTGCACCCTAAGATGGAGCCCAATGTTGAAACTACTACTAATGCTAGAGTCCAGCGCCTTACTCTTATCATTACTGACCTCAATGACTCACAGTCATCTTTCATGGCCGCGATCTTATAGAAGCAAAAATCAATTCAAGTTTTAGCTTTGTTGATTCCTGCATGTGAAGGCTTCATAGCTCCCTTTTACGTGCTTGCCCCACCTCTTGGATTGGTACCTAGGTGATAGATGATTCTATTAAGATGGAACCTAACCCCTACTTACTTCAGTTGGCCCTTCCTTGCTTCCCGCTTACTACCACTAGCCTTACCCTTATGAAATTCACATCCCAAGGACCTATCCCTTACCAACAACCCTTCTTCACTACTATTATAAACACAATGCCTCAGTCAATCTTATGGGGGCTCAGGTGCAAGCATCATCCGTGTATGACAAAAGATCATCACTCTTTTTACCCGTTAGGTCACTAAGAATGATCTGGACATTATCTTAACCGTCTCAAGGATTCATCCATGTCTCGCTCCTTCTCTAGACTGTCTAGTCATGCTCCATACTCTGGCAACATCACTACTAAGCCTTATCCCTTGAAGTACAAGCAATCAACCTTTGTCTTGTTCAACGGAAGAAAAAGGCAATGCCCATGAGCACATTACCAGTTTTGCTGGCTCCCTGGAGCACTAAGAGTGGGAAGACACTTTAAAACTCAGATAATCTCATAAGTCTCTGATTGGCCTTGCCTATTCTTTATACCACAAGATCCCTTAGGGTACCATCCACTCGTGGTTTGACATGGTCTAGCTCTTCCTCGACAAGTTTAACTACGAGACAAAGCGTATGACCATTGTCGACGTTGTCGTCATCTGCCAGAACCCTGAGGAGGACCTCAACACCTACATCAACCAATCATATCGTAAGTTCTTAGAATGCAATGGCTTCAGCAAAGATGAGACCGTTGTACCAATTTGTATCGAGAACATGAGAGAGATTTATAGGGTTTACCTGGAAGATCTACAACTCAAGTATTGATGACCTTTCATGGAGGCTGCATGATGCACCTATGACTCAGTTGGCCTATCAAAGACCTCAAGATCCACAAGCTTAGAGTGCCAAACTAGCATGGGCACAATGGCCAATGATGATAACAATTACAAAAATAATCGAAAGTGCCAATTGCAAGGAGAGGACGAGCACCTTGACAAGAAAGGAAGCGAGAGCATGCTTCTAACTGCTAATGTGACCTGGATATAGTCATGGAACTTCTCAATCAACGAAAACTCCATAAACCTTTCCCCTCTTAAAAGAGAATCTATGCAAAAGAACCTATGTAGACACCCCATTTTGGTAATTAAAGTTTATTATTATTATGGGTATAGACTTAGTGATATTTAATGAGCCTAATCTATTTAATTAAGTCCAATAAGTAGTCCAACCCAGTTAGAGTCCGGTCCAGTTAATTAGGTTTAACCTAAGTCAAGGTTAAGAGATTGTGACGTGATTTGTGATTTGGGATTGATCCTTGATGCATATATTGACTTCGGAATATTTCCTGAAATCTGGTACGTCCTATCTGTCTCTTCAGAGATTCTTACCAAATTAAAGGCAACTAATTTCTCCAAAATTCAAAAAAAATCTTATTTAATTAAGGCATGTACCGGCCAATTGACTTTTTGTGATCTTTGATTTAAGTTAGATATTCTCCTTTATTAGAGATATTAGACTCGAGAAAGTCATCTTTACCATTTCTATTAGCCCCCAGAGCTCTATAAATTGATCCATTGGGCTACAGAATTAAGGGTCTTCCTCCCTAGAAGTTAAGGACCTTTCTTTAAGACAAAATTCTGCCATAAAACCTAAAGAGAAATAGAAAATCATAGAAATCCTGACTTTTGGTATCTAGCACTCACCGAATTTGATTGGTAATAACTTATTCGTACGATGCCCGATTTAGGTAATCGAAAAGCCTAAATCGTGTATCTTTTCGAGAGATACAATTTAATAGAAGAATACAAATCCATTTAAGGTCATCTTTAGGCTCAAAACAGGGTTTCTCTAATTGGGCAAATTTCATTTCTAGGTTTTCATTGTCTTAGGCAATTCAATCGTGCATCTTTTCAAAACACAATAATTTTGTAGAAGGATTCAAATTTATTTAAGGTCGTTTTCAGGTCCAAACTAACTTTTTTTTTTCAAATTGGACAGATTTCCTTCATAGGTTTTTTACCAGCCCTAGCTTGCTCATATGGTACTCGATTTAACCATTCAAAAGCCTAAAACGTGTATCTTGTTTAGAGCTAAAAATTATAGAAGGAATCAAATCTGTTTGAGGTCGTCTTCAGGCTAAAATAGCGAATTTCTAACGGGGTAGATTACCTTTCTTGGTTTTCAACGTTGAATCAATTCTTGGATCAAGCAGTTGGACAATCCGAAACAAGGTATGATTCTCTATCCTTCTTTTGAATATATTTATTTCTAGATTAGAAGGATGTAGATTGTCCCCCTTCCCCTCGACCATAACTAGGTCAATAAATATAAAAACCCATGTCTTTTTTTTACTAGAAGAGTCGTGTTCATCATAAGAGTCAAAGTCCGAGATCTAGGTCGCCTCCCGTTGGGTTCGGTCGAACTAAGATGGTTTTGATCCCGATTTGTCTGACCGAGTACGTAGGCCATTTGACCCACATTGTCGAACTCAAACCAAATTTTAGGATTACTTTAAAGTTCAGTATTTACGTGTTACACGTTAAAGGCAAAAAATCATAAAAAACAAATTAGAGGCCGTTAGGGTATAACGGGTTCCTTACACCTTCCCGTTGTGTAAATTAGTCCCCAAACCCATCATCTCTGATTTCGATAGAGTAGAAGCCTAGTTGGGCATTTCAAAGTCTTTTAGAATTTTTTTCTATCTTCCCTTTGTTTCTTTTTAATAATAAAATAAGATGGCGACTCCGAGTTAGATCTTCCCCGGTCTAAATTGTTGAGGTAATTGTGGCGCCTCTACTGGGAATAAACTAAGAGGACTAGACTTGAAATGTTTTGTTGCTTTTTTGGCCTTTTGTGTTTTCTTTTCGTTTTGTATAACATGTACAATATGCTTTGTATGTGGTAGTTGTGCTTTTCTTTTGATGACTCATAGACGCGCGCGATTGTCTTAAAACCACTTATTGGAGGGCAATGGGTGAAACTCTCGAACTTCCTAGTTGCGAGGCCATTTCGACTTCGACTGTACCGTCACCTCTAACGCCTAGTACCGTGATCTCCTGGTATCTCGGTAAATTAATTGACTCGTGTACACGTACCAATGATCATCCACTATTAACTATATGAGTTATGAGTGAGAGGCATATAGTACAAGTCCAGTTGAGGGAGTAACCTCACACTCAGAGTTGAAGAAAACCACACACCTTGATCATTTTTATGGTGTACCCTTTTTATGGAAGAATACCTGTCAGGTTTTTGGTATATCATGTAACGCCCGAAATTTTATTTCGTCGACGGGAACTTTAGTTGTCGATTTTTTTTATTTTCCTTACGCTTATTATAAAATCATATGGTGGTCTTTTAAAGAAATGTGGGTGAGATGACTAGCTAAATGTGGGGGGTCTTTTAGAAATGTCCAACCTAAGGCAACCGTATATAAAGAGAACCTTGAGAGGGCAACCGTCCTACCAGATTTGCCAGCCCCTGTTTCACGTGAAAAAGGTGAGAGAAAGGAGGGGAAAACCAAGCTAGGGCAAGGGAAAATTCAAGGTAATAAAATCTCTAGACTCTCTCTTTAGTTTAGCCATGAATTTTGGATGATTTATATATATTTTTGGCGTGAAATTGGTAGCTTTTGGTATGTTTGAGAAGATGGCTGATGTAGACCAGTATGAGTGTGTTAGGGTTTCTGTCACGACCCGAACCCATAGGTGAGCCCATAAGTTAGGCCTGTGACCGGCCGCAAGCCCACTAAGCCTCCACCATGGCTCTGTGTCACGGGCTGCCCCTTGCACCCGCCTAGCACCGCGCCCCCGCGCCCATCCTACACAGCGCCCCCGCGCCCATCCAACACGCGCCCATGCGGCCTCACAAGTTCTTCAAGTCTCGCGCCCATGCGCCCGTCAAGCACAGCGCCCGCGCGCCCAACTGTAGTGCCCGTGCACGTCAAAAGCCAACCGTGAAGATCTGAAGATCCGGGCGTGCGTTTTTGCTCAATTTTGGTGGAGATCACCCTTGTATATATTTAAGTTTCCCTGTAAAATTTCAAGTCATTTCGAGTTGTATTTCTCTAAAAAGGGGCACTATGACTCCTCGCACATAGTGACGTCTACTACTGTCACTTTGGAAAATCCTTTTAGTGGTACTATATAGGGAGTACATGTACACCTATACCCGAGAGTCCCTTGCTTTGTTTTAGCTTGCCTGTTTAGCTATTTTGCACATTGTGGATGCAAACGAAGCCTTCTGAAGTTGTAACGATGATTTTGAAGTAATGAGAATATTTGGGACCGTTTTGCCCTTGTGTTGAAATTACTTCTTTGTGCACTGTTTTATGCAATGTTGATGCACTGATTGCTATAGATTGTTGAGATTTGTTGGCGGACTCTTCTTGCAAGAGGCAAGTCAAGTGCCACATACGGTTTCCTTTGTGCCATCAAAGGCCACCGTGTGTCAGGTGGTATCAGAGCCGCGGTTGTCCCAAAAGACCGTGGCTTCAGCTAAGAGAATAGTGTGGGATAGTTTGTTGAGAAAAACTATGGCCAACACGAAAGAGAGACTCGATGCTTTGGAAGCACAGGTACAACGCATTGTCAAGTGCGACGAGGATGCTCCAGGCATCCTGAAGCAAATCTCCCTTCGCCTGGACGCGTTGGAAGTGAATGTTGAAGCCACTGATAATGCCCGCTATGCTGAGACCATGGATTGGGAGGGCAAGTTTCAAGAGCTCCAGGATAGAGTGGAGCTTCTTAGTCGTGCAGTGGTTAACACACCCGCAGGGGGTGTGGAGCACTCATCGAGGCCACGAGTGCCAGAGCCCAAGAGTTACGGGGGAGCCCGTGACGCCAAGGAATTAGAAAACTTCCTTTTCGATATAGAACAATACTTTCGAGCCATCAGAGTTGACTCGGAAGCGACAAAGGTGTCGATGGCTGCCATGTACTTGGTTGGAGATGCCAAGTTATGGTGGCGGAAGAAGTACGCAGAGATCGAAGATGGGTCTTGCGTCATAAACACATGGGAAATACTCAAACGCGAGCTAAAGAGCCAGTTTTTCCCAGAGAACACCGCATTCAACGCGAGGAAAGCGTTGTTGGAATGCAAGAACACCGGATCGGTCCGGGAATATTGCCAGGCATTTTCTGCCTTGATGTTGGACATCAGCGACATGTCCGCAGTCGACAGACTCTTCTTCTTCATGGAAGGGTTAAAAGCATGGGCTCGCACCGAGCTCAATAGACGTCGGGTGAACAACCTTAACGAAGCCATCATCGCTGCTGAGAGCCTTTCAGATTATAACTCCGAACCACAGAGACCCCCTCAGAGAGGGAATCCAAACAGGAGTAATGGTGGCAAGAAGCCAGGGGGTCAAGCGCCAAACCAAAGTTGGGGCAGTAAAAGCAGTTGGGTGTCAAACTCTTCTACCCTACAGAAGAGTGGAGTTGGGTTCAAAGCCAAGCCTGACGCTAGCACTAGCGGAGAAGTGAAGAAACCTGCTTTCAGGGGTTGCTTCTTGTGTCAAGGGCCACACGTGATCGCTAACTGTCCGCAACGACAGATGATGAATGCCTTCTTTGACAACATGGGGCAGGTGCAACGTGGGGAACAATCTGGCTCTCAATCAAGGCATCCACCAACAGAGGAACAAACAGACACACAAGATTACGAAGAGGAAGATGCCGTCGGGGCCTTTCCTCAGTGGTGTAATGCTGTGACAACGCAGGTTGGGAACCCCGAAGAGAGCTCGACTGGGGAAAAGCCTAAAGACATGCCGCCAAAGAAAAAGAGCGATGTATCAGGGAAAGGCTTGATGTATGTGGACATCAAGGTTAACGGGAAGGCCATCAGGGCCATGGTGGACACAAGAGCTACCCATAATTACATCTCAAGCACCGAAGTGGAAAGATTGGGTCTAACTTTGGAAAAAGGGTGCGGACGGGTGAAGGCTATCAACTCTGCCGCACAGCCAGTAGCGGGAATAGCGAGATCTGTCTTGATCAAGATTGGCCCATACGAAGGAAGGACCAACTTTTCAGTAGTCATCATGGACGACTTTAAGCTGATCCTTGGGTTGGAGTTTCTGCGTGACACGAAGACCACCGTGATGCCATGCACCAACTCTCTGGCCATGCTTGGGAGTAAACCGTGTGTCATCCCGACTGTATCTACTAGGGCGGGAGAGCGTTCTATTTCAGCCCTCCAGTTGAAAAAGGGATTAAAACGGGACGAAACGACCTACCTTGCCATGCTACGGTGGGACGAGATTGAAGAAGTATCGGGACCATTACCCAAAGAAGTTAAAGTGATATTAAACGACTTTGAAGATGTGATGCCTGATGAATTGCCGAAGAAATTACCACCCAGAAGGGCAATTGACCATGAGATCGAGCTTGTGCCAGGCACGAAGCCACCCGCCCGAGCTCCGTATCGGATGTCACAACCAGAACTTGCTGAACTCAGAAAACAACTGACAGAGTTGCTAGACGCGGGTTTGATCACTCCAGCGAAGTCGCCTTATGGTGCGCCAGTCCTCTTCCAGAAGAAACAATATGGTTCCTTGCGGATGTGTGTGGACTACAGGGCGCTAAACAAGGTGACTATTCGGAACAAGTATCCTATCCCTTTAGTCGTCGATTGTTTTGATCAGCTTAGTAGGGCGAGAGTGTTTACCAAGTTGGACTTGAAGTCTGGGTATTGGCAGGTCCGAATCGCCCAAGGTGATGAGGCGAAGACAACTTGTGTCACCAGATACGGTGCGTATGAGTTCCTGGTCATGCCGTTCGGCTTGACCAACGCCCCGGCCACATTTTGCACCTTGATGAATCAGGTTTTGCGGGACTACATTGATGATTTTGTAGTGGTGTATCTCGATGATATTGTGATCTATAGTTCCAGCTTGGACGAGCATCTGAAGCACTTGAGGAAGGTGCTTACCCGACTGAGGGAGCACGAGCTATATGTGAAGCTGTCGAAATGCACATTTGCCCAGACCAAGATTAAATTCTTGGGCCATGTGATAGAACAGGGTCATATCAGGATGGACTCAGCTAAAGTTCAAGTGATACAGGAGTGGCAGCCGCCAACCAATGTTTCAGAACTGAGATCTTTCCTAAGATTGGCCAACTATTATAGGAAATTTGTTCGAGATTATTCGAGAATGGCCCATCCCCTAACCGAACTTCTGAAGAAGAGCAAAGTTTGGGAATGGTCCAAGGAGTGTGAATCGGCCTTCTTGGCCATGAAGCGGGCTATGTCTGAAGATCCGGTACTTGCTCTCCCCGATGTGTCGAAGTCTTTTGAAGTTCATACAGACGCTTCTGACTTTGCACTTGGAGGGGTTCTAATGCAAGAATGCCACCCGGTGGCATATGAGAGTAGGAAGCTCAACGAAGCAGAACGTCGCTACACGACTCATGAGAAAGAGTTACTCGCGGTAGTGCATTGTCTCAGAGTTTGGAGGCACTACCTGCTTGGTTCAAGCTTCATAGTGCGGACAGACAACACTGCGGTGAGCCACTTCTTGAGTCAATCTAAGCTCACCTCGAAACAGGCTAGGTGGCAGGAACTTCTGGCAGAATTCAACTTCATGCTCGAGTACAGGGCCGGCTCAACGAACAGCGTAGCAGACGCCCTCAGCAGAAGAGCCGAACTAAATCAGGTAGCATTGATGGCCATGAATGCTATTGTTAGAGCAGACAGCCGAGTTGCCATCAACATCGGACAGAAGATCAAGAAGGCCCTTACCAGGGACCCGGTTGCCCAACAACTACTGAAACTGATCGAGAGCGGTAAAACTCGACAGTTTTGGCAAGAAGATGGTTTGCTGATGACCAAAGGAAGACGGGTATACGTCCCCAGAGTTGATGATCTGAGACGAACATTGATTCGAGAATGTCATGACACCCTTTGGGCAGGCCATGCCGGAGGAGAAAGAACATTAGCTCTCCTTCAACAAGGTTACTACTGGCCCCAAATGGGGGATGAAGTGCAGGAGTATGTGAAGACATGCCTTACTTGTCAGCAGGACAAGGTAGAGCGTAAGAAGAAAGCAGGGTTACTACAACCGCTGCCGATCGCCAAGAGACCGTGGGAGAGTGTGTCGTTGGATTTCATCACTGGTCTGCCGAAGGTTGGAGACTTAGGCAC
This sequence comes from Escallonia rubra, assembly GCA_033065855.1. NCBI lineage: Eukaryota > Viridiplantae > Streptophyta > Magnoliopsida > Escalloniales > Escalloniaceae > Escallonia > Escallonia rubra. The sequence continues at coordinate 104,462 of JAVXUO010002619.1, read as the reverse complement.
GATTCTTGTTGTCGTTGATCGGTTTAGCAAGTATGCGAGCTTTATCGCAACACCCAAGTATTGCTCAGCCGAAGACACAGTGCAACTTTTCTTTAAGTATGTGGTGAAGTATTGGGGCATGCCTCAAGACATTGTCAGTGATCGGGACTCCCGCTTCACTGGAAACTTTTGGACTGAACTCTTTAAGTTATTTGGATCCCAACTTTCGATGAGTTCAAGTTATCATCCAGAATCAGACGGTCAGACGGAGCGGTTCAATTCCATGCTAGAAGAGTACCTCCGCCATTTTGTCAGTGCAACACAGAAAAATTGGGTCAAGCTACTGGACGTTGCCCAGCTGTGTTTCAACTCACGCAAAAGCTCTTCGACAGGGAAGAGTGCTTTTGAGATTGTGAATGGACAACAACCGTTACTTCCCCACACGGTAAATGTCCCCAACGCAGGAAAATCTCCAAGGGCCATAAGCTTCAGCGAAGAATGGAGGCAGAATATAGATCTAGCTCACTCCTACCTGGAGAAAGCAGCCAGAAGAATGAAGAAACACGCTGACAAGAACAGGAGATCTCAGGAGTTTAACGTGGGCGACAAAGTTATGGTTAAGCTACTGCCACAAGATCGCAAATTTCTAAGGGGAAGAGACTCTCGTCTTTTGCAGAAATATAAGGGACCCCTGACTATAGTGAAGAAGATAGGCAAGATGGCTTACAAAGTTGATCCGCCAAATTGGTGGAGCCGCCAGCTCCATCCCATTTTTCATGTCAGCATGTTGAAGCCATTCTATGAAGACACAGCAGACCCCTCCAGGGGCCAAATCAGGAGACCAGGACTCAAACCCAAAGCGGCAGGAAAGCGAGTTGCTGAAGCTATCTTGAATGATAGAGTGATTACAGCATCCCGCAAGCGCCATCAGGAGTACCTAGTCAAGTGGCAGGGATATATGGACGAAGAGAACACTTGGGAACGAGCAGCAGACTTGTCAGCCTACACCGACAAGATTGAAGCCTACCACATGCAGAAGTTGACGAGGACGTCAACAGCTCTAGTGGGGGAGAATGTCACGGGCTGCCCCTTGCACCCGCCTAGCACCGCGCCCCCGCGCCCATCCTGCACAGCGCCCCCGCGCCCATCCAACACGCGCCCATGCGCCCTCACAAGTTCTTCAAGTCTCGAGCCCATGCGCCCGTCAAGCACAGCGCCCGCGCGCCCAACTGTAGTGCCCGTGCACGTCAAAAGCCAACCGTGAAGATCTGAAGATCCGGGCGTGCGTTTTTGCTCAATTTTGGTGGAGATCACCCTTGTATATATTTAAGTTTCCCTGTAAAATTTCAAGTCATTTCGAGTTGTATTTCTCTAAAAAGGGGCACTATGACTCCTCGCACATAGTGACGTCTACTACTGTCACTTTGGAAAATCCTCTTAGTGGTACTATATAGTGAGTACATGTACACCTATACCCGAGAGTCCCTTGCTTTGTTTTAGCTTGCCTGTTTAGCTATTTTGCACATTGTGGATGCAAACGAAGCCTTCTGAAGTTGTAACGATGATTTTGAAGTAGTGAGAATATTTGGGACCGTTTTGCCCTTGTGTTGAAATTACTTCTTTGTGCACTGTTTTATGCAATGTTGATGCATTGATTGCTATAGATTGTTGAGATTTGTTGGCGGACTCTTCTTGCAAGAGGCAAGTCGAGTGCCACATACGGTTTCCTTTGTGCCATCAAAGGCCACCGTGTGTCACTCTGCCAAGACTACTCCAACTTGTACTTAAAATTCATTCCAACTTACTAAATTCTAAAACAATTCATTGGCTATTACAAGCCTCACATAGATTTTCCTCAACAATCAATTTAAAACTCTCACTTATAAGTCACTGACAACTATGAAAAAATTCGAGGAGACTTAAGCTCCAAAATTCTCAAATTACAAATCAGTACTAGCATGTCACCCAGAGATTTATTAAATAATTTATGAGGATTGCATCTCCTCTAGCTGTCGTTCCCCGCAACTACATCCTCGTGGCCCTCATCAGTGCCGGTTCTATCTAGGTAATCGCCTGAAAAATATATAAAGAATGAGTTTGGGGCCCAGTAAGCACACATACCATGTCCCTAAAATAGGTTTGAGGGTTTCAAAACATGCCATGGATTTCTCTTTTCAAAATCAGGAATTCAATGTCACCTAACAAAACATTCTTCATTATATATACATGCATTTATGCACTTGCAAAAAAAGGTTCTCAAACCGGAGTATAATCATCAAGAAAGCTCATTTGCATCTATCACAGATAATTCATACTTAGGTGTGCTGCGGTTAGCGTACAAGCCCCCCTGACTAGGGCCTGAGATCCCTCCTACACCCGGGATAAATAATTCTGTGGATGCAAGGGTGAACCACAAGTAACAGTACTGTGTATCAACGTACAAGCCCCATTGACAGGACCCGAAATCCAACATTCACCCGTTGGATATAGGAGACATCAACCAAGTCAAGTTTACCATCTCATTCAACATGTATCGAATTTAAATCATCTACTCACAGAACAGACCATGGCCTTTTTAACTCAAAATTTCATCAAATGATTTAACATATATAAATGAGGCCTTTAGAGGACAGTCGTCCACGCTTCTGCAGCCACTTTTTTTTACGTAAATTAGAGAGAGAGAGAGAGAGAGAGAGAATCAAGCTATGGCAAGAAGATTTCAAGGTAAAATCCCTAGCCTCCCTTTTTAATTTTGGCCATGTTATTGGGTGTTCTAGCTAGGTTTTTATGTATGAATTCAGTGGTTATTGGTGTGAGTGTTAGGGTATTGTGTGTGTTTCAGAGAGAGATGTGGGTGTGTTTGAGAAGAAGGCTACTGTAGAGTAGCATAAGAGTATGTTAGGATTTTTGTCATATCTTCTTTATTTCAAATCCGATTGAGATAATTTTACACTTTCTGAAAACATCGTTGTGTCACCTTAAAATTTTTAGTTTTGAGTCTTCTTAGAATCCCACGTTTGTACTTCGAAAAAGTACATTCAATTCAATTCACTGTAGGAGTCCAGAATTTTTTAGTTTCTGGCAGCCAATTCGATTTGTCATACAAAATTAATTTCTCATGGGTGTTTTGTGAAATTTATATTTCTAGAAACTTCAGAAAGTCATCTTCAACTTTGTGGTTTTGACTTGTCTGAGATTTATAGTATTTCTGCTCCAAAATAACCATTGAACAAAACTGGTCTGCACAAATATGTGATATTTTTATCAGCCACTTCGATTTGCTATAGAGAAGTCATTACTCATTGGATTTTTGTGAACCTTATATTTCTGAAAATCCAAGAAAGTATACTTTAACTTCGTACTTTTGAGTTTTCTAAGATTCGTCATGTTTCTTCCTCAATATTCAATGTACAAAACTAGGATTTGTTAAAAATTGATGTTTCTAGAATTACTTATCAGTCCATTGCCAAAACTTTTTAAGCCATTACTGAGTATATTTGGGCAAAATGTCAAACTAAAACTCCCATTATTATTGTAAAACCTTCAATGTAGAATTTTTTGAGATTTGTTTGGGCATGTAAAAGACCTAAAATGATTTTATTTTGAAAACCGGTTTTCAAATTAATTAGCATAGTAAACGAAATTATTTTTAGCCAAACATTTTACATTGATTTGATCTTACTGAGATGATTGAGCATATGAAATTTTGCAGCATTCCAGTGCCTTTTTTATATACTTTTGAAATTGGATCCATAGCGCTCAATTTAAGGAGCAGATTAGGATTCCGGACGGAAAATTCCAAGAAAGGTCATTTTTGTTAGGAAAACCCACTTAGTCATTTAAAAGAGTGTTTTGAGTTATTTTGGGGGTGCAGTGGTATGTTAGGCATTGAGGGTATTTTTCTAATTTGGCACAAGTCCGGGGGCATTTAGGTAATTTCATTCACTTGGAAGAATTTAACACTTAGGCATGCTTGAGTGGCAATAAATAACATCCATGTGGTTTGTTATTTAGGTTTCGATAGACCAGAGCTATGACCGACTTTTGAGCAAGTACCAGAACCAGTTGTCGAGTCAGATAAGTACTCCTGTCATGTTCCTCTGTATACTCTATTTGCAAAATATATAAATGTATATATAATTTAATCAAATGAAAGTTTTTAAAGTTCTTGTACTGCACATGTTTTCTTGTTAAATCATTTGATGAGAAATGAGTAAAATGTTATGTGAATAGTTGATCTACGCTCGATACATGTTGAATGAGATGGTGAATTGACTTGGTTGTTGTGCCCCATATTCAAGGGGGGAAAGTTGGATTTCAGGCCCCGGTCAATAGGGCTTGTATGTTGATGCACAGTACTGTTACTTGTGGTTCGTCGTTGCGTCTACAGAATTATTTATCCCAGATGTAAGAGGGATCTTGGGCCCTAATCAGGGGGGCTTGTACGCTGACCGCAACAAACTTAAATTGTGTTATCTGTGATGGATGCAAATGAATTTCTTGATGGTATGCTTCAATTTGAGAATCGTTTGTGCAAGCGTATATATATGTACATACATAATGAAGAACATTTTTGGTGATAGTAATATTGATTTCTGAGTTGAAAAAGAAAACCCGTGGCATGTTTTGAAATCCTCAAACCTATTTTATGAACATGGTTTGTGTACTTGCTGGGCTTTCGTTGACCTAGGGGATGCAGATCCTTATGGTCAGCTTCACCCAAATGAAAGATGTCCTTGTAATGTTACAAATAACCTCATAAAGTCGAGTTAAAAACATCAATCGTAGTTTTAGCAAACTTCAAATGTTTCACCATACTACAGAATTCGGAGTATAACTTACGTGTCTAGAACCCAATCAAGTAGATCATTACTTAAGGTCTAAGTATCAATAGACCGTATTGCTCTGATACCATTCTGTCACGATTCGAACCCACAGATGTGCCCATTTGACTCTTTTCAAGGGCTCTACCAGGCCTTATTCACCCAAGCATTTATAAGTTGCAGCAAAAATAAAACATTTACAACTCCAAATAAAATCTACTATTCGAATACAATCCTTCTTGCTAGAACACTTAGCATATAACTCAAAGTAATCTAATGCAGTCTCTATAGCTCCACTATAAAGTTCCAATCACTCGCTCATCACTATCACCTTAACATGAAAATGATCTTCATAACAAAGTTCCAACCCAACACCAGCTCATACCTTATACTATGGTCAGCGTACATAGCCCTATTGACTTGGGCTCGAAATCCCACCTTGGGATAATTATCATAGTGGACGCAGGGTGACCACATATAATAGTAATGCTCATTACGTTAACGCACATACCCCAGGTGACAAGGGCCCAAAATTTAACTTTCTCCGTTAGATATTTGGCACAACAACCGAATAAGCAAAAATCGCTCTTTTCGTTCATCTTAAGCCAAATCTTTGAACAACTAATGGTCAAATCATCCCACTTCACTTCAATATTCATTCGAAATATTTCAAGTCCAAAACTATGTTAATCTGAAAACCAGTCACAATTTGCACTAAGCGTTTCAAACAAAAACTCCATATCGATCCCTACCAAATATATTATTCACATGTCAGTCGTGTAGACATCCCATTTTTGTAATTTTGTTTTTATCTTTCTTATTTTTTCTTTTGGGCTTTGATGATAATTAAGGTAATTATTATGGGTTTAGACCTAATAGTATAACAAGTCTAATCTATTTAATTAAGTCCAATAAGTGGTCCAATCCAGTCTAGTTAAGCTCGGTCTAGTTGGTTAAACCAGTCCAGTTAGTTAGGCTTAACCCAAGTTAAGGTCAAAAGATTGTAATTGCTTAGATAATTCAGAAATATCTTGTTATTAATCCATAATCCATACAAATCTTTTTGATTTATATGAAACTTGGAGATAACTCCAAAAAGGTGATGCTTCTATTTGTTTAATCAAAGATAATTACTAAATTTAGGACAGATAATGTCCCAAAATTTGGGATTAAATCTTATTTAATTAATGGTTGGACCGGCCGATTCTTGAAAAACTGGTCGGTTAGTTAGCTTTAGTTCATTGAAATTTCAATTGAATATTTGACTATATTGGAGATGATGATAGCTTCAAATCAGTTATCTTTACCATTTCTGTTAGCTTTATACCTCTATAAAAAGGGCATTTTGGCTATAGTTTTCAGGGAGGCTATTATCTCTAGAACTTTTGTAGCATTTCTTCCTAGAAGTTATACATCATTTCTAATGAGAACTTCAGCATTTTCATACAACACTCTTTATTTTGTGATGTACATTGCATCGTGAATTCATCCCGAGTTGATCCTAAGTTCTTTAAGCCATCGTCGTCTAGAGGTAACTTCATACTGTTTTTTAGTCTAGAGAATTCATATCGAAGAAGTCTAGTGTATTCCCCTTCCCTCGACCAAATTTTTATCAGCGAAACAACTTTTACAAAAAGAGTCTTTCACATCCATAGTTTCGTGTCAAAAACCGAAGTTTAAGTCGCCTCTCGTAGGGTCTTATTGAACTACGACAATTTTAATCACTGTTTGTCCGACCAGGTATTTAGGCCATTTGACCCCAGCTGTCGAATTCAAACCAAAACTATGTGTTAGGTTAGGGTTTACTTTGCATATTTACGTGTTATACAAGGCCAAAAAAATCAATAGAAACAAAGTAAAGACCCCGAGTGCCTAGCAACTTCCCGCCATATAACTTAGTCCCTAAACCCATCATCTGTTTTCAGTAGATTAGAAGCATGTTCAGCATTTTAGAGTTTTTAGTGTTTTTCTTATTTTTCTTTTATTTCATCATAAAATAAGATCGCGACCCCAAGTCTAGATCTTCCCGGGTCTAGTATTTTTTGAGGGGGTTCATTACAGGGGCGACTCAGCTGGGTGCTAAAATAAAAGGACTAGACTTGAAAGATTTTGTTGCTTTTTCGATCATTTTTTGTGTTTTTTTTGTATAACATGTACAATATGCTTTAACTACGGTAATTGTGCTTTTTATTTTTGTTACTCAAACACGCGTACGATTGTTCCATACCCACCCACTCGAGGGCAACAGTTAAAACTCCCAAACTCTTAATTATTGAGGCAAATTTGACTATACTCTCACCTCCAGGCTTAGTACTGGGAGCCTCATGGTATCTTGGTATATTAAAAGACTTATATACACGTACCGGTGATCACCCATTATTAATTACTAGATTTACGAGTGGGAGGTATATTGTGCAAGTCAAGCCGATGGAGTAACCTTACACCCGGAGTTGAGAAGCAAACCACAAACCCTGGCCATTTATGTGGTCTACCCTTTTTAGGGAGAATACTTGACATGTTTATAGCATATTGGCTGGGAAACCGACCGGTGTTTTATAAACTGGCCGGTATTCTCACTAAGGTGGGATCACATAAAATAGAGATTATGACCAACCAGTCGGTTTATCAAGAGGTCAACCGGACGGTTAGTCAGTAAATATTCTTCTTGCAGATCCAAACTAGCCGGTTTATACCCCATATTTTTACCCAAAAACACCTCGTTGAGTAACCGGACAGTTAACCACAAAGTTAACCCGATGGTTTGTTAGTACCCAACCTCTTCCAAGCACCTATTCCAAGAATCCAAAAACAACCCGCTGATTAAATAGACAGTTAGTCAGTATCGCAACATTTTCCCAAAATCCAAAAATGGCCTACTGATTAACTGAACGGTTAGTCAGTACTAACCTTTTTCAATTACTTTTCACAAAATAAAAAATTATTCCACTGAGTAACCGGATGGTTAACCCACAAGGCTAACTGGATGGTTAGTCAGGGCAACATTTTTCAAAAGATCCCAAAAAATCTCACTACGTAACTAGACGGTTAACCCAAAAGGTTAATCGGACGGTTCGTCAATATCCAATTTTTCCACAAGGTATAAACAGACGAGTTTAATGTTGTGGCGTGCTTATGTTTGTTCCCTCAATTGTGTGATCCTATCTAAATGCTAGTTTCCTAGCTTGAGTCATATATTCTTTCCCTTAAATTCCTAGGATAAAACGATAATTTTTTTTTTAAAAAGAAGTAGGATGTTCAAATGTTTTGAAGAAATCCAAAATATTTTCTTTTCTTTTCTTTGTAGAAAAGGTAAACGACTTTGGCATTAAGACCAAGCTATAATATCGGGACCGATTCAGAGAACTCTCGCACATCCCAATGGCTGAAGAATATCCTCAGATCTACGACCTTTGCCCGAGTCATCACAGATTGCAAAAGGACTTTCAAGCCAACTTCACCGCTCTAGTCGCTCAACATGCCAAGACAGTCGTGGACTTGGAATTACTAAAGGCGAATATGAACGTCCAAGAGAATGAGCAGGAGAATGACCAGAAAATTAAAAAAAGAAAAAAGGGAGATATCAAGAACGAAGTTGATTGGCAATACGAGTCTGATGGAGAAGGAAACATAAGAATTCAAGAATATAAGGTAAAGTTAGCCGCGTTATAGTCACAGATTACTCGGATGAGAAAATGGACGACCCAGTGGATCTTAGTGCCCCTACCTTGGACCCGGAAGACGGGCTCTCCCTAGTATTCAAGATGCCCGATATAGCCAAGTTTGATGGGACGTCAGATCCAAGGATACACTTGAAGATGCATATGCCCGCATTAGCTTCTCATGGAGTTAACCATCTAACTGTTCCATATGACTTTAATAGGGGCTGCCACTCGATGGTTCCTTACTTTCGAGGACTCAAGAGTTCCTTACTTTCGAGGACTCAAGAGTTCGTACATGGGAGAGCGTTATACGTGAGTTCATTAACCAGTATCAGTATAACGCTGATCTTGATATCACTAGACGGCACTTAAAAACCACCATGCAAAAGCCAAGGGAGTCAATGTCTTCTTTTATTATACAGAGGAGGAAAAAAGTGGCTCATATGGTTAACTGCCCTTCAGAGGAGGAGCAAGTAAATATAGCAAGAAATAATCTTCTGCCCATCTATCACGAGTATATCATATATTTGGCCACTACTAGACCAAGTTCAAGGCATTGGTAGGTTCTCTCACTTCAATTAAGGATGCCATCAACGAGGGAACGATAACCAAGGATGGGAAACCAAGAGAATACATGATTAGTCAGAGGAATTCCAACATTTAGCTAAAGGTGTTCATAGACAATAATGTCAACACGGTCAAATCTCAAAATTTGGTTTCATGGAAACCAGTTGTCATTAGGCGAAAGTTCTTTAATCTGCATGCCTCTATGACCAAAATGTTTGAGTAGCTGCTCAATAGAGGTATGATTGCCAAGTTACCCGGCACTGCTGCACCAAAAGGTCTGCATGCTCGATGTGAATATCACCAAGGATACATTACATCATATGGAGAGGTGTATCACCTTGAGGAACGCTGTTCAGGATCTCATCAACAAGGGTAAGATCAGCTCTCCTGCCAGACTTAATGTGAAAAAAGAACCTCTACTAGCACATCAAATGAACATAATTGAGACATCTCTTTGAGTGTTGGAAATTTCTACGCTCAACCAAGAAGAGGGAATCATGAATCCTGCTAGCCATATCACCTTGGTTTGAAGTAAGGTTTGTTTGGTATGGATTGATGGTCAAAGATTCTTTTGACACCGAGTTGAGTATGATCTCAAGCTGAAGTCTTAGTTTACATCTGTCTCTGATTTTTTCTAGCATTCCCCAAATCGCCTTTTTTCCCATGCTTGTTATTTTGATTGATAATGTGTCCATTGTCTATGTTTACTCTTTGATTGCCTATTTCCCATGAAAATCATGGCCTGCAGTCGAGAGACAAACCCCATATAATAGTATATATGGGCTAGCCCCAGAGTCCCCCAGTCATACTCCCCCACTTCTTCAATATCCTCTAGCGCCCTCAGACACCAGAGTTGCACGGAGTCGTCCCCATTGCTAAATATGGCCTCCCCGAGCACATATAGCAGAAAACCTCTAACATACGGATCAATCGTCGTTGCTTCAGCATCCTCCAATGCCATACCTCACAATGAGAATAGAGGTAGCCAACAAAATTGAGCCACCATTCTTAGGGGCAACATGAACCCTAATAATCTCTCCAGGAGGTCGCGGTCTTAGTCTAGATCGTAGGCCCATGGTATGGGCCTACCCCTCAACCGAATGCCTGTAATGTGTAAGAAGTCATACGGTGTGAGGGTTGCTTCCCCGAAGGGAAGATGGAAAGTGTTAGTGGAATCCCACCAATAGTCGGCCAGGGTCAACAAGCGCTTTTTGCAACAGGTAAAAGAGTACAACTCGATAAAAAAATTGACTCAGAACCCATCAAGGCAACCCTCTCCTCTACCAAATTAGGGACCTTCATCCACCGCTCCCTCGCCAAATTAGGGGACCCCCTTAACCTAATATTCTCGGGGAGTACTGCATGCAATCAAAGCAATATATATATAACCTCAGAATAACGACCGCTTCATGCATGAGATTTGTAAACCATGTAGAAAAATAAGATATGGGCCCCTGTGTTGCATGGAGGAATCCTAATTCCAACTATTTCCTACCTATGTATATAATAAGAGAGAGAGAGAGAGAGAGAGAGAGAGAGAGAGAGAGAGAGAGAGAGATCGTACCTGATTATTGAAGAATGCGTTGCCCAAGTGCGTGGTTTGATCCAAAGTTAAAACCGTTCTATGATTCATTTGGATCGTCGGATGAAACCTTTCACTCTATCCATGATTGCAGGTTGAAGACGGGGAAGAAATTGGAGAAATTTTAGGTTTTATACTATGAGAAGGGAGAGATTGGGGTTGGATTTTTTTGGGATTAGATTAGATAATTTCCTTCGTAAAGCAAGAAGAAGATGACAGAGTAAAGTGTTTCATCCCAAGTCACATCCTAATTTTGCGAAGTTAGTGCCAAAAATCTGAATAGGATATTGGACGGTTCATCCTCGTTATTCTTGCCCCCTAACAAACTGTCCGGTTCTAGTTTCTTTTTAAATTTCTCTAAACGAATGTCAAAAATTGTCCAGTTAATTTAATTAATTAAAAAAGGGATAATATCACTTATATCCCTCAGTTTAGGGGTAAATTACGGTCGAGGACACAAGTTATCGTTTATATCACTTATATTCGTTGACCAGACAGAATACTAATGGTGTTAAAATTTTGTGTTAAATGACATGATTGCTCCTAAAGACCAAACCATCTTGTCTCTCTTCCTCTTGTCTCTCTTCTTCCATCAGCATCAACCTCTCTCATTTCTTTCTTTCTTTCTTTTCTCCTTTCTCTTCTTCCCCTTCTCCTACTCTCCAACACCCCCACCCTCACACCACATAACACACATTCACACGACACACACAGACACACACCCACACCCATAAAATTTGACATTAAACCCCAATTAGGCGTCCACACAACCCCATTAATTAGCGTTGCCGGAGCTTCTCCATCTTGTGGCGGCACTGCGCGGAGGTCTTCGCCCCCGGGCAGCGAATACCCATAGTGGCGGCCACCACGTCCCAGTCGGTCGTGCGGAGGTAACCTCGGTAGAGCTCGTACCACCTCTCGATGTAAGCCTCAATCAGGGACAACGCTTCCTCCTACGTCCCACACGGTGGCAGAAACTTCTGCGGTGGCTTGTCCGGCGTCGTGAACATCTGGGGGTCGTGGTGGGTGGTCGACAATTTTGGAGAGGCGCATGTTAGCAGGAACTGTAAAAACTCAGCCGCAACTACAGTGACGGTGAGTGATGGTCTTATTGGCCCGTGCATCGACCGGTGGAGATGAGGATCGGGAGGCGCACGTTCACGTTAGCTGATCCAGAGTCGCGGGTCAGCAGAAATAGTAGAAACCATCTTGGTGGTGGTGGACGGTGCCGATAGTAACTGGGCCTAATTTATGGGTGGTTATGGGTGGTTACTATGGACGTTGCCTACAGTAACTGGGCCTAAATTATGGGTGATGGAAAAATAAGGGGTGAGGCTTCTCTTACAACGCCTAATAAGGCGATGGAGGGTCTAATCAAGAGATAATCTGGGTGGTAGCACCATAATTTGTTGTGGTAGAAACTAATGGTAAATAAGCAATGTGAAAAAGATAGTTGAATTGTATATGAATTGGTTGTGGCAAAGTGGTGGAGGTGGGTGGTGCTAGTGGAGATTAATGATGGGGCGGGTGGTGCTTTGAGTGTGTTTGTGAATCTGTGTGCAACTATGATGTTGGGGTGGGATTTTTGGGACAAAGTGACTAGGTTGTGTAGTGGTTTTGGTTGGTAATGCTGGGTGGTCCAGTGGTTGTGAGAGAGGATAGAGGAAATAGGAAGAAGGAGAGGGTAGTATTGCCATTTTTAAAGTACGGTATTGCCACATCAGCAAAAATCGTTAGGTAGGTTCACGGAACCCTAACGGTGGGCATATCTGATACAAAATTTTCATATTTCGGATAAGATTGCAAATTTTTGAAACCTACGTCTTTGACTGTAATTTACCCCTAAACTGAGGGATATAAGTGATATTATCCCTAAAAAATTATGTTTGTGTACTTGTCTAAAATTTCCTTTACACTTGCTTGTTTGCATGTTCTTAATTAAATTTCAAACATTTCCCTAAATTGTTATGAATTTGTGTGCCCGCATGCTTGTGTGCTTGTGTACTTGAACCTTTAAAATAAGTAAAAATTTGTGATTCTCCTATTCTGTTGCTTGATACAGTGTAGGGCCAGTATCACGTCTTATCCTTTGTTGCTAGAAGCGGGATTTTCTCCATATAGATCAAGGAATAGATTGATATGGTCCGACACTCAATGATCAACTGTCCTAAGATATCATTGGCTCCGGCTTTGAGAGATATTCCTACAATTTTCCTCTTTATGTCCAAGCGATAAGCCGCTTTCACGCGTTGGTGGCTCTGGCTCTTGGATATAAATATCCATGTCTAAGCGACCAACCGCTTCCAGGTGTTGTTGGTCCCGACTCTTAGATGTAGATCCTTATGCCAAAGCGACCAACCAATTTTACGCGTTGTTGGCTTCGGCTTTTAGGTATAAATCTATATGTGACCAACTGCTTCCACGCTTTCTTGTCTCCACCTCATGGATATATTCCAGTATGCCTAAGCAACAACCACCTCCACGTGTTGTTGGCTCCAGCTCTTAGATTTACCTTTTATGTGGTTAAGCAGCCAACCGCTTCCACGCATTGTTGGTTCTGGCTCTTAGTCATATACCCCAATATCCATAGACGACCATCATTTGGGTGGCTCTGGCATCGGATAGAGCTATGCTCTTAGTATATCAGACGACCATCGTTAGGGTGGTTCCGACATCTAGATATACACCCTATATTTGTCGACCATCGTTTGTGTGGCTCTGGTAACGAACAGAGGCACCTTTCAGTATTCTTAAACGACCAATGTTGCTACCGCTGGCTCCAACTCCTAGGAATACACCTTTGTCTGGCGACTAATCGTTGTTATTGTTGGCTGTGGCTCCAGATGAAGCCTAATGTCCCTCGACGACTAATCGTTGTTACCGTTTGTTCCTGCTTCGAGTGATATCTTTTTCTGTACTACGTTGGTCTGATTCATTTTCTAAGGATACGTAAGAAACCTTATAAAGGTCCGACCTTTTATCACTGTTATTTGCAAGTCTGTCTAGAGTATCTCATGTGGTCTTTTTCGTTTTTCTTACTACAAAAATGTGTTTTTTCAGTGATGATTGCCGCGAGCGAGCTCCCTCACCCAGAGGCTCCGTAGACACCCCATTTTTATAATAAAATTTTATCTTTGTTATTTGTTTTATTGGCCTTTGTTGATAATTAAGTTTATTATTATTATTATGAATTTAGGCCTAATAATATAATGAGCTTAATCTGTTAAATTAAGTCCAATAAATGGTCTAGTCCATTTCTGTCAGAGTCCGTCTAGTTGATTAACCCGGTCCAGTTAATTAGATTTAACCCAAGTTAATGGCAAAAAATTGTGATCACTTAGATAATTCAGTAATATCATGTGATTAATCCATAATACATACAAAATCTCCTTAATTCATATGAAATTTGGAGATGATTCTCAAAATCTGGTACATCACATCTGTTAATTAGAGATAATTATCAAATTTAGGATAGGTAAAGTCTCAAAGTAGGGATAAAATCTTATTTAATAAGGGATAAACTGGCCGGTTCTCGACAAACCGGCCAGTTAGTTGAGTTTTGTTCAATATGTGATTTCAATAAATAAAAATTTGGCTCATTAGAGATGATAGGCTCGAATCAGTCATCTCTACCATTTCGGTTAGCCTCGAACCTCTATAAAAAGGGCATTTTGGCTATAATTTTTAGGGAGGATATACTACTTATTCCTAGAAGTGATACATCAATTCTAAGGAAAATTTCAGCATTTTCATACAACATTGTTTATATTGGTGATCAACATTTCATCGCGGATTCATCCCGAGGTGGTCCTAAGTTCTTTAAGCTATCATAATCTAGATGTAACTTTATAGTGTTTTCTAGTCTAGAGAAGTCTAGTTTACTCCCCTCCTCGCGACCAAATTTCTATCAACAAAACAACTTTTATAAATAGAGTATTTCAAATCTATTTTACATATTTTTGTGTCAAAGACCGAAGTTTAGGTCGCCTCCCGTAGGGTTTGGTTGAACTATGATAGTTTTGATCTCGTTTTGTTTGACTGGATATGTAGGCCATTTGACCCCAGCTGTCGTATTCAAACCAAAACTATGTTTTTAGGTTAGGGTTTATTTGCATATTTACGTGTTATACGTTATGAGGCCACAAAATCAATAAAAATAAAGTAGAGACCGAAACGGTATCATGGGTGCCTAACACCTTCTCGCTGTATAACTTAATCCCGAACCCAACAGTTATGTTTTCAGTAGATTAGAATCATGTTCAGCAGTTTAGACTCTTTTACTGTGTGTTTGGAACCACAGAATTGATGGAATTTCATTTCAAATATTCATATTTTGCTATTTGGAACATTAAAAAAATGCCACTACAATCACTACAATTACTAGATCGACCTACAACCACTGAGTTGATACCACACCACCATCGACATTGCCGACACACCACCACCACCACCATTATTGTCTATGATGTCATCACCATAACTTTTGTGACAAACATTACCACATCTAACGCCCTGGTACCACTAGCGCCACTACTACTGGTACCTTCACTACACTGGCCTACCCCTGCACCACCGCCTTTATCGCTGTCTTTTATCACTGATGCCATTAGACAACATGGTGCACCATTGATGCCACACTACCACCACCACCACCATCGTTGTCACTCCCAACAACGTGATTACTGTCACCATCCCTACCACTAGTTACACCTTAATACAACCACCAACACTACCATCATTACATTGGACCACCCCACCAATCACATTGGTCAGTGTCGCTACACCACCACTTAAACCGAGCATACCACCACCACCATTTGTTGCAACCAGTACATGTGAAACCACTTATCGTAGTTTGTTTTTCATTGTAAGCTAAGGATATAATTGTCTAAAAATTTACCACCTTTCGATTTCCTTTTTAGAATATGAATCCTGCTATTTGAATTCCCTTTTGTTTCAAACGAAAGAAGATTAATTGAATTCCAAATTCAATTCCTAATTAGAAATCCAAATCCTGAAATAATTGGTTCTAGACAGAGTATTATGGTTTTTCTTATTTTTCCTTTATTTTATAAAATAAGATGGTGATTTCGTGTCTACACCTTCCAGGGTCTAGAAAATTTTGAGGTAGTTCAGTACGGGTCCGATTTTATCGAGACATAAGTGTCGCTAAATGCAGTTCATCTTGTTGTAAATAGATCTTTCTTCTAGACAAGAGATAAATGTCAAAGTAGTTCATTTCAAGTAACATCACTTTATCTACGAATTAGAGAAATTTATATACAGTATATGAAAATACTAGATCGATCAAAAGTCACTTACATTACTGCTATTATATCTTTGTTGTGTCATTCTCATTGCATTTTTTTTTGTTATTTGTTGTCATTCTCTTTGCCTTGAAAGTTGTTTCTCTTCTGTATTTTCTTCTTGTTGTAATTTTTTCGGTGTTAGAGGTATGAGATATCGTTCCTTCAAGCTCATGAAACTTCTTAACTTTTTCGTTGATTTACAAGCGTATCCTTCTTTCAAGCTTCACTTTTAATTTGAATATGTTGGAGTAATTGATCCAAATTCAAGAACCTCTTCTTGTGTTTCAATATAGCCCATGATAAGGAAAGATATTTGTTTACTTACAAATGCACTGATATACCTCATTAAAATTGCATTCCACATCTTCCGCACCGTTAAAAAAATTGTGCGACACGTTGAACAATGCATTTGCCCTAGAATTGAAAATGGTGTAATGACATGATCCTCGAGGCATTTCCTTAACCTTCTTTCCTACATAACCAGACTAGATACAAAGATCACGATGTCGATTGACACCGAGGAAAGTACAACTAAACTAGAGATGAAGATCACAATGCCGTCCGACAATGTGAGAAGCAGATGGGCTAAAAAATTGTGTTTATGATGAATCTACTATTACAGAAAACTCGATGTATATAAAAAATGTTGCAAGTGTATTTGCGTTGAGAATTGACAATTGCATTTCATTTTTCATATCCTACACTTCACTCTTCTCACTAAAGACTATCAAATAACATGCGTTATTCCCCTTTAATGACAAAGTTGATTACACTTGATACCCTGAGGTTTCTGTTAATCATCCACGGCTACGCCTAGCTACATATTTTTATTTTTCAATTTAAAGAGTTAATAAAATTAGTGGATTTGACCTTGATACTCCTTAAAGGAAAACAAAATTATTGAAAATGCCATCCTTTTTTCTCCTCCCTCCTCTCTCTTTCCAACAATCTCTCTCCCACCACCACTATCTGTTTTCACCACCCACCACTGGTTTCCACAACAACCACGAAGCCCATCATACAAATCAAACTACAACCACAAAGGGGGGGGGGGGGAAGAGCTCAGATTTGAATAAAAGGGGGAAACAGTGCCCTATTTGTGTGTGTGCATGTGCGTGTAATTAGGGCAGTGGTTCAACGGTGGCTGGTTGAATGAGTTTAGTGGTATTTGGATATGCAGAGATATATTAGGTGGCCATTATTATATGTTCGTGCGTAAGTGTCAGTGTGCTCGTATGTATATAAAATTGGGGGCAGTGCTTCACAGCGGCTAGCGGAATGGTGTTTGGATAGGCAAAGAGATTGGTTGGTCGCCGGTGTGTGTGGGTTGGTGTGCATGCGTGTATTTCTGTGTGTGTGTGTGGGCCTGTGTCTGATTGAGGGCATGGTTCACGGTGGTCGATGGAATGAGTTTGGTGGTGGATGGGGGGATGATGTTTGGATTGGCAGAGAGAGATTGAATGGTCGCTGGTCTGTGTGCGCATGCCCGTGTGTGTGTGTGCACGCGCGCAAGCACGCGCGTATGTTTGAAATTGGGGGTGATTCACGGTGGTCGGTGGAATGGGTTTGGTGGTCAATTGGTGGTATGGTGTTTGGATAGGCATAGAGAGAGATTGAATGGTTGCTGGGGTGTGTGTGTGTGTGCGCGCGCGTCTCTATATATGTGTATTTATGTGTGTGAGGGGGGGGGGAGGGGGCATGTTTTTGAAATTAGGGGTGGTTCGTGGTGGCCGGTAGAATGGGTTTGGTGGTCGATTGGTGGGATGGTGTTTGAATAGGTGGAGAGAAATTGGGTGGTTGTTAGTGTGTATGTGGACGCGCGTGCATGTGTGTACGAAATTGGGGCAGTGGTTCACGGTGGCCGGTGGAATGAGTTTAGTGGTGGGATGGAATTTGGATATGTGGGATGGTGTTAGGATAGGTTGGCATGGTGGTCCAGTAGGGGTCATTGTTTTGCGTGTGCCTGTGTACGGTGTGTGCATGTTTTTTTTTTGGGGGGGGGGGGGGTTGAGTGTGTGTGACGACCAGTGGTTTGGCAGTGGAGTTTGGTGGTGTGATGGTGTTTGTTTGGTTACCGGAGAGAGATAAGGGTGGTCGCGAGCATGTGTGTCCGTCAACGGAGGCTAAGATAACGGCTAGTCATTGGTGGCGATAACTGAAGAAGGAAATGATTTGTTCAGGCCAATTTCGATAGATCACAATAAATTACGTGTTGCCTGAACTTTGATTGACGGTTCATTAACAACAGGGGCGTTGAATATATATATATATATATATATATATATATATATATATATATATATATATATATATATGAAAGCCGAAACTGAGAGAATGTTGTCTAGTTATCGCTTACATGGACACTCTCTTAGTTCGTCATATGGACTTTCCTCTTTTGAATTTTTAATATATTTTAAATTTACCTACCGTTATAATAATGATGTGGACTCTCGTTCTCCATTTGATTTGAATTTCTTCGTTCCATTTGAAATTCAACCAATTATATAATTTTTTACATTTCTCTCTTCTTTTATGTCAACAAGCCCCACTCAAAAATTTTATTTACATTTTTATAATTTCATTAGTTCCTAAATTTTAACCTTAAGACAAGTATAAAGCATTAAAAGAATATAATAAAGTGTAGTTGTTGATCGGTACCCATTAGAACTTGCCCCGGAACAAATATCCAATCAATCCAATTCCAATCCAAAAAGTGGAGGAGATGTACAAGAAGTCCCTGGAAATCTTTATTTTTACTTCCCATTTGCGAATGACACGTTGCGGTCGTACTTCTCCCCCACTTGTCACCTTCTGACTCGAGCCGTCGGCGTGCACACATCATTTCATTTCTCGGTAAACTCATTAAATATAAACAAACAAAATCCAAAAATACAGAAGAAACCCAACCCAACCGCTTCGCTATTTAAAAAAAGCTTCCCACCGTGTCCGCGTAAAAACTTCCACTTCTGCCTTTCTTGACCACTCCGCCACCTCCTCGCCGGCAAATTCCTTTCCCTCCGCCCTCAACCACCCAATCCCCTGTTCCACCGCACTTTTCGCTCTTCCCCTCCCTCCTCCTCCTCTCTCTCTCTCTCTTCTCTATATCTTTATATTTATTTATATTTATATTTAATTACAACTACTGCAACAACAATCATTCCCTGCATAGCCCAACTACCTCCTTTCTTCACAAACAGAAAAATGAATCCCCGATTATACGCCACCGTTTCGATCACCGGATCTCCCGATCTGCCCATCACCGCCGCCTGATTACTCGTACTATGCAACTGTTCTGTTGCGGCTCCACCGTGAACCTCCCTGACATCGCCGCCATGTCGGCCGCCACATCCTCCGTCAGATTCGATAAACACGCCACCAGCCAGGTTCACAATCACTCCAACGGCGACCACGGCGGCAAAAAGATCCCCTCACCGCCGCCCCCGCCGCTGCCGCATCCGTCGCTGGCGGCGCTAGCGATCGAGTCGGCGTCGTCGCGGATGATGCAACACTCGACGCGAGAGGCCGCGGCGGCGATGGAGTCGCTAAAAATCAACGATATAGTGGGGTACGGGATATCGGGGATCCTGCACAAATGGGTGAATTACGGCAAGGGATGGCGGCCGAGGTGGTTTGTGCTGCAAGACGGTGTGCTTTCTTATTATAAACTGCACGGACCGGACAAGATTATTGTGAATCAGGAGACGGAGAGGGGATCGCGGGTTATAGGTGAAGATTCGCTGCGAAGGATCTCTCGTCATACTCATAAGATCGGTGCTGGTGCTACTGCCGGCTCCCAGGGCTGCCGCAAACCGGTTGGCGAGGTTCACCTCAAGGTCTAGTTAAATCCTACCTTTTCATGTACGCGCGTTTGCGTATTGCATACAGTATTATACTCTTGCGATTGACATGTTCGTTTTGTTGTTTTTGTTGTTGACTTTTTGCCTTGTTATTACACAAAATATATGTACCCAGATACCTTGGCTACCGTTTCTCTTTATCAATCGTGATTGTAGTAATTGCCTGTTAATCTCTTTAAATTAGCTAGCACCTCCCTATGGCCTCAACTAGATGTTGTGAGATAAGTAGATGAAAGATTGAAGTCTTTATGGGTTTCTCAACTCTCAAGAGATTACATTCAATAGAACATAGTTGGAAAATAGCTGCGATTCACATTTTTGTTGTTCTTGTTTTAGGTTTGTTACTGAGCTTCACTTACTAGTATTTCTCACATTAATTTGTTTTAGTTTTGATTTTTATCTATTTCTTGTATCTATATTTGAGTTCAATGTCTGCTTGACTGTTTGTCTGTGCATCTTTATTACTCAACTGAATATATATAGAACTTTGTTTGTACGATATTTTCCAGGTTTCATCAATCCGTGAAAGCAGATCAGATGATAAGAGATTTTCAATCTTTACTGGAACAAAGAGGCTGCATTTGAGGGCCGATACTCGAGAAGATCGACTGGCATGGATGGAAGCATTGCATGCTGTGAAGGGCATGTTCCCTAGAATGTCCAACAGTGAATTGATGGCTCCGATGGACAATGTTGTTGTGTCGACAGAAAAACTGAGACAGCGATTGTTGGAAGAGGGTGTCAGGGAGACAGCCATCCAGGATACTGAGCAGATAATGAGGAGTGAATTTGCTGGGCTGCAGAATCAACTCCTTTTGCTTAAGCAGAAGCATTGGCTTCTGATTGACACGCTGCGGCAGTTAGAGGTACATGTAATGACTACTAGAAAAAAGTATGCTTATCGAATTCAGAATTCTTCTTCAGTTTCCCTGCAAAGTACGCACCCTAGTGCTTATCCATCACCCCAAACTAACTTCTCTGCCACTTGGAGTTTATGACTTCTCTTGTTGTAGGGTGTTTGCCAATACACTTTTTCATTCCAAATTCTTGTATGGATGAATCAGGGGGCTGCGTTGCGAACTGCACGCATGTATTTTTTATTTTTTATTTACAGATATAAGTGTTTAATAAAATGAATTGAGTATCAATAGATGAGTTTTCTCGTAGAGTGGTGGTTTTATTTTTGAAATGTTGTGAAATCAGTAGATTATAGGACAACAATATTTAACTCTTTCAATTCAAACTGATCTTCTTAGTTTGTTAAGTACTTACTTTTTGGTTTCTGGCTTCATCGGCGTAACAGCTTGACCATCCGTTTTAATGAGTATTGCTTTTACTTATCCTTCTCTGCTCCCCCCCTCGTCCCTCGCTGAGGTGGTAGGTGCCAACGGAAGCAAAAAAAAATAAATATACAAGACTCAGGGTTTTGTCATGCTCAATTTTGTTCTTTCTCGGTGATTTCCTTCAAATAAACTTATGGAATCCTTTCTGTTTCACAAGTACTGCAAGACGGTGATAATTTTGTCCATGGGCTGGAAAAAAAAATTCAATTATTCTAAGATGGACGGACAGTGTTTAAGTCTGCTTGCGTTTCTTTCGAAAAAAATAAACCTTCACATGACTTACGTGATACCTCACATATTTTGGCTTTTCGTTATACTTCTTAGATCTTTAGCAACAAAAGGATATTATTTTGCTTTCTTTTAAGTACAAAAAGGATATTTAGGATTCTATACCCGCATATTGCTGCTGGTGCATTATCTTTAGTTTATTTTTCCTGTTTCTAATATGCTATATGTGGCCTTTAGAATTGGCAGTAGCACTATAGAACATCTTAAACACAGCTTTTGCGATAGGTGCATGTCCCTGGTAGAAGTGTTGGGTCCATCCACGTATGCAGATGCATTTGTAGGTGTATTTGTGTCAGCCTTAGTCTGGGGTATATGGTCTGTTGGGGTTATAAAGTGCAAGGTAGAAAGGTCATACAGTTAACATTAATGGTCTGCTGGATCCTCAAGTATTAGAGTTCTTGTTTGTAAGCCTAGTTACGTGTTCGTAGTTATGTTGAGGGCAATTTTAATAAAGGTGTCTAGTAATCTCATTAGGGGTAAATATCTTAACTGATATCGAAATGTGTATATCTATTCGTAAACAAACACACGATAAGTTTATAATCACCTAATACGAAAAGAGAGGGAGGTGGGGGGGGGGGGGGGGTTAGAGAGAAGGGACGCCGTACACTTATCTGAAGGGCATTTCTCAAATCTAAGGATCCAGCCTACATAGAGGCGGGGACTAAGCTTAGCACTATTCCTCAAATACGATTTAATCAAGAGCAAGGACCTAAAACATTGACAAGAATAAGCTGCCACTTGATTTTACATCAACTGAACAGGCCAGCCCTAGGTACATCCTTTCATTGAGTAGGCCTGCACTGAAGCAATGAAAACCAGTGACTATACTTGGAACCAGCGTTTGTAAAGTTTAAAATGCTTTGGTTCCTTTCTTTCGATATGCAATCCACGGTTGTGTAACAAGAGTAAGGAGGTTGGTCTTCTGGGCAGACTATCTATCTAGTAGTTCACCCTTTGTCATGGCAACATATGGACAACTATTAATAGGGAGAGTAAATTGATATTAAGTAAAGCAACTGTTAGGTTTTACAGGAATGGAAGCTTTACTTGCTTATTAATTACTCCTTGGGTGCATATGAGAATATCACTGTGAAAATCTTGAATTTAAAGAACAACTGTGGTGTGGGCTGAGCGTTCCAACTTGTACAATTGCATACGGTCTTTGGGTTTTAAGGCCCGTCTGAAGCAATGAATCTCTGGAACTATACTGGAAGCAACCCTCTGTAGGAGTTGAATAATGCTTTGATTCCTTTCTTTTCATTTGCAACGAACTGGATGCTCTATCAAGTAGTTCACTCTTTGTTGTGGCAACAGCAGTCGGAGGTAGCTCATATCAAGTGAAGCATTTCCTCTGCTTTACAGGAATTGAAGCTTTACTTGCCTATTTATTACTCCTATCTCATTTTTGAATTTAAAGAACAAATATGGTGTGGTCTGAACCTCCCACCTTCTACAATTGGTTACAATCTTTGGGTTTTAAGGCCTATTTCAAGCAATGAATCCCAGGGACTATACTTGAATCAACCCTCTGTAGGTGTTAAATAATGCTTTGATTCCTTTCTTCCCACATGCAATGCACGGTTGTTCAACAAAAGTATGGAGGCTGGCCTTTTGAGTAAGCCATCTACCTAAGTAGTTCACTCCTTGCAATGGCAGTATATGGACAACTAGTAGCAGGCAGAGGAAGTAGATATTAGGTAAAGCATTTCCTTAGGTTTACAGGAGTTGGCTCATTTCCTTAGGCAAAATATGGCTCTTTCAAATTTAAAGAACAATTTGGTGTTGGCTGAACCTCCCACCTTCTACAATTTGTTATCCCTTCTTTCCTTTTCTCTGTGGTATGGCCTCTCTCTCTCTCTCTATATATATATATATATGCACACACATTATGAGTTCAGCATTAGTGTATCATGCGTGCTTTATATACAGTTTCTACTACCCTTACATGGTTTTTGTTTACTGCTAAATTATAAAGCTATGAAGCACCGGTGCGGCACTTAGGGTGAAGCACCGGCACCGGATACGCGTCGGGTGCGGTACCGGTGCGTGTCAGGTGCGTGTCCATTTTTTTTTTTTTTATTTCTTAAATCCCGGGTGCGTATCGGCTCAGATCTGTCACTACCGGCGACCATCGGAAACTTCGGCGACAACCGGTGATCTGAGAGGAGACATCGGAGAGAAGAGGTAGAAGTAGCAGAAGAAGAAGAAGGAGAAGAAGAAGAAGAGGAAGGAGAAGGAGAAGGAGAAGGGAACTTACCGGCGATCCACTACGGCGTGCGCCGTTCGCCGTCGCCGTGCGCTTGCTGCCAGAGAAGAAGGAGAAGGAGTCGATCTGTGCCAAGGAGAAGCCGAGAAGGAGTCGGTGTGTCGATGTTACCTATGTTTTGGTTTTCTGACTTTTGACTTTTTGCCACATAGTTTTGTTATATTATTAAAGAAACCCAATTGTTAAGTTATTACTTAAACCAACCCCAATATTTCAAAGAAATAACAGTGATACCACATAAAAACTTTATAATGTTCAGTTCTTCAAACCCATTAAACTTAATAAATTCTTACAAATTTGGTTGAAAGCTTTAAAATTTACAAAAGTACCCATTAAACTTAAAAACTCACTAATTTGGTTGGAATATTAATATCTTTTCACATATATCAAACACATATATTATGATTATTAAGATTTAAATTGTTTAAAAATTAAATACTAAGTCTATATAATTAAAAAAATATTTATAAAATATGCCGTATCCCCGCCGCACCCGTATCCTAAATTTTTAAAAAATGCCGTATCCGCGTATCCTCACCCGTGTCCGTGCTTCTTAGCTATAAAGCATGTTTAAACAGAATGTGAAGCGTAACGACTTTTTGTTTTTGGTGTTGTATCCAGAGCTGATTCTTTTTTTTTTTGAATTCTTGTGATTTTGTCACTTATTCGTAGAGTCACTGAAGTTACAATGATTGTTTTTGGGTATGAAATCCCACATTATTTGCATGGTGAGCGTGGACATCCGCATGTTGATATGCATGGTATATTGGGTGATTGCTTTAGCATACTGTTTCGTCAGATAATGCTGGAATAATCATAAGTTATGTGTCAAGACAATTGAATCCGCTCAAGCTACCCGCATGGCATACGTCTCAATCAGTTGTTGGAATTTCAATAAAATAGGTGGTAGTAGCATAGCAACGATGACAGTGAACATGTAGATGCCTCATAGATGGTTGGGCCATTGGCAGCGGCAATATCTTTGGGTGCTGCTGTTGACTTTGGAAGCCGCGGTTCTGGTGGTCCTTGTGTGAGGTTAAGTAATTTCTTTGACGGTGGAAGTTACAAAAATGATGGTAGAGGAGGTGTTGGCAGTAGCAGAGCCAGTGCACCAGTTCTATAGTATAGCTTGTGTTGCGTTTTATGTTGCACACTGTATCTCACATAGTACACGACCTCAGGTTATCCAATCTATTGCACGGAAATATGGTTAGCATGTTCACGCGTCGTTGATTTTAGTGATTAGAGATTTTGACAGACCCGTAGCTGAAATTCGGGTTAATACTATCCAATTGATGACTTTATGTTGTAAAAATTGAGTTGCTTGGATGGGTGTCGTCGACTTGCTAGCTTTGGGATTAAATTTTCAATTTCGTTCTCTACATAAAGTGGAAACTTGTTCCATTAGATTACCTCTTTCCCTAAACAAGAGCAGATTAATTTGATCTCACTAGTCCAGAGCTTTTTCATCATCTTGTCCCTTTCAGACAAAATTGTTAATAAAGTCCAACGATACTGCTTCCAAGTCTATTACATAATGCTGAAGGTTGATATATTTTAAAGATATATTCCTTAGACCATGCCATAAATTTGAAAAGGCTTAAGTTGCAACTGGTTCAGAACAAGCTTGTTGACATAATATATCAGAAGCAGATATATTTTCCATGTGCGCATCATTATTTATGTTTCTACCATCTTTCGTAGTAGCATGACCTGTGCTAGCTTTTGTTAGTCGCAGAAATTTTTTACCAGTTCTCTGATCAATAAGTGCTGCATGAAGCAGTTTGATGCATCTACCAAAGAATGCAGAAACGATAGGCCAAGGAAGCACCGACACCTCTTATAGGACGAGGTATGGTGTCCGACACTTACCGACACCTCGACACCTCACCGACACCTCCGGACACGTGTCCGACACCTCTCAGCGGTGTCCGAATTTATCTATTTATTTTTTAATTACCGGACACTGTGTCGGACACCTCTTGAAGACGTGTCGGACACCTCTTTAAGAAGTGTCGGACACCTTGTGAAGAAATGTGCACTCATATGGGGCCAAAATACAATATTTCAAATTTATTTGAGGGATAAATCTGGGGTTTTTTAGAAATGAACTTTTAGGCCAAACCTTAATCAGATCGACCCAACAAAAGTTACCTTCTTCTTTCTCTGTCATCTCTTTGTCTTTTCTTTCTTTTTGTTGCCTAAAGCATCCAAGCTTGCCAGTCTAGAGTAAGATAGGTCAACATTTTCGACCTCATTTACAGACCATCTGACTATATAAAACCTCTCCTTAATACCTTTGGTCTCATGTCTTTTTTCCTTCTCTCTTATTATTGTTGAGAATCTAATCTAGGTACTGTTGAAACATTCAACTGCTTTCTTATTGCCGACCTTTTTTCTTGTTACTGTTGAGACTATTTCATGTTACTTGCTTTCTTTCTCATCTATTTTGAACGAAATTTAGTTGCTCCAATTGAGATGTGTGTATGTGTGTGTGTATATGTCTATTTTATATATATATATATATATATATATATATATATATATTCAGCGGTGTCCTGCGGTGTCCAAAATCTGGTTTTTTTTAAATTGCGGTGTCCGGTGTCCCGGTCGGTGTCAGTGTCGGACACGGTGTCCGTGTCCGTGCTACCTAGGGCCACAACCTCGTCATCCTTTCTACATATCCTCTGTATTCCCCCCTTAAACGATATGTTTTTATTTGATTGATCTGAAGTCCTTATAATTTTGCAAACACATATATATTACATGTTCTAGTATTACTACGTTTCAATGCATTTTCCTGAAAGCTTATCCTTCTCTTAAATTTTAAAACTTGTGTTCTAAGAATCTGTATTCTTTGGTTGTACTGTGTAGACAGAGAAGGTTGATCTGGAGAATACTGTAGTTGACGAGAGCCAGCGACAATTGAATGAGATTGGGGCATCCTCTAGATCAATGCAAGACAAATACAGCGGTATGCTTTATATAGCGTTAGAGTTAAATGAGATGTTAACACTACAGTTCCTGTGAATTCTCATGCTTTATTCTAATTTTTGCTGTGCAAAATCTTATGTTGTACTTGTTAAGGTAAATTTCCAGCTTATGATTTTCTTTGATAGAGCTAATGTGACCATTTGCATTTGATGTAGAGGTTTTTATAAATATTTTCTTTTGTTTGCAGAAATGTATATCTTCAAATAGATTTATGAAAATTATTTCTGTGATAATCATGGTGTGTTTTATATAAAAGTTTTTATCATCTTGCACATATATTTTTGCCCTTATGCTATAATGTCTACCTGTTTGTGTATCCCAATGTTGGTTCAATATGTGTATAAGCTGTGATAGGTCTCTCTCTCTCTCTCTCTCTCTGTAGATTTGAGTGGCAGTTACTGGATCCCCATCTTCAATCTTGTAGAGTAACATCAGGAAAGAGGAAGAAATAGATAAATAATCTTTAGAGTGTTTGACTTTTTTTCTTGTAGTTCATTGTTCTCCTTTTAATGATTTTTGAACCTGTTCTTCACCAGAAGCCAGTGGAAGTGAATCTGAAGATGACAACGAGAGAGGCGATGCTGCAGAGGAAGAAACAGATGATGATGAAAACAATTTTTTTGACACTCGGGATTTTCTCTCATCAAGTTCTTTCAGAAGTAGTGGGTCTGACTTTCGGACATCATCTTTTTCCTCTGATGATGAAGAACTTTATTCTTTTGAATCTGAAGATGGTACCGACCCATCCATTAAATCCGTTGGTAAGAATTTTCCCCGAATCAAGCGCCGGAAAAAACTGCCTGATCCTGTTGAAAAAGAGAAGGGAGTAAGTCTCTGGTCAATGATCAAAGACAATATTGGGAAGGACCTTACAAAAGTGTGCCTTCCTGTCTATTTCAATGAACCTCTATCGTCACTGCAAAAATGTTATGAAGATTTGGAATATTCTTATCTTATCGATCGAGCGTATGAATGGGGGAAAAGGGTGAGTTCAATCAGGAGACATGTTTTTTCTCTTCTGCTTTTTGGAGACCCGTTGTGTGCCTACAGTGAATTTCGTCTTTGCTGACCGTCATTGGATAACGCATCTGTATATTTAAATGTTTCTATCCAGACTATATCATGCATCTGTCACCCTTATAAAATAAAATAGTGCATCAATAAGTAACTAACCTGTCAGAAGTTGTGTTAAGACAATATAACCAGATTATGTCAACCGTACTAGTTTTAGTTTGTCAATTGACATGATAATTCAACGAGCTGCTACTCTAAACTTGTTTAGTTGAATATTGTGTCTAGTTTAGTTGGCAAGGTGTGCTGATATCAGTTTGCCTTCATTCATTTGACTGGTATCTTGGTCGTTTTTCTATTTTGGCTAGGACGTTAGTAAGACTTCTGTTTTCAAAGACAGAGTTTTAAGTTGTTCATTGTCCTAGTCTAAACCTCTTGAAAAACTCAACAACATTGATCAATGTAAAGTTCTTGGAGCACTACTGCATCAGATATTTAACAAAATCTGGAAGCATCTGAAGTATCCGTGACTTGTAAAATCTAATCAAGCTATGAATATGTCATAAGCTTATTGGCCTAGAACATCTGTTGTATGACTTGGTTAGACATTAAATGTGAGACATATTTTGAATTTGATTACATGCTTTGCCTAATGAAACCTATAGTATAAGAGCAAGATATACAATTAAAAGTGACCATCACGTTCTGAGCGTTTTATGTATGAGGTTTTATATTGGGATTGTAGTCATGCATGTTTCTTTTAAAGGGTGGTGGAGCGTGATTGTCTAAATTTCTTCGACTTTTTGTTAAAAAACATAACGATATTGTTTTTAAAAAAGAACATTGATTGTTTGTTTTGTTTTTAAGCATTTTTTTAAGCTTATACCTGTCAGTGTTGATGCATAATATTTAGATTCCTTCTTTTGAATTTAATTTTTTTATCATTAAGAAACCTTGTCGTTCGCTTTCCTTATTATTGTGTTGGATGCTTAAAATTTTTCATGGATGAGCCAAATATTCAACCAATACTGCAATATGTTGTGTTTGAGGGATGCTTCTTCCTGCTCATAAAATTCTTGCGTTTAAAAACTCCATTCCTGTTTGTGCGCTTGGTGCTATTATGCAGTCACTTTGGATTAACTTTCGTAGCTTACAAGAGCTTTCTTGATGTAACCTTTTTAGGGTAACAGCCTTATGAGGATTTTGAATGTGGCTGCATTCGCAGTATCGGGATATGCTTCTACTGAAGGAAGAGATTGCAAACCTTTTAACCCATTATTGGGGGAGACTTATGAGGCTGACTATCCAGATAAAGGCCTTCGATTTGTCTCAGAAAAGGTCATTTCCATGCCTGAATTAATATGTACTGTTGTTTTCTGTCATGTATTTTACATATATATTTTTCATCAGAAATAACTTGGTCTTCCAGGACATTACAAGAAGTTATGTAAACATGCGCACCCACACACATGAACACAACACATTCTCTCTCTCTCTCTCTCTCTCTCTCTCTCTTTCTCCCCCATGTGCATTTCTCTCATTTGTCTTGCATTTGTATATTCATATTCCGTGTGGATCCTCTTGATGTACAAACGGTCTAGTCAAACTCGTTTATTGGAGAAAAGGTCAATTAGTCATTTCGCGAAGACAGTTTTCTCTGAAACTCCATATCATTACTTAAGCCATTTGTTAGTTTCTTAGTTTCAAACAAATGTACACGAGCAAGTAAGTTACGAAGTGAGGGGTTGTCTGTTTAGTAAAAAAATTATGGACTGAATTTTTAGCGCTTGCTTGTTTTAGCACCATTTACAAGCAACTGGAATCAGCACTGGTCTCTTTTTAGCCGCCCTAGTTAATTATATTGTTGAAGTTTTACGTATATTTTTGTAAATTTGTTGTTTGAATTTTGCTAGTACTCCTTAAATATTTCTTGGCATTTCTAGAAATTATAAACATAAGGCATCTTAAGGCATAGATTGTCATGTAGGAATGTCAGGACTGGAACTTTTGGGTCTTTCTATCTGAAGTAAAAGAGGAGTGAAAACAGAAATCGATTATCGGTCCTTTTGGAATAGCACATGAAACGCTACATGAAATTTGGTCCTCTTTTACAAGACTGACTTCAAAGGTTGCTTACCTGAAAAGGAAATACTCAATCCCGGTGGTATGAATGAGTAGTGTACGTGTAGAGATGGTCTGGATTGATTGTTAGGAGCAGCTAATGCTTATTTTCCTTTTTCCATTTTGCTTTTTTTTGGCTAAATTTACTTGTTATGTAAACTAAAAACTTAAGTGTTACTTTTAATCAGGTTAGCCATCACCCAATGATTGTTGCATGCCACTGTGAGGGTACTGGCTGGAGATTTTGGGGAGATAGCAATCTGAGAAGCAAATTTTGGGGTCGTTCTATTCAGCTGGATCCTGTTGGTGTTTTGACCCTGGAATTTGATGATGGAGAAGTTCTTCAATGGAGTAAGGTATTACCGTGATGGTTACAATAATTTATATGTATGGTTTGGTTGATATGGTTATCCTATCTCTCTCTTTACTTATCAAGAAGAAAAAAAAAATGATAAGACTTTTTATGTCAGGTAACCACATCGATATACAATCTTATTTTGGGAAAACTCTATTGCGACCACTATGGCACAATGCGTATTCAGGGGAACTGTAAATATTCGTGTAAGCTGAAATTTAAGGAGCAGTCCATTATAGACCGAAATCCTCACCAGGTGAGTCTCTCTCTCCCCCCCCCCCCTCTCTCTTTCTCTCCCTCCCTCCCTCCCTCCCCCCCCGTATGTGAGTGTGTGTGTCAGCGCGGTTGTGTTGCAGATGAGTAAAATAACAAAAGAAAACTAACTGCCCACACTTTACAGGGACACCTGTTTAAGTTCAATGAACGTCATATATTTTGCAGGTACAAGGCATTGTACAAGGAAGCAATGGAAAGACTCTGGCAACTCTGTTTGGGAAGTGGGATGAGAGCATGCACTATGTAACTGGAGACTGCTCCAGGAAAGGAAAAGGGTTTGAATCTCTATCAGATGCTCATTTGCTCTGGAAGAGGAGCAAGCCTCCCCAGTTCCCCACTAGATATAATCTGTCACGTTTTGCTATTACATTGAATGAACTCACCCCTGGACTGAAGGTGATCACACCATTTCTGTTGCCATCCTCTTGCCTCTTTTTTGGGCTATTTTTATTTTTTGTTTAAACTAGTAGGGAAAATGTGTCAGATTATTCATATTTACTTTTTGGAGAGAACAAAAAAAAAGGTGGTCCAAGAAGTGCCAATGTCATGTTTGCCTTTAAAATAACTCAAGATTATGCTTCATATCGAGAGAAATTGTATGTTTATGTAGAGTTCAAGTTTTTCTGTATTACGTAATATCCAATCTTCTTTTATACGCAGGAAAAGTTGCCACCAACAGATTCAAGGCTAAGACCTGATCAAAGGTGCCTGGAAAATGGGGAGTATGAAATGGCAAATGCAGAGAAGCTGCGACTAGAGCAGCGCCAGCGGCAGGTAGATTATATCTTGTCATGTTTCCGTGATGCCAATGCAACCTGTAGTGGGCACCTGGGTGGATAGTCTGAAATAAGGGTTGAAAATATCTTAGTTGCACAAAGCGGGGTCGGGGGCGGGAACAGGGCGGGAGCGGGGGAGTGTAAGCACCTGGAAGAATCTAAGGTTGGGAGCAGCTTGAATAAATAAATAAAGAAATGCATAAAGAGTATTACGAGTTGTTTAGTATAGTTAGAGAGGGGCTTTGAGGACTTGAAGGAAGAGAGAGACAAGGAATTGACTTGAAAAGGGTTTGAATTTCATGCATCTCACTTGTTACATGCATCTGTCCAAGAGCTTTTGAAGCCCTTATTCCTCTCAGGCAGATGTTTGGAGTTTGTTTATCTTTTTCATTTATTGATTGAAGACGTTAGTCGACCTGATTAATAGCTCAGAGGTAAATTGTAGTTTTTAAAAAGTGAATGCTTCAAAAAATGACCTTTGAATTGGAAGGAGTTTAAAACAGAGCAACAGACCTAAATGTGCCTTTACTTGTGAAATATAACGGAGGAAATATGTTTCAATTGTTTTAAGACCAGATAGTGTTACTTGTGTAAGATTACATAGAATGTCGATAGGTTAGCTCTGTCCAAGTGGTTTCCTGGAGTAATCTCTCTTCTCTAGTTGATTTACTTTCTATAGTAACTGAGGGATTTGTACCAAAAAAAAAAAAAATTGTAACTGAGGGATGCACAGGTATCATGATACTTATCACAGTTGAGTTGATCTGCTGCCTGGGAAGCCAAACTGGCATCATGATGAATCTGTTGTTGTTTGCTCTCTTAGCACAAGTTGTTAATCTTGATGAAGCAGCTTATTGAATTGGTCCGATTCAATGCAGGCTCGAAAGATGCAGGAGAGGGGTTGGAAGCCACGGTGGTTTGCAAAGGATAAAGGAAGTGATAGTTATCGCTATATTGGTGGGTATTGGGAGGCTAGGGAACAGCGAAATTGGGAATCATGTCCTGATATCTTTGGCCATTTCTCTTCTGATCAGATTGTAGAAACTTAGAATGAGGAAGCAGCATAAACCATTTTTTATTTGTTCTTTACACCTTTCATAGTTTATCAGCACAATGGAAGATGTGAGGCATGGAGGTGCTCGTAAAGCGCATGTAAGTAACACAGAGGAAGGTATTGGCGGGTAATAAAGGTTTTCCTTTTGTAGCTCTTTTCTTTTTTCATTGTTGCCTCCTGTTTACAAGGCAATAAATTCCAAATTCACAAGAAGCTTCAGAGTTACTGTTTTACCGATTGTTGACAATGAACAAGTTGTCAAGGAACGTTGAGACTTGCGTTTATTCTCATCAACTGCTTTGGCAATGTAGTTTGTGCAACTGCTTTGGCAGCACTAGTTTGTGCTTTGGAAATGTAGCACCTCCCGCTGGGTTGTGAGGCGTGTCTTTGTCAATGTGACATCTTCTGTTGTTTTATTTATTTACTTCTAATTTTTTGAAGTCCAAAGCTTTGTTTTTTATGATACTGTGAGACGGTGAAGCTTGAAAATGTGTTGTCCATGGATCCATCTTCTGACGTCCCTTGGATAGACCATTCACTATGAATGGAATAGACGGATGCCAACTTCACTGATTTTTTTTGGTGCACACCGTAAGGTTCTAATTCAACCGGCAGAGAGTATTGCGCCTCGAGGACTTACAAGGCTGTCACATACATTTGAGCCTCCGATTCTCACACCTATGTCGGGGCCGATGCGCACAAGGATCCGTGTGTGGAGTACATGCAGGACGATGACGTAAGTTTGCCACCAACAAGTGTGGCGGGCAAGATTCGAACTCAAGTGAGAAATCTGGATTGGGATCATAGGGACCGCTGAACCAACCCTTGTTGGCTGCCAACTTCTCTGATGATGGTGCAAAAGTGTGCAATATTTAGTCTTGATGCATTCATATTCGTGTATATGAAGCAATGCTCGGCTCCTTTTTCGTCATGCATACGTTATTCTTACGGGCTCGAAAGCAGTGTAAGATGGTGAAGTCTTGACTGTCCAATGAATTCTGACGTTTCAATCTAAGTTGATGAGTGCCCATCATATTGCCCTTAAAGCGAATAAATTACATGGTTTTGCCATTGGTTTTGATCATTTTGGACCGTTGGATGATGAAAAGTTGATGCAATATGAGGAGGGGTTAAGAGATGCTCGGGCTATTATCTATATACTCGAGAGTTCCAACTGTCGAGAGACCATTTGTTTGGGACTAAATAATTTCTACCAGTAAACAATCAAGATGCTGATGACATATTTGAGTGACCAAGAAACAGGCAACATCTCATTTCCCAAACAAATATGGGCAAATTACACAAAACTCTCATGAGATTTGCCTTAATTACATCCAGCTCTTACTAACTTTGATAATTACACTAAACTATACTTTTTTATTTTTTCGTTAACAGAGTTAACATAATCAACAAAAAGACGATAATATCCTTCACAAACAAATAAATTTACCCAGTCATCTCCTTCTCTATCTACGTCTCTCTCTCTCACTCACACATACCTCACACATATCGACGACCACTTGCAGTTGTTCACCACACAACCACTGCTTCAGTCCATTGTAGTAACCTAAGCACCTTCGTTAACCAGTGTCGTAGCCACCCAATAACAACATTAACGCTACCACCGTACCACTGACATCACATCACATCACCACAGCCACAACCAGCCACCACCACATTAACACCCGACAACACCAATGAACCCACCACAAATGCCATACCCACCGATCTACACCACTGTACACCACCATACGCACAGATCAACATCGTACCCACCAAAACGCACCACCATCATCCTTGCTAACATACCCATCCACCAACATTACCATACCACCCAAAAACACCAATGAACCCACCACAAACACCATTACCCATCGATCTACAACACTGCACACCACCATACGCATAAAATCAACATCACCCCACACCACCGTACCCATCGAAATGCATCTCCATCCTTGCCAACATACCCGTCCACCAACATCACCGGCCATACCACCCAAAAACACTAATTGCGCACCCATCCACACCACCATGTACCCACCCATCAATACCATGGCCAATCTTACCCACCCATCAAACCATGGCCAATCTTACCCACCCATCTGTAACAACCCAGCAGGAAGACCAGCAAGTAGTGACAGCCGAGGATGAGACATTGAGGCCACAAGAAGAAGACCTGCGGAAGGAATCAGCTCAGGAACTCCATGGCAGAGCTCCAGTCAGAATTAAGATCAAGAGGAAGGTTTTGGCGCCAACAGGAACGACGCCGCTTGAAGAGAAACTCGCGCCTCAAGGAACGACACCGTCTAACTCACAGGACTACTTAAGTGGAACGACACCGTTGAACCATTCAGCAAATAATGGAGACGTCACCGTTTAGCCTTTAGAGGCAATTAGATGTCCAAAAGCTTTAGCGACTCTTAGGAGCGCCCTTTTCTGTTTTGATTCTGTTCTTCTGTTTTGGATTCTGTTACACCTCCCTTTAAAGGAGGTTAGAGACGGTGGAGGAGATATGCGTGATAAACCTGACTGTCTTCCTCCTCAAGTTTTCTCTGTCTTCTCTCTCTCTCTCTCTGAAGTTCTGAATTCTTAATAGAAGTTCTTATTCTCCATCAATTCTCAATTACTCTGTTAAATTGTTCATATTATCATCTGTGTTTATCATCTCGAAGCTATGGAAGCAGCGTCTCCTATGGGATACGCTACAACTGGTATCAGAGCCCATCACTGGGCCTGAGCTAGTTCAAACTTCAGCTTAAATCCGAAACCCCCGCACCTCTTGAGGATAAAATTGCTTGAGTATAATGCCTAGATCAGTGAGGGGAACTCAAACTGCTGAAGCTGAGTTTCAAGAATTCCAGGGCACCATGGATACTAAGCTTGCGGCAAACGATATTCGGATGGATTCCATGGAAGCAACTATTGGAGACCTTTCAAGAGAACAAACAGCTATGCTACAAGGTTTTACTGAACTCAAACTCGAATTAGCTAGCTTCATGACACAGATTAATGCTAAGATTGGGACACCCCCACGAATTAACATTGAGAAAGGAGAATCTAGCCATAAGAATCACCGCATTGAGTTCACTAACACTCACAATTTCCCTCCCCCAGAGTATCCACCAGAGAACCACAATATGCCTAAGTTTCCTAAACTAACATTTCCTAGGTTTGAGGGAATTAACCCCAGAGGATGGGTGAGGAAATGCGAACAATACTTCGAATTCTGTCCTATACATGAAGATTATAAGGTTTCCTATGCATCAGTTCATTTTGATGCACAGGCAGAATGTTGGTATGCAGCTTACATTAAGCCACTAGGCAGGGTGAGATGGGGACAGTTTGTTAAGGACCTATATGCAAGGTTCTCATTGTCAAATGGAATCAGTGTAATGGGGGATTTTAACAGGCTCGTTCAGGTGGGCTCAGTTGGTGAGTACTTCAACAATTTTGAAGTAATGAGGGCACAGGTGGTGCAAGAGTTTGACTATTTGGATGAAGACTACTTCTGTATGAGCTTCATTGGTGGACTCAAGCCAGAAATCAGGAGTAGGGTGGAACAATTTGGAGTAGATACCCTATCTAAAGCAATATACATAGCCAGAAGAGAAGAAGTGGCCATTCAGAACCTATTCAGAACTACCAGAACCTTACAGCCAAGCCTACCTTCCACCAACCAAGGCCAATCCTTCACCAAGACAAATTCCACACCTTCAGGGCTTGGTACCACAACCTTCCATTCCAAAAACACACTGCTGAAAACCACCCCCTTGCAGACCATTCCCTTCAAGCCTAACCCAGTCCCTAACTACAACACACCACAAAGAGGCCTATTACCTACACCACCAATCAATCCCAAACCCCCTCCCAGAACCAATCAATTGACAACAGAAGAGCACCAAAGAAGAATGGCACAAGGGTTGTGTTTTAAATGTGGTGCTAAGTTTGACAGTGGGCACAGAAATGTTTGTCCTATGAGGACAATTGCTATGATTATAGCTGGTGAGGAAGAAGTCACAGACACCCCTGAGGAATTAAATGTGACAGAAACTGAGGACTGCTTCAAAGAACCCCCACCTGAGCCAAACCTTGAACCTGAAATCAGTGTCCATGCTCTAGCTGGCAACCAAACTCATCATACCATAAGGATACCAGGTCGAGTGAAAGAGAAGGAGTTCAGTATTCTGATTGACACAGGGTCAACAGACAACTTCCTTGATCCCCATTCAGCTGAGAAGTTGGGCTGCATACTGGAAGATACTGCACCTTTAACTGTTGCAGTAGCTGATGGAACTAGACTAAACACTGACACCATATGTAAGAACTTCACTTGGGTAATGGGATCTCAGAAGTTTGTCACAAATATGAGGATTTTACCATTGGGGGGTTGTGACTGTGTACTAGGAATGCAGTGGTTGAGGCAGTTTGGGAATGTGAATTTCAATTTCAACTCCAATCAAATATCTTTCAAATATCAGGGCAAGATAGTACTATTGAAGGGAGGAGAGTTTAAAGGAACTACTCTCAAAATGATCACAGCCCAGGCCATGAACAAACTGCTAAGTGGGAATGTAGGGACACTATTTGGTCAGGTGTTTGCTGTAAGTGTTCCTGCAATGAGTGACACCTGCTCCCTAGAGGTGCAGGAGCTGCTGACTGAATATTCTGATGTGTTTGAAGAACCAAATGGGCTGCCACCCCACAGAAGTCATGACCATCCCATCAACCTAGTGGAGGGTGCCCAACCTGTCAGCTTAAGACCTTACAGGGTCTCATATGTTCAAAAGGATGAGATTGAGAAGATCATCCAGGAGTTGCTACATGCAGGTATTATCAAACCAAGCAATTCACCATTTGCATCCCCCATTCTTCTTGTTAAGAAAAAAGATGGAAGTTGGAGAATGTGTGTTGACTACAGAGAATTGAACAAGTTAACAGTTAAGGATAGATATCCTATTCCTGTAATTGATGATTTATTAGATGAATTACAAGGATCCACCATCTTCACCAAGCTAGACCTCAGGAGTGGTTACCATCAGATTAGGCTAGTAGACAAGGACACTCACAAAACTGCCTTTAAAACTCATTCAGGACACTATGAGTTCCTAGTAATGCCTTTTGGGCTTACTAATGCACCAGCCACTTTCCAAAGCCTAATGAACACCATATTCCAACCTTACCTGAGGAGGTTTGTTCTAGTTTTCTTTGATGACATCCTGGTGTACAGCCATAATATGCAAGATCATATAGAACATCTCCAGGAGGTGTTACTGCTGTTGAGACAACACTCTCTCTATGCAAAGAAGAGTAAGTGTACCTTTGGCCAGAGGCAAGTAGAGTACCTTGGCCATATAGTTAATGCACAGGGTGTGGCAACTGATACTAGTAAGGTGGAAGCCATGTTGAACTGGCCTACACCAAGAACTGTCAAGGACTTGAGAGGGTTCCTAGGCTTAACTGGGTACTACAGGAAATTTGTCAAGGGATATGGTGTGATCAGTAAACCTTTGACAAACCTACTCAAAAAAGATGCATATCATTGGGATGAGCTCACAGCAAGGGCCTTCAGTACATTGAAACAAGCTATGGCAACCACCCCAGTATTGGCTCTACCCAATTTTACATTACCATTCGAAGTGGAAACAGATGCCTGTGATATGGGTATTGGAGCAGTACTTATGCAACAGAGCAGACCCTTGGCATACATCAGCAAGGGGCTAGGTACCAAGAGCATTGGACTCTCTACCTATGAAAAGGAGCTATTGGCTCTGGTACATGCTGTGACTAAGTGGAGTCCATACCTCAGCCACAACCATTTTGTGGTCAGGACTGACCACAGCAGCCTGAAGTACCTCTTAGGACAAAGGGTCACTTCCCTGTTACAACAGAAATTATTATCTAAACTTCTGGGATTTGACTTTGAAGTTCATTACAAGAAGGGTGAAGACAATGTGGTAGCTGATGCATTATCAAGACTTCCACATCCAAATGAAGAAAGGTGCTGTGCATTAACTACTATCATTCCCTTATGGCAGCAGGAACTGCAAGCTAGTCTTGAATCTGATGAGACAGCCCAACAGGCTATACAGGAATTGGTCATAGACCCCATGGCCACTTCATACTATTCATATCAGGGAGGCCTCCTAAGATTCAAAGGCAAGGTATATGTTGGTAATGAAGGACCACTCAGAGCACAAATATTGCAAGAGCTGCACACTTCAGGCACTGGAGGCCACTCAGGTATTCAAAACACTTACAGAAGAGCTACTATGTTTTTCTATTGGCCTAACATGAAGATGCAGGTAACCAAACTGGTTAGTGAGTGTCATGTTTGTCAACAAAACAAACATGAAAATGTGCCATATCCTGGACTCCTGCAGCCTTTGGAAATTCCAGGTCAACTCTGGACTCACATTACTATGGACTTTGTTGAAGGCCTACCCAAATCCCAAGGAAAAGACACTGTACTTGTGGTGGTAGACAGACTTAGCAAGTATGCACATTTCATCAGCCTGGCACATCCCTTCACAGCAGATGTGGTAGCTCACCACTTCCTGGATAATGTGTTCAAACTACATGGGATGCCTGCTTCCATTGTGAGTGATCGAGACAAAGTGTTCTTATCTACCTTTTGGACCAAACTATTCAAACTACTAGGGACTCAGTTGGCCTACAGCTCTGCTTACCATCCAGAGTCTGATGGACAGACCGAGAGAGTAAACAAGTGCCTTGAGAATTATCTCAGATGCATGTGTGGCGATAGACCTCATAATTGGGCCAAGTGGTTGACCATGGCTGAGTACTGGTACAACACCTGCTATCAAGCCTCGATTAGGATGACTCCCTTTGAAGCCGTGTACGGCTACAAGCCCAGAGCTCTCAGCTTAGTCCCTCCAGAGACCACCAACATTGCGGATTTGGACAATTACGTAAGGGAAAGGAGTAAGGTACTCACTTTACTCAAGGACAATCTGACACAAGCACAAGCTCGGATGCAACAGTACGCGAATCTTCATCGTACTGAGCGAGAGTTTACAATAGGAGACTGGGTTTACTTGAGGTTACAACCATACAAACAAACCTCACTAGCTCTCAGAAGAAATATGAAGCTCTCCCCTAAATTTTTTGGACCCTATGAAGTAATCCAGAAAATTGGCAAGGTTGCCTACAAGCTCAAGCTCCCAGCCACAGCTAAGATCCACCCGGTATTTCATGTATCACTTTTGAAGAAGAAAATTGGCTCCCAGATTGTTCCTTCCACTCACCTACCCTATCAAGGTCAGGAAGGACAACTTCTAATTGAACCAGTTGCGGTAATGGACAGGAGGTTAATCAAACGCAATAATCAGGCTGTAATCCAGGTATTAGTCAAATGGTCTAATATGAGTCACGGTGAGGAGACATGGGAGGACTGGGAGGTCATCAAAAGCAGGTTCCCAAATTTTGACCCTTGGGGACAAGGGTCATTTGAAGGAGACGGGAATGTAACAACCCAGCAGGAAGACCAGCAAGTAGTGACAGCCGAGGATGAGACATTGAGGCCACAAGAAGAAGACCTGCGGAAGGAATCAGCTCAGGAACTCCATGGCAGAGCTCCAGTCAGAATTAAGATCAAGAGGAAGGTTTTGGCGCCAACAGGAACGACGCCGCTTGAAGAGAAACTCGCGCCTCAAGGAACGACACCGTCTAACTCACAGGACTACTTAAGTGGAACGACACCGTTGAACCATTCAGCAAATAATGGAGACGTCACCGTTTAGCCTTTAGAGGCAATTAGATGTCCAAAAGCTTTAGCGACTCTTAGGAGCGCCCTTTTCTGTTTTGATTCTGTTCTTCTGTTTTGGATTCTGTTACACCTCCCTTTAAAGGAGGTTAGAGACGGTGGAGGAGATATGCGTGATAAACCTGACTTTCTTCCTCCTCAAGTTTCTCTGTCTTCTCTCTCTCTCTCTGAAGTTCTGAATTCTTAATAGAAGTTCTTATTCTCCATCTATTCTCAATTACTCTGTTAAATTGTTCATATTATCATCTGTGTTTATCATCTCGAAGCTATGGAAGCAGCGTCTCCTATGGGATACGCTACACCATCAAACCATCCCAATCGCACCCACCCACCAACATTCTTGCTACTTTTAGAGATCTAGAGAGAGATGAGCGATAGATAGGGAGATGGTGGCACCGCCACCCGTTCAGATCCATTGACCCCACGCGTATGCCATCGCCACTGCATCTCCTTACCTGTTGTGCCGCCACTACTGTGATCCAGTTATGATTTGTTGGTTTTGTAGAGAGATTGAAAGGGAGATGGTGGCGCAGACGCCCGTTCAGATCCATCGCCCCGGTCACGTATGGACGGTGATGTGTGTGTTTGGGTAAGCCAGGCTTGCCAGTGACGATGGGTTTTGATATGGATCTTGGCATATGGATGGGCAAAGTGTGTTAAGGGGGTTGAGGGTATTTTGGGTATAGAAAGAGCAAAAAGTTGAGCATAAGGGAATCTCTTAACAGAGTTGGCCTTTCCGTTTAATGTGTGTAGCTCTGTGAAATGGGGGTACAAATCTCAGGTAGCTTAGTGTAATTATCAAAGTTAGTAGGAGCTGAGTGTAATTAAGACAAACTTAAGGAGAGTTTTGAGTAATTTGACCAATAAATATTCGAGTGTCCAACGTTAGAGAGTATAGTCTCTATCAGTAACTTTAATTCTCTTTAATTGACTGGTATTGGTCGAGCATAAATACATCTCCATGTTATTTCTGCCGCCATTAAAGTTCAAGAACATTAACAAAGTAAAAATGCCATTTCAAGTCATTTACTTACCATTATTGTTATAAAAGTTTAAAATTACGCCTCTCGAGAAGTGTTATGCGGTGCTTGATACTTTATGAATAAAAAGTGGTACTTTTTTTACGTAGACTTGCAATCCGGTTTTCGTTGAGTCATTCATGGTTCTCGCGAGCTTTCACGTGAAAACTATGGATGCAATGAGAGTTTGTCACTTGAACCCTTGAAAGGTTTGTCGTATACATGATTGCTGATTTATGATAGCGAAATGCAAGTAGCGAGGCTTAGTTAATCTAAGCTCTGCCTATGAACCCAGTCAATTGAAAGTTAATTTTCCGTAGGCGGACAGATCTATAAAGGTT
This sequence comes from Escallonia rubra, assembly GCA_033065855.1. Lineage (NCBI taxonomy): Eukaryota > Viridiplantae > Streptophyta > Magnoliopsida > Escalloniales > Escalloniaceae > Escallonia > Escallonia rubra. The sequence goes on along the minus strand of JAVXUO010002619.1, from coordinate 63,053 downwards.
ATATATTGAAGTATTTTTGCATGAAATTATGTTCAACATGGCCCTTCAAGTGTGACCAAACCTTTTTGAGTGGCCAATCGTGGGTTGTGATTAACTGCGTTGATACGGCGAAAGTATTCAACATAATGCAATTGTCTATAGTTGATAAGGCCCACAAGACTTAAACCGTTGCTAACATGTTATTCCGAACGGTGTGTTACGCCTTGAACCCATTATGGGCCCAAAGGGCTCGAGGATGATTAACTACAGACCCCGACAACCTCTTATGAACATTGTAAGACCTCACTTGCTAAAACTTTGAATACTGTAAAATTTAAAAACTACAACTCCGGATTTACACTCAAATATAATTGTATTACGAATCCTTCTCTATAATGACACTTACGGTAACGAGATAGTGCCTTTTCAACTCTCTCAAGATAGAATCTATTCCAAATAGATATGTCATGGTTCCTTACTTCGACAGGGTACAAATATCTAAATTTGATACTTTTAGATACTTTTGATACTAAGTAGTAGTAAAAAAATTGTATCCATTTTTCCATGCAGTTCCAAAATCACCAACAAACAACCGTTGAAAGTCCACAACATTTTCCATAAAAGTTCCAAGCCCACAAATCGTCACCTTTGTTTTAGAATTGAACTATTAAGTAAGGAGTGAGCTTCCACATGCTCACTAAGTAATCACTAACACGTTTAACTGGACCGTAACATGTCATAAAAATTATTCGTTTAGCAAAATAATAGTGTTGCATAAGATAAGATCACTTTGCAATATAACTTAACTTCCATAAAAGCACTACAGAAATGAAATTACAGTAACAAAACAGAGTTTGGTCAATTTACCACATCCAACCGTCCAACATTAGTTGAATATAGATAATTGGCCCAAATATCATTTTGGCTTAAAATTTAGCATACATGCAAGTTCATTAATAGTAACTGAACAATAGCACTAAGGATAACCGAGCCACATCAACGAATTACAGAGACAGAGGTCCCAAAGTAAGGGTAACAATAACAAAATATATGAAGAAAACAGTATTAGTCGCAATGTCCACAACGATAATGCAACAGAGAGCCAAGCCAAATAAACGTTTTTTTGGTGCAGTTTCTATTAAAAAAATACTATTAAGTTGCCATCAAAGCCGTTCGATTATAACATGATACAAGTGTTGCTAAATCTAACTTAAGTTGCCATCAAAGCTGTTCTAAGTTCCTTCTAAATAGACCAATTATTCACCAATCTCTTCCCCCCCCCCCCCCTAATAATCTAGTTAGCATATATCCTTCTTCTTTTTTTCTCATCTCTTTCATTCTCAAATTAAAACTCTCGATAGAGAGTGTTAACCCTACGGTTATTTAACCTAGGATTGTATTTGGTTTTGATGATAACTAACATTGATGTTTATGTTGTTTAACATGCATTGAGTTGATGAAGCAATAGGAACAATCTCATACTCATGCAAATGGACAATTAGACGAGCAAATTGTTCAAAGACTCTCAACGGAACGCATCAAAGAAGGAATTCGTCGATTGAATTTTACAATGCTTTATTTCCTTCTTTGTAAACTAAACGTAGAGAGATGATAGTTACGATGACTGTATACCTAGAACTTGCCCATAGGTTTCCCTTGCATGCATAAAAGTTTTTCATTCTTTAAAAACTAGGAAACTGCATTTTCTGGAATGCAGTTGACTGCATTAGATTGCAGTTGACTGCAAGTTGGGCAGTGAGGTATTACAGTCGACTGCATTGGAATGCAGTCGACTGCAATACTTCCAGTAGCCTATTACAGTCGACTGCATTTGGATTACAGTCGACTGCTACTTTGGGATTATAGTCAACTGCAATGGTGCATTACAGTCGACTGTATTTACCGTTTGGCGCAATAAATGCCCGACCTAACTCCAAACGGTCATATTAATTCCCAACTCTATAAATACTTATTTTGGGCTTAGTTTTGATTCATTAATTGCATTCAAAACTCTCTTATCTTTCATATTCTCAAAGATCAAAGAAATTGTTCAATCTCTCTTGGTTTTCATTGATTTCTCATCCATTTCAAGGGAGCATTATTGTGAGCTTACACTCGAGAGATATACACTTTCATAAAGTCATCATACACTCATCTCTCTTGTTCTAGTGCTTAAACTTGTACTCATCTACTTATTGAGAGTGAAATCTTGTACACAATTCTTCATCTAAAGGTTCTGTATCAAAGCTTGGGGTTGTCAAGCTTTGGAGCTTTGGGATTGTCAAAGCTTGTTCTTGATATGGGCATATCATCAAGGGATTGTAAGAGGTTCGATCTTGACCCGTAAGGAAGATCATACTAGTGGATTCTAGGGCCTTTCAAGGGACTTCCTTGAAGGGGTGGACATAGGCTTGAGTGTATATCAAGCCGAACCATTTAAATCACCTTGTCAAGTATCTCTAAACCCTTCTCTCTTTACTTTATCGTTTTACATTTGTGTTGAGATTGGCTAGTTTGCTTACTTGAGATATTGTGTTTGAGGTTTGTTGGTTGTAGCTCTTCAAGTGTTATTCTTATCCTCTCTAAGTTTGAAGTATTTACTTGTTAATTTTTAAAGTAGTCTTAAAATCCTATTCACCTCCCCTCTAGGGTTATCTTTTTTGTTTCAAAAACTTCCTACAAACTAGCAGTGTCTATGCATGGTGGCGTGGTAGCACATGTTTTTTCAGGTTTAATTTCATGTTTGTCAGTTTAATATGGGAATCTTGTGGGGAAATCTTGTGGCCATCACCGTGCAGTAATCTCTAGCCTGATGTTGTAGGTTGATCTGTGAATGGGTGTCAGAGTGTGGGTGGGCTGAATAGATGGGTGGCTTTGTCGGGGTTGGTGGTTGCATAGGGGTTGATTAATGGGTGGTCCATGTTGTAGATGGTTGCCTTCGTGTGGGTGGTGGCGTGGTGGTGCTGACTCTGACGGCTGGAGAAGGTTTTTTGAGTATGTCTAAGGGATTTCTCGGCTAGGGTGTTTCTTTCCCACCTCCCCCACCCCTACCCCCCCCCCCAGTTGATTAATGGGTGGTCGGGTAGGGATGAGGTTGTTTCCACTAAGTTGGTTCGAGGGAGGAATTGGTTCATCTTTAGCTTTAGTTTCATATGTTACTTGTGTATAAATCGTTTACTTATTTTTTGTTAAGTTGTGTACCCTAGACAAAGTTGGGGTCCTTCTTTATGGCTAGTTCTTGGTTAGGGTAATGGGCTGCCAATCCTGTATATCAGTAGTTGTTGATAGAGATTCTTAGGTGATAAAGCCAGTCATCATGTGGCCGCCCTCAATTTTACAAGGAGGCTTGGCTATGTGCTATTCTTTTTTTGAAGTTCTTCTTTTCGGAGTGCGATATTCCTTTTATATGTAAACTATCATGTGTTACATGTTTCTTAAGAATGTGATTGCTTGGGTTTTTACCTAAAGCCAAAAAAAAAAAGGAAAAAATTCTTAAAATTCAGGGTGTTTTTTTCATTCTTGTTGCTTATTCCGAATTGCTTGTGCAAATACAAACTATTGAAGGCAAGAATGAGCATGCTCAATCTTTGTGTAACATAGCTAATTGTAGCCAGGAAGTGCATTTTTTGCATATTGCCCAAGGGATAGCTAGTGTTTTGAATCTTTCCTCAGCAATAGCCTCTTTTGTTTTGAATTCAGGTCGCAGTCTGAGGCATGAGTACATTGTTGCTACTCTACATTCTGCCTCGCATCCCTGATGAGTCCTATTGCCATATATGCCTTAGTAGTGTTTTTTTCCTAGGCTTTCTTTGTATTTTAGATCTGTTGTTTATTCTATCTTGTTGTTGTAACGTAAAATCTTAATTTTTGGTTGTATGATTTCTCCATCATGGTATATATTTCTTCATTCTCTCAGGAAAAAAAGGGAGCTATCTTGGGTGTGTGTGTGTGTATGTGTGTGTGTCTATATATATATATATATATATATATATATATATAAGTAGCAAATTAGCAAGAGGGTGTGGACACATGAGCAGCCGACAAGTGTAAAAGGCTGGTTTAAGCTGGAACCGGCGATGCTGAGGAGACATGTGGCGTCTGCAAGATTCTTTTCTGTGGGACCCAAAAAGACAACTAAATTTTTCGCAGAGAGGTTTTACTTGGTCCCATAACGTGCCAACCTAGGTCTCTTGCTCCAACTTGGAAATTTGGATCTGCCTCGTACTGGTTACTAGTATTCTTCTCGTGTTCGTCTGATGTGAGGAGAAAGGACAATTAATTATATCTCTGCTAAGAAAGTATTGCTTCACTAGATTGCATTACCAACTAGGATACATGATGAGTGTTGGCATTGCTTACGAATTAGTTTTAACTTCGTAACTTACACACAAGAGCATTACATTGAATTAGTTGTATACTTTTAGCTGAAGTAACAGTGTTAAGAGCACTAACATTATTAAGATGTGTTTTACTTTCGTACTCGCTAAAAGGTGAAGGTAAACATGAGCTCAATCATTAAAACCTATTGCAAATATAGTAGCACGTGATTAGCGCGAGAAGACCTCCTTCGTATGAAACTAACATAAATCTTGAGATGCAAACCGAAGAGAAAACAAGGGTGCAATACCGATAAAGGAGCAAATCACCAAAGCTTATAATAACAAAATCAAAATCACTTAAACCCATGACATGCCTCTATTTCTAACTGAGGTGTTATTAAAAGATTTTTTTTTTTAGAATTTCATGCTGAAAGGAAATTTAGAAACAAGGATATGTTAGCAAATAAAAATTCTTTTTTTTTAGCTGATTAGTTAATTAAGGTTAGCAAAAGAAATTGTGAGGCTAACTTTGGGAAAGATGTAAAATGAGAGTTAAAGGAAGGTTTTAATTAAGTTTCTTACCTTATTGAATTATGGCAAATTAGCGAGGGAGAGATTTTAGGTTAAAAAAGCTAGTTAATTTAATTATATACATAATAAAGCTGAAACTGAAAAAATTTAAAATTCTCTTTCTTACTTAGCAAGTATATTATTTTGCCAATATCTCTCACATAAAAAATTTCATTAATGAATTGCAATCCTAACAATTCCTAAAATTTTGTCAACCCCCCCCCCCCCCCCCTCCCTCTATCAATTTTGAATTTTTCTCTCTTTAACCAATCTGGAATCTTTCCTATTTTTAGGCATACCCAATTTTTCTCTCCTCTTTTTTATTTCATAGTAAGCAATAAATATATAATTTTATCCCTCATTTTATTTTTTCTCCGTTTTTATATAACTTTTATTCTCTTCCTAGTGGCATTTATTAATACAACCCTCAACATAAGGGTTATTATTATCATTATTATTATTATTATTATTATTTTGAAGATATTATTCCTACCAATTTATATGCTATTTTACTTCTTTATTTTTGCTAAAAAGCTAACAATTGCTACTGAAATTCATTTTTAACGATAAAAAATGGTAGAAAAATCATATGAAAGGTGAAAAATAACGTTTCTGTTATCATTAATATACTATTGTTATCACCTTTTTTGTTATTACTGTTAGGCAATACTAGGACAAGCTCTCTCAACGAAAATCTTGTCAGTTGTTACTTTAGTATGCAACACACGGGGTTAAGACTAATATCTATATAGTAAAGCCAAAGTTGAGAGAATATTTTTCATTCATTGCATACTTGTGATTTAAATTCTTTTTATCTCTCACATTTTGATTTGAATTTTTTTCTCTCCCCTTCCCCCCCCCCCCCCTTTCTCTCTTTCTCACACACGCACATGCGCGCGCGCGCGCGCATACACACACACACACTAATTATGCCAGCACCTCATACACACGCATACTTCTTTCCTCTCCACTTTATTCTAGAATTTTGGCCACAATATATTCCTACTAATACTATTTACACATAACAAAGCCAATTTGATGGTTTTAATTCAAAATTAAAGGCCTCACATTTCGGTTTTGTAGACTAAACCATGAATTGAATTATCTGAATATTTTTGCATTTTGTTTTATTATGATATATAATACTTATGTTTTTACAACTTTTTTTGTAAACCAATCACTAATTTAACTCTAAATTGTTTGCAAATATATTTTTTATATTTGAAAATCAAATTAGTAATTCTCTCATTTTCCTTCCCTATTTTTGCACGTGTGTTCTCTCTCCCCTCTCTCTCTCTCTCTCACACACACATACACACACACACACAACACCTTCTTTTTTTCCCTTATATGTGGTACGGGAATCTACATGTTTAAAAAAATCAGATTATCACTTTTCATGTTTCTTAAATTTCAAAAAAGAAAAGACTCATCTTTGTTTTTTAAAAAAAAATTAGTAATGAATGGTGATTCGTTGTATATTGGTTTAAGAACAATATTATAATATTATCAGTTGGTTTACAAATACTATTGCACCCTCTCATTATTTCAGTTTTTTGTTGCTAAAAACATATTATAAAGACAATTGTTAGCTTTTTAGTAACGAACATGAGGTGGAAAGAGACTCTCCTACATGTTTTAGTATTTTAATAATCATATTATAGTGCTCACATGTGCAAATGCACGAGATCAAATCTAGTATATATAATAAAGCCAAAACAAAGAGAATGTTGTCCAATCACCGCTTACTTGGACACTCTCTTGATCTTTTGCTACAATATACTCGCGCAATTCTCTCTTTTTTCCTTCCTTCTAATGCGTGTGTGTTCTCTCTTTCAACACATTTCTTCTCCTTATTTGTGGTATGAGAATCTACCCGATGAGAGTGAGATTATCACGTTTCATGTTACTAAATCATTTTTTTTTCTTAAAGAGAACATCTAGTAGTGCTTCTTTGTACATTAGTCTAAAAGCATTATTATAACAAAGTGGTTGAGAAATATCATTACCACTCTCTCATGCATTTTTTCACCTTTTCTGTATAGCTAAAATGTATTGTAGTGAGAATTATTAACTTTTAAGCGACTAACATAAGGTGGAAAGAAATTCTCCCTACTTGGTTTAGTATTTTAGTATGTCTAATATAGAGCTCATTTGTGCAAGTTAAGCACGTGATCAAAACTAGTATCATTTGAAGGATGAGGGTTTCGTTCCAATTTTGGGTGAGAGAGGGAGAGATTTACAGTAGTTTTGGTTTAGCCTATAAATGATAAATGGAAATTAAATGATAGGGAATAGATTTTTGAAGAATCTTTTAAATTGAAATCGCTAATTATACTCCCTCCATCCCAAATAATTGATCAATTTTCATTTTTGGGCTATCCTAAAAGTTGATAACTTTTCAAATCAAGAAAGATTTTGTAGGTATTTTTTCATATTTAGCCTTTTTAATATTTTTTTTCTCTTTCTCTCTCCATGTTTAACCCGCTACCAACTCTCTCTCTCGGGATAGAATGAGAAACACACAATAATTGACTAATATACATAATATGCGTTCCATGTCAAAGATTATTTTGGGACGGATGAAGTATTAGTCGGCAAAGATAATCAGAAGGCCTTGAAAAGAGAAATAACTTGATACATTTGTGTATAACTATGTTTAGAAAAAGGATAACTTTAGAGTTATAAAATTGACAAATTAATAGTATTTAATGAGGACTGCTTTAAACCAGATAAAAATTTCATGATATATGGATCTTAATGTTTCAAATCATTCTAGTAATGCTTTAGAGTGTCAGTTGGCCTTAGCTTATAGAATTCCCCTATCACAGTTTCCTTGAACAACCTGGCAAACCTAGCACTTAGGTCCCTCACTAATTCAAGTCGTAAGACCCTTCCTTTGGCCGTAATATAGGTACCAAACCAGTATTCTGCCTGGCTTTCAAAGTGTATTGAAGCAAAACTTACTTTGACATTTTCATCCATAGGTTTAAATTGAAATATCTCTCTGCTTTCCTAATCCATCCATATGAATCATTACTCGAACATTTAGGAAATTCAAATTTTGGTAGTTTAGGATAGGGATTACCATTTTGTGTACTGAAAGTTATCTCTTTGCACATTCTCATTCCTTTGCCTTGCTTGGTTTCTCTCGTGCTAGACCCTTCCCACCATCAATCCCCTTTGTGGCGCACCACCTAGGAAAGATTTCTCAGAAAAAGGATTTTCTAGAGTCACCATCTTATTTAAGAATAAGAAAAAAACAAAAAAATGACTCAAAGATATTCAAGAAGGACGACTAGTCTATCGAAACCACGAGATGGTCTGAGGACTAAGTTACACAACGGAAAGGTGTTAGACACCCGCTGCGCTCTTTCGGTCTCTATTTCGTTTTTAGTGATTAATAGCCTTAAGTATGTAAAAATATTACAAGACTCACCCTAAGTTTCTTTATATTATTTTGGCTTAAATTCGACAACTGGGGTCAAGTGACCTACATATCTGATCAGACTAATCAGAACTAAAACCGATGTAGTTCGACACTGGTCCTACGATATTTAGTCTACAATTTGGTCCTAGACGTAGAAAAAGAAATGTAAATGGCTCTTTTTATGTTTTAGAATATAAATGTGATTACGCGAAATAGGAGATGCTTTAGAACATTATTATCTTAGCTAATCTAGAAAACTATAAATGTAACTCGAGAAGGCACTGGCTTAGAAGAATTCAGAACTCCTTATGATGAATTCATGATGCATGTGACATGTATATATAGATGTGAATATGAACTGCTGAATTCCCCTTAAAAATGATCTATCACTTTTATGAAGAAATAGTATAAAAGCTCTAATGAGAAAAATATTGTCCTCAAAATGAGGGCCAAGGGCCCTATTTATAGGGGTATGGGATGCCATAAATAGTAAAGATGACGATATCAATACGTAATTTAATGATAAGACAAAATATTTGATAAAAAATGCATATTAAAAAGTCAACTAACCGGGTCGATTAGTCAAAAAACCACTCGGTTCATCCAGTATTTTAAAAATATTTTTTCCTGAATTTTGAGACATTATTTAACCCTAATTTGATAATTTTCTCTGATTTGTTAGATGGGATGTACAAGTTTCAGAAATTATCTTCATATCTCATATAAATCAAGGATTAATCACTTATATCAGGATAAATCACAAGACATTTCTAAGTCATCTAATCAATCAGAATCTATTGACCTTAACTTGGGTTAAACCTTAACTAACCAGGCTAGTTATCCAATGGACCGGGCCTAATTAATTTGGGCTAAACTGACTGGACATGACTGATAGACATACTATTGAACTGGACTGACTAAACTGAATTAAGTAAATAAGGCATATCACTTATTATCAGGTTTACACCCAACATTAAATAATAACATTTATTTACTACTAAGGCCCACATAAATTAATAAAATGATAAAAGAAAATTACAAAAATAGAGTGTCTAACGAGCCCCTCAGTGAGGGAGCTCGCATGCGAGTGAACATCATTGTAAAATAACACATTTATTTAGTAAGAAGTACAGAAAAGACCACATGATTCAAGATCGACTCGAAGACTTAGACATATATGAGGCCGGACCTTTGCAAGGTTAAATTGGACGTTTCATGTGTAGAAGTCGAAGTCAGTAACGTGTAAAAGCAGATGGACGCTTAGGCACACAGAGAAAAGACTTATGTGTGAAAATCGGAGCCAACAATGTTCGGTAGTGGTTGGTTGTTTTGACACCAAGGGAAAAGTATCTATAGATAGGGCGCACAAGAATTTCTGTGGATATGCCAACTGAACTGGAACTGGACTGAGAATAAAACTGGTATAAGAAGGTATGTGATCCGCATATCGACCTAGACTAAAGGTTTCTACCTTTTAACAATGGACTTAGACTGGGAGACCACGACTAGGAAAAAGATTGCACGTGACTTTCACATACTAACTTGGATGGAGGGTATAATATCCTCGGATTGGATCTGAACAGGAAAAAAAAAAAGGAACACACACAAACGTGATCTACACATACTGACCTGAATGGAGGATTACCTATCCTCATACACAGAATTGGGCTGGGAAATGGCTGCACCCTATGGAGGTTGCCTAAATACCCTCACCCAAAAGGGATCAAGCCAAATGTAGTTCGATCTGGATTTAGAAAAAAGACTATACGCGACTCTCATGTATTGCCCTGAAGAGGGGGTTGAATACCCTCGGACTCAAAACTAGACTTGGAAAAAAAAAAGATAGGAGTGTGACTGAAAAGTCACGGCAAGGATCATATTTTATTTTCTTTTTAATCTTTTTTTTCATGTATTTTTTATATCGTATGAAAACTTTTTCCTTTTTTCTTCTTGAAGACTAAAGGTCGGAGACATAATTCTATAGCCTGGACTTAGACGAGAAAAGACACTGACCCTGAGTGTAAAGATAGGGAAATCACATGGAGCCCCTGGACAGGAATGCAGACAGACTACACAGATTATACATTGAACTGGCAAATGACAGACTCTATCATGACTGTCATGAAAGAAGAAATCATTGGGAGCCTCTAAACAAAATGCATGCAGGCTACACTGACTATGTAATGAACTGGAATATGACAGACTCTATCATGACTATCGTGAAAATGGAATCACAGGGAGCCCCTAGACAAAATGCATGCAGACTATACTGGTTGTACAATGAACTGGATGATGACAGACATTATCACGACTACCGTGAAAGGAGACTTAGATGGATCCCTTAGGTGAGCACAAGAAAGACAAATAGACAGACATTATCCTGACTGTCGTGAGAGGGGAATCACAAGGAGCCTCTAGACAAAATGCATATGGACAAGACTGATCATGTAAAGGACTGGAGATAGACAGACATATGTTATCACGATTGTCGTCAGGAGGGACTCACATGGAGCCCCTAGACCAAAATGTGAGCATGTTTGACTCTACATAACCCTAATGGAAGGTGGATCACAAGGGAAATCCCTAGTGACATCTACAAAGAAGAACCTATATATGACGAACATAATATTCTTTCACAATTCGAAAGCACGATTGAATTTAAATTCACTTTGCTTACCCAATACGACGAATCGACTATTCACTTTGAGATTTATTCTCTTTTTTCATACATCATTTTATCATTTAAAATTTAAGGCAATGGATCCCACTCAGTTGATATGTCCATCTCTACCCAAAGAGGGAAGGACCACTAAAGTTTTTGATAAAAAAAAATTCAATTCATCATCATTAAATATCATACGACTTTACATAATAAGTTAATTCTCAACTTAAACACTCAGGTTTGAATCCTCTAGACTACCATAAAAAGGTTGGGCCCAAAAAGGTGGATCGTCAGGATGTATGGAAATGTTGGTGTATGGCTGTGAGGCTAATGTGTTTGTTGTGTGACTCTATGAGCTAGAAGGCTGATGAGATCTTGGCCAATGATTAGTCAAAAGATCAATATACATGATTGGGCTGAGCGAAAGTACCTGACTATCAAGTGCGTGATAGAAAGACACAAGATAAAGTCGCAAGGCTTCTCATATAATCATTGAAGTGGTGGCAAATTATATCTAGCTATCGCATAAAATAGGGTAGGCTAGATACGTCATGAAAATCAACGGATCATCATTAGGCCACAAGGATCAGATTTGGAAAAATGAGGAGTCGAAAGGTCATTCAACAAGCCAATATGAAGGTGAATATATCATGTCATGATGTAGCATGCTCAAAAAAATTGCATGGACCATTATCTTCATTTTTTTCATTTATATATATATATTTTTTACCTCCTCAAAGTGTGGGAGAACCTTTGTCCCTCTTAAATGGGCCTAACCTCAAGGAGGCTTTGTATGGATATAATGTATGCCCATGTGTGGTCTAAGAAACAAACGGTAAATTAGCTCGAAAACCCAAATATGAAACTAAAGCCCTAGTGTGTGCCTATGGAGGCCAAGCCTAGAAGGTGATTAAGCTGCCTACATATCCCCATTGGGGAATCAGGTCGGACGTAGTTCAAACCGGATCTGCTAGATATATATATTCTCCGAACTCAGTCGATGAAAATTCTATGCGTTGAATTTTTTTATAAGTATTCTTCAGCCGTATCGATTTCTCTTCTTTTCTTTCTTTCTCTCTTTTCTCTTTTTTTCTTTAATATTTCCCTTTCTTTTTACGAGACTGAATAAATGATCATCTTTTTTCTTCAAAATTTTGGTTCCTTCGAGAGAGAACCCTTTTTGAGTAGTAATACTGGGAGATAGGCAAACATCAGGAGACTACCCATCCCAAGGTTAGAAATATAGGCTTTCAAAAAGAAAGCCTAAACTATTTAGGCGCAAAAGGACTAGCAAGAGGGGAAAAATTATACATGGTAATCAGGATGATATATGATGGTCAAACGATGGCCTCCAATCATCGAGAATTCTCATTTTAAGGAAGACTTGTGCAAACCTACATTCTTTCTAGGTCTCTCTTTTTGTCTATTTTTTTCGTGCCCTAACTTTTGCCTAGACCGCCCTTTTCAGGGTTTTCAATCTAGTCGACTTTTTCTTTCTTTTCTTTCTTTTTTCGAGATAAATGGTTCAAGCTAGGAGAGGGAGCAAGTGAGCTTTGAACAAGAGAAAATCTTGACATTGATATGACACCTCATTATTTTTTAGGATTGGGCTTGCTTTTGGTGAACAAGGGTTGTGGGAGGATGGAAATCATGGCCTTTTCTGGATGGCCTCCTAAAATCTCACTTGAATGTCTAAGTTTTAAACTAAGTTCTCCTATTAGGTCTTTTGACATGACATTTTGAAGGAAATAAAATTCTATTTTTTACGCTTAAAAAGACAACGAGCCACCACCCCCTAAGTGCAAAGAAGAAGTATCAACAAGATAGACCACTAGCCTTAAATTTAAAATCATCTTTTGTGTAACACCTCAAAGTGATTGGTCAATTATGAATATCAACCAATATGTAATCGGGCAATTCTCTCTTGCTTTGAAAATTGTCATGCTCTCGACTTGTACAAACTTTATTTGACTTAGACCCTAAAAGAAACTTATAATAGGGAAGAAACTACTTTTGACTTTTTCAAATTTTTGTGTTTATTTTTTATCATTAGCCACAAAAGACCAAATCAACAACCAAAAAGTAAGGAGAAACAATGACTCATTATTTATCAAAAGAACAAGTTCAAAAATTTAATCTAGGAGATGCTAAGAAAAACACTTGAAGTAGAAATGAGCTGAGGTTCTAGCCTGGCATCGGGATAATCAATCCAACAACAAATAGGATTTGTCTCAAACTCGGATGATTTGACTAACTGAACCCATGGTATCCTCTTCTTGGTTAAGCGTAGAAGGATCTATCACTTGAAAATATGTCTTAATTGGGTTCACTTGGTGCACCGATAGAGGCTTTTTCTTCAGATCGGGTTTGGCAGGAGGGCTAATCTCATCCTTGTTAGTAAGATCCTGAATAGCATTCCTCAAAGTCATACACCTATCCGTGTGGTGCCCTGATCCTTGCTGATTGTAACACCCCAAAATTTTTAGAGTGTTAGCCGGTCAATTGATAGATACTTAATCATTCAATCACCTCAATTCTATAAGAAAACCTATATATATATATATATATATATATATATATATATATATCAGAGCTTCTACAGTAACTCAAATTTCCCACTAATCGTTCTTAAATACAAAAACTAAATTAATGTACTCAGTTGAGTAAGTTACACGTTGGTTTCCCTCACAGGGGCTCAAGTAAACAAAATAATAAAAATCTAAATCAACTCCACAATCAGGCTCTAACCAATCCAAGAAATTTAATGACGGTTATTACCTGTAGAAGTGGTGAGCTTTTGGGAGCTCAGTAAGGTCGCTCAGAATTCAGAAAGGGAATACAAATGATTAACAAAAAAAGGTTCGACTATGTCCATTAAATCTAATAACAATGTAAACAATTGTATTTCACTGTGAACGATGTAGATGATATTGAACATGGGTGAATACAAAGTCACACAAGCAGTGCAAGGAAATACTTAGCAAAGCCACACAGGCAAAGCTCACTAACAATGTGGTTACATATGCATATGAACATTATCTAGACCATTAATGTACTAGCGTCTCTCGCAATAACAGACCATCTTTATATTACCCCCAATAATGACAATCCTTATAACGTCATACACTAACTCATTGTCAATACACAGAATGCAATAATTGCTAATACAACGGACAAATCGATGCCCGGCGAGTAATAAATACTGAGCATCAATAAGGATTTTCAATAAACGCTTAAGGCTTAAAACAAGGTTTAACAGTAAAGAATGCGTTCTCATAACAAATATAACAGAGTCCAAAAATATTCAATAACAAATCAGAGAAATATATACGAGGACAATTTGATGAATTGAGTTTCAGATAGAAGTCCCTTACCTCGATCCAAGCTAAACCAAGCTAAACACTATCCATCAAAGTCATCTGAATCAACCTAGATTGGAAAATTATTTACTAGAACACATTTTATGCTACTATACTATAAACCTAATATCAACTACTCACCACGTACTCACTCTTCAACCTGGAATGACGCAACCTAAAGCGAGTCCCACACACGACCAACCTTACCAGAAGATCTGACACACTCGTTGAGGCTAAAAACAACTCAGAAATGATATTAATTCTCATTAAGCATTTTTATGGCTTAAAACAACATATGAAATAAAAGTATAATTTTTCTCAATTTTTTAATTAAAATAATTTCTTTAAATGCACTAAACGCCATAAATAGCCATAATTATTTATTGTGGAAAATAAAGTCCCATAATTTTTTGTAAGAACTTCAAAATATATATAAAAATTATAGACATCGAAATCAGAACTTAAAAGGCATCAAAACTATTTTAAAATTAGGGATAATATCACTTATATCCCTCAGTTTATGGGTAAATTACAGTCAAAGACGTAAGTTTTAAAATTTTGCACTCATATCCAAAATGTGAAAACTTTGTATCACATATGATCATCGTTAGGGTTCTGTGATCCTAACTAACGTTTTTTGCTGACGAGGTAATACTGTATTTTGAAAATGGCAATACTATCCCTAATACATATTTTATACATATCCTCCTTCCGCCCTTTTGATTAGAAATACATAATTCTATTTTTTTTCTTTTTTCTCACTCCCTTCTAACCTTAACGAGCTCATTCTCCCTTTCTCACATATTAGACTCGGCCCCATAGTCGGCCTCCATCACCAGCTAGCTTCCACCGTCGATAACCCTACATTTCCACCATAGCCATATCACAAACAACCACGTCCTCACTCTATTATATCATACTCAGCCCCATCACTAGCCTTTGACGGCTGCCAGCCTCCACAGCCGGCGACCCTCCATTTCAACCGCCCAGACCACACACAACCACACTACACCCTCTTTCCTCGTCGAGTCTTCCTAATCTTATCATATCTGACCTCTAGCCTACCACATCCACCTTCGTTCAGCCTCTGACCTCCACTTCAACCAAGCCCTCCACCTCCCAGAAACTCACCACCGCCATTACCACAGACCCCAATCATCATCCTTGACACCCATCACAGCCAGACCACACCAGAAAATTAACCCACCACCGCCACAAATCCTATCGACCCACCACTACCATATCCCATCGCCCAACCTCGCGACTATTCCTCATCAACTATGCTGCCATTGTCATAGACTCACAAAATGGCACCAACTCCAATTTGGGTTTTAGGTTTTTGCAACAGAAGTGTATGGATTTGACTTTGATGCTTCTAATTGGACTTGAGTTTGATGCTTATGTTTTTGTTGGTGCTGTTAGTTAAAAAGTATGAAAATTGTGGTGACATTTAATTTTCATGGTGTGGTGGTCAATAAAACAAAGAGGCAATTTAGGCAAAAAGTAGAAAGAGAAAACTGGGAGTGGTGAGGGACGGTGGCAATCATGTAAAAGGATCAAAAGCTCAGATCTAAGGGCAATCATGTCATTTTACACTGAATTTTAACACCGTTTGTATTCTGTCTGGTCAAAGGACAGAAGTGATATAAACGCTAACTTGTGTCCTCGTCTGTAATTTACGCCTTAACTCAGGGATATAAGTGATATTATCCCTTAAAATTATTCATTTTACTAAATTCAGTGCGATACGGTTTTGATACCAAATCAACTCTAAAGATCACCAAACTTAATCTAGGACTTATTTATACCATAAAAACATTACAATATTTTTTTCCAGAATTTATCGTGAGTTTTATAGACTCCAAACAAATTTTATAAATCTGAATTTCAGAAAATATTAAAAATGCATACGATTTGAGAAAATTATAACTTTTTGCTAGAAATTCTACCTTAGCCTAAGGTATCCTGTTGTAAAAATTTATGTGCTAATAATCACCATGCACTATTCAATGCACGCCTCGAACCTAACCCAATCATGTGGTACACCTGCGTAAGCGCATGTTACCACAGCTATACAACCCCTCAAAAACCCACTTCTACTTCTTCCCTTGTTCTCTGTACTCACATAATCTAAGGCATTCACAGACTCTAAGGCACTCACAGACCCACGAACCTCACACATTCAAACACCCCCCTAACCCACATTACAGAGGTCATTCGCGTGCGCACACATACACGCACACACTCACAGAGACAACCTTCACGGCAGTCGTCCCTCTCCCAAACACCCATACATACACACAATAAACACACTCAAAATATATATACCATGCTCGGGAGTCCACCCATTGCACCCGCTGCCTCACGGCAATGGTGTTTCCCCCCTTCCTTGTCTCTTACATGCACATCAATTCACCCATATCTACACACACACACACACACTAATTGCCCTCACGACAGTCCACCCATTTACACACACTCGTTCACACAGTAAAACACACACAATACATCACACAAATTACATTCTTCTCAGCCACGGTTGCCCTTGCGGCACCCATGGCTATAACCTAGAAACTTCACGGTAGACTTGGTTTCTCTTTCCCATGAATCCACCATATACCCCATTACCCACACCCCCTACACTACTTTCACCAGCACTCATTCACGGCAATAAACCCACAAACACCTCACGGTTTAACCAAAAAAACCCATACACTTTTCATAAAATCAGTTACGTATGTACATATGTATTACCTGTATGCACATATATATGAAACATATATGAATGTCAAATCAATCTTACTGGAAATTTTATTCGATCGCCAAAAAAAATTCGTTGTTTCCTTCCCTTTTGCTCTCTCTATGTATCTTTATATATCTCTCCCAACCGTGTTTCAAATGAAGAAGAGAAAAGAGTTTGAGACGACTGCTCAATAATCTTATATATATATATATATATATATATAAACCCTAGGTTAGAAGATTACCAAAAACTAGGGGTGCAACTTGGGCGGACTGGATAGGCCCAAGGGCTAATTAGACCATGACCAGCCCACTCTCCAAAAGTCGTGCCCATGTCCAGCCCAGCCCATTTACGGGCCAAATAATATGTGTCCACGCCAAGCCCATCAAAATTTTGGTGGACACGGGCTGGACGCGGGCGGTCCACGGGTTATCCATGGTTAAGAATTACTTTTTTTTTAAAACAATTTCGAAACATATCATTGACCATCCAACTCTACAATTCAGTCATGATAATGAAATAAAGTACATTAAAATCTAAAAAAAAACTTAAATATAAGCATGGAAACAACTATTTGGGACATAATGAGAGAGAAAAAGATAAGAATCTCTAATCCTATAATAAGAAATAAAGTAGAAAAGTAAGGTTTTCAAATATCTTTAAACATGAACAAAAGTGGAAATCGTCGCTCAACCTGGTTCAGAAAAATAATACAAGAATATGAGCATACCTTTCGCTTTGAGGCTTTGACTTTGTCGAAGTGGGGGCTGAGAGTTCAGAAAGTATAAAAAAGAAATAGAGTAATATTCTAATAGGTTAAGAGTTTGAGGGTCGAGATTGAATAGATGTGATCCACGGTTTTTAATGACTAAAGGAAACAATATATATATATATATATATATATAAAGTTAGACGGTCTGGTTTTCCCACCGGGGCTGGACGGGCTTGTAGAAACCTTTGCCCATGTCCGACCCATATTTTTTACGGGCTCAAAATTTTGAGCCCACGATCACTACAAAAGTAAGTCTATACCCATATTTTTGTGGGCTGACACGGGTTGCCCGACCCAAGTTGCACCCCTACCAAAAACCCCTAATTTTTTTTATAGGTATTCAAAGTTGACCAAAAACTTTCTATTATTACGAAAAGGCCTAAAGTAACTATTTACAATAATTTAATGTGCTAGGAGAACTTAACGGGTTGTTACATAACCCCGCTTCACTAATCTAGCTAAACAGTTGTTAATAAATACATCGATGCTAAGAAGAAGAAAAATCGTCGCTTAAAATTTTAAATTAGCATCTTAAAAGCATATCGGGATTTGGGATATTACAGTGATATTCACATCAAGCCTGTAGATCAGGGCCTTTTGGTGTAGCAGTGGGGTTGGAGGGGGGGGGGGGGCAACTTGGCAATCATACTTCTCTCGAGTAGCTGCTCAAACACTTCGGTCTTTGGGCATACAAGTCGGAGAACTTTCGCTCGGTATTTGGCTTCCGCGAGACCACCTCTTGAGACTCAATAGTATTAATATCATTGCCTATGGACATGCTAGGGCTTTTTGATCCATCATTGTATTCTCCATGTTTTCCATCATGGGCTATAGTCCCTTTGTTGATGGCATCTTCAATTTGAATGAGAGAGTCCATCAATGTTTTGAATATAGTTTGATGTTGGCCAAAGATGTGTTCACGATCTATTGGCAGAAGATTGTCTGTAGTTATGCTTACTTGCTCTTCTTCTGATAGGCGATTGACCTTTTAAGCAACCTTGTTCCTCAATTGGATTATAAATGCTGATATTGATTCAGTGGGCTCTTGATTATTGGTCTCCAAATCTCTCCGAGTGATTTCGAGATCAGAGTTGTACTGGTAATGATTCATAAATTCTCTCACCACATCTTCCCACGTTCGGATTCGAGAATCATCGAGGGTGTGAAACCATTGAGAGGCAGCCCCTACTAAGGTTTGATGGAACAGCTAGATCAAATAGTTATGGCTAACTCCATATGGGGCTACCATACACATGTACATCTTAACATGGATCGTTGGATTCAAAGTCCCATCAAACTTTTCCATGTCGAGCATCTTAAAATTTGGTGGGAGCCTATGTTCGGAGTTTAGAATAAGGGTACTAAAGTACATGGAGTCATTAGCCTTTTTCATTCGAGCAACTTGAGACTCAAGCATTACCAAATTTTCCTCCTTTTCTATAAGAATTGCCTTTCCTTCACCATTGGACTCATATTGGCAATCAACTTTCAACTTAGGATAATCTTCCTTCCACTCTTCTCTCTTATCCTTTTTTTCCTCTTCAGTTTCCATATCCTTGTCTTTCTTCATGAGATATTCCACCTCTTTGGCGATCTTTTCTTGCCGAAGTGTTAAGGCAGCGAAGTTGATTTGGAAGTCTTCTTAAAGCTTA
The DNA here is from genome assembly GCA_033065855.1 of Escallonia rubra. NCBI lineage: Eukaryota > Viridiplantae > Streptophyta > Magnoliopsida > Escalloniales > Escalloniaceae > Escallonia > Escallonia rubra. Next base: position 43,567 of record JAVXUO010002619.1, on the reverse strand, counting down.
CTGAGGATATGGACGAGGTCGGGGATCCGAGGGAGTTGTTTAGCCATTGGAATAGGCGAGAATCCTAGGATTGGTCCCGATGCCAGAGCTTTGTCACCTTAAAAAAAGCCTCATCGGGTGTGAGTTTTCCTCCTTATAACACAAGTGTAAAAGTCACTCCATCGGCTCGACTGTACCATATACCTCCCACCCGTAACTATAAAGTTAATAATGAGCGATCACCAATACTTATCTTATACAAGTCATTTCATATACCAAGAAACCAAGATGAATCATTAGTACGAGGCACATGGAGCTGAGAACTTGATCGAGAGTTCACCTTGTGCCCAGGGGGACCAAGGGCCTCGAGTGTGTCGCTCTTAAATGGGTGGGTTGGGGGGAGACGTGCGCGTGTGTGAGGTCTGGAAATAAAAGCACAAGTAGTGCAGTTATGTTACATTGTACATGCCACATAAAAAAAGGAGAAAAATAACAAGGTAAATAATCAAGAAAAACTTTTCAAGTAATCCTATTGATGTTTTTAGTCCCCAGCAGAGTCGCCACTGTGGCGCATCGCCTCGATTTTTTTTCTAGAAAAAGGATGTGCAAGACTTATTTAATAAGGAAAAATAAGAAAAAACTAAAAAAATGACTCAATGATGTGCAAGAAGGACGATTAGTCTATCGAAACCACGAGAAGGTCCGGGACTAAGTTAGACAACGTGAAGTGTTAGGCACCTGCTGCACCCTTTCGGTCTTTACTTCATTTCTAGTGATTAAAGGCCTAAAGAACAATTGGGGTCAAGTGGCCTACGTATCTAATCGGATTAATCAGAATCAAAACTGCCGTAGTTCGACACTGGTCCTACAGGATGTAGTCTACAATTTGATCCAAGACGTAGAAAAAGAAATGTAAATGACTCTTTTTATGTTTTCGAATAGAAGTGTGACTACATGAAATGGGAGACGCTCTAGACCATTATTATCTAAGCTAATCTAGAAAACTGTGAATTTACCTTGAGAAGGTGCTAGCTTAAAAGATTTCAGAACTCCTTATGATGAATCCATGATGCATGTGACTTGTGTATATACATGTGAACATGAAGTGCTAAATTCCCCTTAGAGATGATCTACCACTTCTATGAAGAAATGGTATAAAAGCTCTAGGGAGAAAAAATTTGTCCTAAAAAATAAAGGCCAAGGGCTCTATTTATAGGAGTCTAGGACGCCAGATGATGGTATCAATATGTGATTTGATGATAAGACAAAATATTTGATGAAAATCATAGATTAACAAAAGTCAACTTTCCGTCAGGTTAGTAAAAGATTTATCCCATATCTCAAAAATATTTTTTTCCTGAATTTCGAGACATTATCTGACCCTAATTCGGTAATTATCTTTGATTTGTTAGATGAGATGTACCAGATTCATAAATTCTTTTTATATCTCATATAAATCAAAGATTAATTGCATATATCAAGGATAAATCACAAGACATTTTCAAGTCATCTAATCAATCACAATCTCTCGACTTAACTTGGGTTAAACCTTAACTAATTAGGCTAGTTATCCAATGGACCGGGCCTAATTAATTTGGGTAAACTGACTGGACATGACTGAAAGACAGACTATTGGAGTGGACTGACTAAATTATATTAAGTAAATAAGGCCTATCATTCATTATCAGGTTTACACCCAACATTAAATAATAAACTTTATTTACTAATAAATCTCACATAAATTAGTTAAAAGATAAAATAAAACTACAAAAATGGGGTGTTTACACTCTTCTTTGTAATTAGCTGGTGCATCACGGCTTGCAGCTCAGCCAGAGACTGCCTTACAGCTGGCAGCTCGTCTTTCAACTGATCGATCGATGACCTTAGATCTGGATACTTAAAGATGGACTTTTCAACCCAGCTATGTGATCATTAATAGCTCCAAAGTAATATGCAAACTGGTCTTCTATCAAGCTGACATGTTTATCGAACTGGTGTTTATTCATCTGCCTAGAGATGTCTCGAACTTTATTGGGGGTTGCTATTGTAACTGACGGCAAAAAGTATGGTGTAGTGGTGGAATGGAAAAATGGCTCTGATACCAATTATAATGAACCCAAAAAGTTGGAATAGGGCTTTTGGGAATTTTAGCTAATTTAATTGAAAATTTCAGAGAACAAAAACCATAACAGATACTCAAAGGGCTAGAGAAGAAGAAGAAATATCTCTAATATTCTGGATCAAAATATGCCCTTCCTCATGTGTTCTCCTATTTTTGAAGAGGTTACCACCGTTTACCTGATAATTTTGTGAAGGAATCTAACAAATAAGAATACAATAAATTGTCTAGATAAACTTGATTACATTGAGTCATTAAAACTAGGACACAAACTTGGCATTAAATGCCTCATGCAATTATGTGCATTAATTGATTGAAAGCGATCAACTTGGAAGTCAGCACCGGTATTGCCCTGCACGCACCTTTAACCTTTCACTCCCAACTGTCTCCATGCGCCTTTCTTGATGCTCGTAAACACAGTTGTGCACCTACGCGCCAGACTTCTCTTCTATTGTCTCCTCCTCATTTTCTTCCTTGGTCACTTTAGCTCCCTTGGCTTCCTCTCTGTCTTTAGTCCAATTGGTCTTTGCTCGAGTTTGACCTTGAATTTGAGGTTTGGTCTTGTCAAATTTCTAACAACCGCGGGTCCAAGGATCAACCATGCTAATCTCATTATAGAAGCATATAAGCATTAGTAAATTCCTTGCTTAATTGGTTAGTTTGTTAACTTTTCTTATGAATAATTTTAATTTATTGCTCTTTTTAGTGTTTTTGCCATGCCCTTTTGGGCTTGATTAGATTTTTGTCAGAGGAGAGGAGTGGAGTAGGTGATCGTAAGGGGGTGTTGTATCTGGTCTCTTTTATCGTAGTATGCATATATGCTGATTTTTTGGCACAACATACATCGAGAAATCTAGGGTCGCTTTGATATGGGAGAGCAAGTTCTCTTTCATGGGAAGGTGTACCTTTTTTACAACAGGCACCAATTGGAATAATCTTTAGTAGTTCGGGTAGTGAGTGGTTGGAGTAACCATGTGGTTGATCCTTTTATTTCAGAGAAACCATTTAAACTTAGTAGTTCACCAAGACTCTTAAAGGCACCCCTTCTTAGTTCAACGTTTATATAAATGCCTCAAAATTGGCCATTATAAGTCTTAGATTCTCTCGTATATGATATAGAAAAGAATCATAGTCTATTTCGGTGACTTTAGGCAGTGTGAAGAGAACTTTTAGCAATCTTGCATCATTTGCGACAAGTGATCTTATGCTCACACTAGAAAGGATTGAGAGTTTTCCTCCTAGGTTTGTGGAATCTTAGGTGCCATCTCTCTGTAGAGACGTCATCTATTTTTCCAACCAAATATGCAATGGGCTGTGAGTTTGTGTGTAACAAGAAAAAAAGAGGGCCACCTTTATTACAGTGAGGATTAGACTAAATGGAGCAATCTCTAGTTAGGAATCTAGTCTCGGTAGGGACCCATGAGATCTTGTCAATGGAAACTAGTACTACCGCACCCTTGACATAAGTATTGACCAACTTGTTTGTGTTCCTCTAAAGTATCATGCCCAATTGAGGTAAGGCTTTTCTTTATCTAGGTGTGCATCCCAAATCGTGATTCTAGTAGTAGCCCTCTTCTTGCTACCAACCTCTTTCGGGCATCTCCAAAAAGGCAAAGTTGATCTCGATACTGGGCAAAATAACTTTCGTAGATTAATTAAAAAACAAAGAGAGTAATCGCTGCTTGTAAGTTTCCAAGTATGTTCTTGCTCTCCGTTTCTAGGGAGCATAGCCACAAGAGGCCGAGGTACATAAGTGAAGATAGCGAAGATAGAAATATGGAGGTCTCGTTGATAGGAAAAAGAGTGAGACCCTTTTTGTTGACTTCTTGCTTATCCAAATGTAGCCAAGTGGATAGCTATTATGCATTATTTTTTTGGTATCGCCCAAGCAAATAACATCTATTGTGCTAAGATGGAACAATTTCTCTGGAATTGTAGGGGCCTCGGTCAAGCGTGTACTATGAATCTATCAACCAAACTTCATCGTTGTCATAAACCATAAGTTCTTTTCTTATCAGAGACCATGACTGATAAATTTTTTGTGTATAGTGAGCTTAACTTTCTTGGATATCCCAACTCTTCAGAGCTGATGCTGAGGATGTCAAAAGGAGGGTTATGGTTGGGATAGTTGGATTGTGATAACCTGAATATTCTTTATAAGGATATGAATATTATTCTTTCTAATATTGTTTAATCGTCTAGCTCTGCTTGGGTTTTGTTTACAGACATCTGGTGGTTGAAGAGAGGCTAGATGTATGGCATAAGTTTCTGCATCTTTCTGAACATATTACGCAACCACTTCTTCTTTTTGCAGACTTTAACCAGGTCTTATCTCCCTCTAAAAGAATATGTCGACATTGTTATCATATCCATGTTGTAACATATTTAGAGGCTTTATTAATGAATTAGGGCTCAGGATTTTAGAATGACCGAGCCAAGTTTTATCTATCTAATAACAACTGTAGACACCCCATTTTTTTAGTTTTATTTTATCTTTCTTTTGTTTTATTGGGTTTTATGGATGATTAAGTTTACAATTATTATGGGTTTAGGTGTAATAATGTAATAAGCATAATCTATTTAATTCAGTGGAATAAGTAGTCCAGTCCAGTTAGTAGGTTTAACCCAGTTTCAATTAAGAGATTAAGTTTGACTAAAAGACTTGAAAATATTTTGTGATTTATCCTTGATCCATTCAAATATCCTTGATTAAGATGAAGACAGAAGATAATTTCCAAAATCTGGTACATCCGTTATTTCTTTAAGAGATTAGTATCGAATTAAGGATAGATAATATCCCAAAATTCGGGAGAAGATCTTAAAATTTTAAGAGGATGAACGGTTCTTTGACCCTTTTTTCAGTGTGCGATTTCTATCGAATACTCAGTTTTATCACCAGATCACAGATTGAGATGGTCATCTTTGTCATTTATGGCACCCTAGACTTGTATAAACTTCTATAAAAAGGGTCTTTGGGCTACATTTCATGGGACCAACTTTTTCTCTCTAAAGTTGTTATACCATGTCTTCCATAGAAGTGGTAGATCATCTCTAAGGGGGTAATTTAGCACTTCATACTTCATTTCTCTATACTTATAAGTCACTTGCATGGTGGATTTGTCACAAAGTATTCCAAAATCTTCCAAAAGCGCATTCTCAAGGTATATTTACACAACTTTCTACACTAGTTTAGATTATAGTGGTCTAGAGTGTCTCGCATTCTCGCGTTCTCATTTCAAATATATAAAACTATTCAAAAGAGTCTTTCATTTCATTTCTAAGTTTGAGTCAAAGACCAAAATGTAGGTCGCCACTTGTAGGGCCCAGTCAAACTACGATGGTTTTGATTCTAGTTTGTCTGGCCAGATACGTAGGTCATTTGACCCCTGTTGTCATATTCAAACCAATAATATAACATCAGAATTAGGATTTGTTTTATTGCATATTAATGTGTTTTATTGTATATTTATGTGTTTAAAAGGCCAAAAAGCTGGTCATAATAAGTCTAAAGACCTCTCGTATACAAATAAAGAAAGAATCTTGAGCCTATATCTCCAACTTTAAACAGTGTGAAGAGCGCTTATAGTAGTCTTGCATTATTTGGGACATGTGACCTTGTTTCACATAGGAAAGCATTGAGAGTTTTCCTCCTAGGTTATGGAATCTTTGGTGCCACCTCTCTGAATAGACGTCATCTATTTTTCTAACCAAATCTGCAAGAGCTATGAGCTTGTGTATAATAACAAATGGGGCCACCTTTATCACAGCGAGGATCGAACTAAACGGAGCAATCTCTAGTTTCGAATCTAGTCAAGGTAGGGACTGACGGATCTCATCAATGGAAAATAGTACGACGCCACCCTTGATACAAGTCTTGGCCAACTTGTTTGTGTTCCTTCAAAGCATCATGCCTTATTAAGGCAAGGATTTTCATCATCTAGGCTACCAAGTTCTTTCGGATGTCTCCAAGGAGTAAAGATGATCTTGTTATTTGTCAAAACAAATTTGATAGATTGTTCAAAAATGAAGGGTGGAATCATTGCTTGTAAGTTTTCAAGTATTATCTTGCTCCTCGTTCTGTGGGTGCACACTTGGAAGAGGCCAAGATGCATAAGTGAAGATAGTGGAGATAGAAACTTGGGATGTTCTCGATGCTAGGAAAAAGAATGGGACAATTTCATTAATTTTGCGTTTATACAAAATGTAGCCAAGTGGAAATATAGTATGCTCTATTTGTTTGGGATCACCCAAGCAAAAAACTACTATTGTGTTAAGATAAAACAATTGTTTAGGAACTATAAAGGTCTTGGTTAGGCTCGTACTATGAACCTACTAGCCAAACTTCATCGTCATCATAAACCAAAATTTCTTATCTTACTAGAGACCAAGGCTCGTAAATTTTTTATCGGTAGTAAGCTTAATTGTCTTGGTTATCCGTGCTCCTTAGAGTTGATGGTGGGGATGTCAAAAGGAGGTCATGGTTGTGATGGTTGCCTTATGTTGACCTGAATATTCTCTGTAGGGATATGAACATCATTCTCAGGAATGTAAGTTAACTACCTGGCTTTACTTGAGTTTTTGGTTATGTTTAATGACACCTAGTGGTTGAAGATAGGCTAGATGTATGACATAAATTTATGCATCTTTTGGAACCTATTCTGTAACCACTTCTTCTTTGTGGAGACTTTAACCAGGTCTTATCTCCATCTGAACAATAGGTCAACATTGTTACCATATCCTTGGTTGAGACATCTTTAAAGGCTTTATTGATGAATTAGAGCTTCAAGAGTTATGAATGATAAGGCCAGTTTTCACTTGACTAATAACATCGAAAATGAAGATTGTACATTTAAGAAGTTGGATCAAGTCCTTGCTAGGTCGGAGTGGTGTAATCACTTTGAGGTTGCTATATTGAAAAGGCTTGCCATCTAAGACTCAGACCACCCACCTTGTTATGTCTTTACATCACCTCCCAAGTAATGGCGGTTGCTTCCTTTCCGCTTTAAAGCCATGTAGAAGAAGCCGATGTGCAAGAATATTATCAAACAGGTGTAGAATTATCCTATTAGTGGCTCTCCTTTATTTAAGATAGTAAAATGGAATAAGATAGCCAAATATCAGATGAGAGGATGAATTCGCAATAGGTAGGGCAACATTAAGCAGCGGATTAATGCCATCCAAGCTCAATTAGTATCTCTTCAAGCATGTCTTTTGTTGTTGTCACTGATCAAAACCTCATAATTTAAGGCATTGGACCTATTAGAAATAAAGAAAACTTTTTTATATCAATGAGCTAAGCCGAAGTGGTATATAAAGGAGCACCAAATTTTTTAATGCTCCGAGCAAAGCCTGCAGAGCATACAATCGGATTCACGGTCTTGTCCACTCAAATGAAAAGTGGCTAGAATGTAAAGGAATTATATGAAAGTTTTTTTCATCACTTATCTCGTCTCTTTCAATGTCACCATTCACTTGAAAATTTGATTGAGGGATTCACATCCATTTTTGGTTTACTATTGAGAATATCATAGTTAATTATCCTTCCAGCAAAATCAATTTCTTGATCGACCCTTCTTTGTTGTGGACATCAAGATATTTGTATTTAGCATTGGCGCTCTTAAAGCCCCTAGCCCAAATAAAATGTTTGCTATTGTGTACCAACATCTTTGGTCAGAGTTAGGTTCTCCAATCATTACTTCTACTCTATTTTGCTTAATAATGGATGCATTCACAAAAAGGAAATCGGACCTTCATCACTCTTGTTCCAAAAAATTCTAAGCCTACTTTGGTGGACGATCTTGGCCTGATAATCCCTTGTAATATATTGTACAAGATCATTGCCAAGACATTGTGAAGTATTTTATTAATTCCCTTGATTCCCCATTCCAAAATGGATTTTCTCTTGGACGGATTATCGATGACAATTTTGAAAAGCAGCTCGACAAACTCCTGGATTCACTCCTTATAGCATAGGGTCTTAACATGCTTGGACTCGTTGATCAAGTTGATGCCTACTCTCTAGTTGATACCTTTAACTCTCATAGGTTAGGACTGTGGGGTGACGAGTTGGTCATTTTGGTGGCCATTGCTTTGGTTTTGTATAAGTTCCTTTATATGTATCAAAGCACTTGTGGAGGTTTGTATATATACCTTATTCTCTTATTGATGATATTTTTAAAGTTGACAAAAAAAATGTTTGGAAAAGTGCACTTTCAGAGTTTTTTATTATTATAACACGATGACATTAATTGGAAATCATAGTATTTACAATATTACAGTAACTAGAGATAGTCATGACAGGCCCTTGGATCTATTCACGAGCCCAAAAGTCCAGAAAAGGTCCGACCTAATCATATCGGTAGTCATATTTTTGACAAAAGACTTGGTTTTATCCGGTCCTGATATATCTGTTTTCTGGCATGATATCATGAGAGTTAGAGAACTTATTTGACACTTGTAATATGATGAATTACGTGACGTGGTATTGATGAACTACACGACTCTATTTAGATATTTTAAAAGTTTTTTTTTTTTTGGCTATTAAAGCCTAGCTTAATATATTTATCCAAACTAAATTGCCGATTTGTTTTGCTCATTAGATGAATTGTTCATGAACTGGTTGAGAAATAATAAGCCTTCTCGGGTTAATTGCCATTGTATTTGCACGCTAGTGCATTTATCCTCCAAAGAAAGTTAATAGCAAGTTTGTCCCTCATTTGGTAGGGATAACACCATTTATTCAGCCCCAACGACAATCGTTAAGTCGAGTGTATTCCGAGTAGTTTCGTTTATATACATTTGTGAATTTTGCAACATAAAACTTAAGCGATATTCTTGCAATTTGATAAAGATGTACATAAACAAATGGGCCAAGCGCAAATTTGTGTTTCTCTATAACTCTTTTCTCTTCATCCTTTTCCATCTCTCTCTCTCTCTCTCTCACACACACACACACAAACACACACACACACACTCACTCGCGCGCGCGCGCGCACACACACACACACCTTATCTCAATTTCAAGCAATATGGCGTCTCACTATCCCAACCCTAATTCAACTTCCTCAAGTTGAAGCTTTATATAACTGTCAACTACGATTTCAGAAAGATGGAAGGTGAAAAATTACTGAGCGGGAAAACTATACTTTGGAATATAAATATGCAAGAACCATAAACCCCACGTTTAAAAAAATGCCCTCCATAATTTGGGGGATAAATTTGTAAATAAGGGTTTGAATAGAAAATTTTGACAAAAAGCAAGATGTTGCTAAAATGCAATTAACCAACCGTATATCATGTGTTGGGGCGGAAGCAGAAGTTCCACTGGTTGACCGGTTTTATGTAATTCCACCTCAAGAATCAGCATCTTAAGAATTAAATAGCGCTGCTAAATTTCAAACTCTAACGAGCCATATGGTCAGAGACAACGTGTGCCGTTGAACCAAACACACATCTTGCTTAAAAGCACATAACATGTAATGTGTAGGGTATATGCATTAAATGTATCGAATGGCATGCTAATTGGTAAATTGTTTTGAGTGGTTGAACTAATAAACCGTGAACAATTTCGCCTAACTAAGGAGATGGGAGTTTTGGGCCATAAGGCCCACTAAGAAGAATGTTCAAAATTCCCATAGTCCACCTCACAGCCGTTGATTGATGCAGAGATTTCGCAAAGCCATTTTTCAAGTAAACAAAAGGATGAGTTGGTACGTCTTTGATGAATGGGTAGTTGGAGGCATCTGCATAGAGCTTTGTTCCCTCCCTGCATTATGCTCATCAAAGAGCTGTGACGCTATTAATTATAAGGGCCGGCAACGGTAAGGTGAGACTCGTGGGATTTTAATGTTGAATTTAAAGTTAGGGACCATTTCTTTCTAATCCGCAGTTTCTAGTATTCGGTTACCCTATTTCAGTTTTTGAAGTTAAAAGAAGAGGTGGAGTTGCATTCGCAGTCAGTTTAGAGGAGCAAGAGTTACGTGAAATACGGACTCGCCTATCGAAGACTTGAATTACAGTAATTCTGTGAAAACGCGTCGTTAAAACATATCATAGGCAGGTAGAAATAATTGTGACTTTCATCGAATTATGTAAGAAACAAACATTTGTTAACGCTTATATACAATTAAACAAACATTTGTTAACGCTTATATACGGTTATAGTCAAATGTCCCCTTTAGTAAAATCAAACTACGGAAGATGTTATTTTCTTTAAGACATGAAAATTGATGATGACAACGAAAGACGAAGCTGAAGATGACCTCGCAAGACATTAAATAAACCTGAAAATTTTCCATAGGAGGAGGCTCTAATGTGCGTATAATTTGTGGTTATCCCTAACTTTAACAGCCTCTGTCCATCTAATTAAAAACATAAGATGGACCAAGACTACACACAAGTAATATTGTGGTTAGACATTGAAAATGACAATTACCCACATATCAACTTCTTGTCCAAACTTCAATATTTTTGGGTGATCATCACGTAATAGGAGCCTACAGGGCGAAATCCACTTACACAAAGTGGGCTCCGCCTCCACCCAAGGTAGCATATGCCCCTCTCCTTTTTGATTCATCATGCGCCACGATCTGCAATGCTTAGATATTAACGTCAAGAAGTCTTGCATTTGGTTGATTAGGAGCTTATTATTATTTTTTCTTCTATATATAGAACTGTATTTTTATGACAAATTAGTATGGCTATAAGAACCAGAAACCTCAGAATTATTTTCCAAGACAAGATTTCTGCCATTTCTCGCACTCACGAACAGATCTAAGATGTCATGTTATTGACAGCGAAATTTTGACAAAAAAATATTGGGTTGACAAGTAAGCCCAATATATTTGTTGGGTGACTTTGCTAAAGAAAACCAAAAAATATCGTGATTCGGGCTTTTCGTATTTGCTAAAAGACCGAATCATATGACAAGGGAGCCAAAGATTACATGTATAATTTTTAATTGTTAGTGTGATAAAATTGATGGAAGGTATAGCGAGCAACGTTTGATAAACTTAAAACATTTATAATCTTTAATTTCATAGAATGCGTGGAAAAAATAACTGTTAGTATCACATTCATATGGAATCTACTAAATTTTGATATTTGTAGATTCTAACTTCGCTTACTTCTTATTTTTGGGCATGCGTAATATATTAGAATTACTATCATTAATTGTTACTCGCTTATAGCTATCATGTATAGATATATCAAAATTTTGTATATAAGATCGAATACCGAGAAAAAAATGCTAGTCGAACTCTATGTGTCAGTGACATGGCATCAATTTTTTTCTCGGTACTCGATTTTTGTGAGAGGAAGGGAGTGACACATAGAGTTCGACTAGCATTTTTTTTTGTGAGACTCCCTTCGTCTCAGAAAAATTGATGATATTTTCTTTTTGAGTCGCCTCACAAAAATTGCTCACTTTCCAAATTAAGTAATATTGTGAGAAGTATATGAGATCGAGTTGGAATATATACGCCATCTCTAAATTTAAACTATTTTGAACTCTAAATGACTTTTAGTGACACTTGTTCATAATACAACTTCAACTTTTAATTAGCGAGAACATGAGGATTTAAATTCAGAGTAAATTTATCAGTTTTAAGATGTATGTTAAGATTTTGAACTTTTCTACAAAACTTTAGCGTAATGCATATAGGTGAAATATGAAACTATTTAATGGCAAATATAGAGGGAGGCACAATGGTCTCTCGGCACTACAACGAGTCCGCCCCTGCTCCCACTCCTTGGGATGATTAGGAGCTTAGTTGAAACTTTGCTTAATTTTGATTCAATGTCTTAATTTATTCCCCATAATTTGGTAGAATAGTCACCAACAAAACATAATTCATTCATTCATTCATTCATTCATTGACCAGGTATTAGAATAGTTGCCTAATTTTGCCGACTCTCCCCCATCATTGAAGATCCGATTCCAGTCCCGCTGGTTATCTTAAACAAGGAATTCCATTTTTCGAATGAACTAGTTACCTAACAGGGCCACACGTTGTATCCTTTGAAAATAATTAGTATTTGTGCCAACCAAGTTACGTAGTTAGCCAAACCCTTCATACTCTATTGTCTATACTTGCTGCACCGTAAACTTAATGGGAAAATGATGTCATTCACCGTCTCTGTGTCGTCAATGACACACCCACATACTTGCCGCACAAAAGCATTCCATGTCTGATACCTTCTCTATGTATGTTTCCTTGCTTTTGTCTTACCTCTCTTCTCTTTCAGCAACAACACACACACACACACACACACACACACACACCTGTGTTCGGCTGTTCGCGAGGGAAATGTTTACATGCCTTTGGCAAAATCATCCAAAAGTGTGATTTTATTAGTATCTCTGGTAGGTTATTATTATTTGTTCTAGAAATTTAAATTTTTAGAGAATGAGCTAATAATGTTATCGTGCTTAACACTCTCTCTCTCTATCTCTCTCGCGTACAAGCCTCCGATTGCATGTGTACAGATATATCAAGGTGCACAACTACCAAATTGAATCAAGGCCTTAGCAAATCATAACTCTGATACTATGTTATATTATCATCTGCTCTACAACCTTAATTTCTTAGAGAACGACCCAACAATTTTATCATACTTAACAATACCATATAAAAAAGAAAACATCTTAGTTCATGAAAATTTGCTAGCTCAACCTCCCACAAACGGGAGGCAAAAGTGGACCAACAACAAGCAAAAAAAGACCGAACACAATTTATACTTTTAACGTCACATCAAATTTATACGTAATCCCCTATTATCACACATTTTTCAGTTCAACTGAGTATCTAAAAAAGTTTCCAAGTCAGACCATATCATCAATAATATAAAGAACTTCTTCTTGTGCTCCTGCTATTGTTACGAAAGATGGAATTGTTGCGCTCTTTTCAAATCCAGTCCATAGTAATGGTAAGGGACAGTGTCTTTAACTTTGCAACAAGGTTAGCACCTGCATATCTCTTATACATGGTTTTTACGGGTTTTTTTTTTGGTTGATGTAAAAAAAGGAAGTATTAAAAAGCTAGCAACAGTTGCGAAAGTAGCAGCAACGCAAGTGAGAGACACCTATAAACGTGAATGTAAATGGCAGCGGTCAAAAGTCAAAACTGATGATGATACACGTAGACGTAGATGGTGGAGAATAACAAAAGGAAAGAGGGAAGAGAGAAACCAAGATAACCGGAAAAGTTGAGATGCAGTCAGAATTGGACGCTTTAGAGACGGGACCAAACTATTAAGTGTACCAAAAAAAGCAGTGGAGCAGTGATTGAAGGCTGAATGAAGAAATGTAATGTTGCCTCCTATCCTACAATCCCAGTTTGCACAGCAGGCAGCGAGCCCCCTCCCCCTTAGGCAATTCCGTCACGTCACGAACGATGAAAGCAATAGCAATAGCAATAGCAATAGCATAGATCCTGTTGCTGTTGGAAGTGGAGGCCAAAAACGACAAAAAGCGGAATTAACAAAAGCTGATCGAGGTGGTAATAAATGACATGTGAGAGGCATAAATAATACTCCTTTAGGCTCCTCAAATCTCATTTGTAGTTTTGGAATTTGGATCAGAGGCGGGCAGGCCAACGTTCCCCTATGCGACCATTACTCTCTCCCTCTCTCTCTCTTTAGTATTATTATTATTATTAACCCAAATGCCGGCTCATAAATACCCCTTTTCTTACACTCCATAATCCAAAAGGACACAAACCCCTTCTTCTTTTTGTTTTTGTTTTTATTTTTTTGCACTTTTTCAGTTTTGGGTGTGTCCCTCTTCCTCTTTACTCTCTCTCTCTCTCTCTCTTCCTCTTCCTCTACTCCTCTGTTTGTCCACAGTAGATTCCCACCTATTTTCCCCAAAGCCAAAGTCACTACAAAAACCAAACCAACTATTCCTGGAGAGAGAAACCTTGCCTGAAATGCAGGAAAATCCGGCCCATTTCCGGCCACAGTCCTAGAGGGAGAGAGCGAGAGCGACGCCCCCCCCCCCCCCCCACCCCCCACATAGACCAACCAAGTCACTAGCCACCAAAACATGCCTGAACCCATCCCCTCGACCACACCGTTTAGTGAAGACAACACCACCACCACCACTAAGAAGAAAAGATCCGAGGAAGAGAGAGAAACGGAGCCCAAGCCCGTTATTGTGACCCGGCCCAGATCCCAATCCACCACCCGCCGAGTCACTCCCGCCGCCGTCGCCTCCGCCTCCTCTCCGGCGGCGCTGGAGAAGCACCTCCAGAACGGGGATCTGTACATCGGGAGCTTCTCGGGCCACGTGCCTCACGGATCGGGCAAGTACCTCTGGGCCGACGGATGCATGTACGAGGGCGACTGGAAGCGCGGCAAGGCCTCCGGCAAGGGCAAGTTCTCCTGGCCCTCGGGCGCCACCTTCGAGGGCGAGTTCAAGTCGGGTCGGATGGAAGGCTTCGGCACCTTCACCGGATCCGACGGCGACACCTACCGCGGCTCCTGGACCTCCGACCGTAAGCACGGATACGGCCAAAAGCGGTACGTTAACGGCGATTACTACGAGGGCTCGTGGCGACGGAATTTACAGGACGGGCAAGGTCGGTACGTGTGGAAGAACGGGAACGAGTACGTGGGCGAGTGGCGTAATGGCGTCATTAACGGCAGAGGGGTGCTGATTTGGGCCAACGGGAACCGTTACGACGGCCACTGGGAGAACGGCGTGCCCAAGGGTCACGGGGTGTTTACATGGCCCGACGGTAGCTGCTATGTCGGCAGCTGGAGCAAGGAGCAGCTAAATAGCGTTGCTAATGCGAAGAACCAGCAGGGTCAGGTATTGAACGGCACGTTTTATCCGGGTAACAACAATGTGAAGGACGATAAGGCCATGTTCAACCACAAGCTGTCCGCGCCGCTATTGATGGATGAAGGGTGCGGGTTTTCGGTGGCCAAGAAGAGGTCGTCGGTGGATGGTGGGAGGGGGAATTTCCCAAGGATTTGTATATGGGAATCGGACGGCGAGGCGGGGGATATAACCTGCGATATAATCGATAATGTGGAGGCTTCTATGTTTTACAGGGATGTTGGTGGTGGTGTTAATAGTGATGAGATCAAGCGGTTCGAGAGGAATCCGTGTTGTTTTAATACTGGGGAAGTGAAGAAACCCGGGCAGATGATCTCCAAAGGGCATAGGAATTACGATTTGATGCTCAATCTTCAATTGGGTGTTCGGTAATTCTTTTATTCATTGTGATTGCTTGAAGATTGAACGTTTTCTATTTCAAAATATTTTTTGATTGGTCTGTTGTGTGGTTTGTGTAGGTATTCGGTTGGGAAGCATGCTTCGATATTGCGAGATCTTAAGCCTAGTGATTTTGATCCCAAGGAGAAGTTCTGGACTAGGTTTCCTTCCGAAGGGTCAAAGATTACGCCACCTCATCAGTCGATTGAATTTCGGTGGAAAGATTACTGTCCCGTGGTGTTTAGGTATGTTAATATTCTTAGATTACTTGATTGTTGTGTTCTGTTGCATGTTCTAAATGATAGCCTATGTGAGCGAGAATATGTAGGCTGGAAGTTTGTTAGCATTAAAAACATGCATATATATAGTTGCTTTGTGATAGAAAATTCATGCTAATTGGTAAATGTTGATTTTGGCTATTCAGACATTTGAGGGAGTTATTCCAAGTGGATCCAGCGGATTACATGCTAGCTATTTGCGGAAATGATGCTCTGAGGGAGCTATCTTCTCCAGGAAAGAGTGGAAGCTTCTTTTATCTGACTCAGGACGATAGATTCATGATTAAAACTGTTAAAAAATCAGAAGTCAAGGTTAGTTGCCTACCTCTTGAAATGGTGCTATTTAATTTGGAAAATTGGTGATACTAAGACATGACAGATGGCAGAAGTTGGCAGTGGTTGAATGTTTGCTTGACAGCGTGATTTTTTTTTTGTTTAGACAAGTCAATTGATACTTGGTCTGCGTTCCGGAATTTAGGTTTTGTTTTCCATTTTCAGGTGCTAATTAAGATGCTTCCAAGTTACTACCAGCATGTTTGTCGCTACGAAAATTCACTTGTCACAAAGTTCTTTGGTGTCCATTGTGTTAAACCAGTGGGTGGCCTGAAGGTGTGTGGTGATCATAGATGTTATGCTAGTTGTCTTTGGTTCTAGTGGGCTGTTTATCAATCACACTTGTATCGATGTCTCTAATTTTATTTATTGGCTTGACTGGTTATGTAGACGCGATTTATCGTAATGGGAAATTTGTTCTGCTCCGAGTATCGAATTCATAGAAGATTTGACCTGAAAGGATCATCTCATGGCCGCACCACGGATAAACCTGAGGGGGAGATTGATGAAAATACTACTCTTAAGGACCTTGACCTCAACTTTGTCTTTCGCCTCCAGCAAAACTGGTTCCAAGAACTGATCAAGTTAGTTGACAGTATTTTTGCCTAACTAGGCTTTCTTATTTTACTGTTTTGGCGTTTGTTTATAATCTTATTATATATATTTTTCAGGCAAATTGATAGAGATTGTGAGTTCCTCGAAGCCGAGAAAATCATGGATTACAGTCTTTTAGTTGGTCTTCACTTTCGTGATAATAACACTGGTGACAAAATGGGCTTATCCCCATTTCTACTGCGTAATGGTAGGTATTTCAGATAGCAGACTGCACTGAGTTGTAGATAATTGTCTTAAGTAGCCCCTGGTAGGAAGAACATTGTTAAAATGACTGTGTCCTCTTTGCAGGAAAAGATTCGTATCAGAATGAGAAGTTTATGCGTGGCTATCGCTTTCTTGAGGCAGAGCTTCAAGACATGGATCGTGTTCTAGCTGGCCGGTATGTTTTTCCTCGCTGTTCTCTACTTTGCATTAGTTTGAGCCGATTGTGGAGTATTTCCCTTGAAGTTTTTAACATCAAAACTATGATCGCTGTAGTATTAATGACCTTTATACGTCTTCCATTGCTAACACCCCATATTCATCACAATAATTGGGAAATACATTGTGGTTGAGCCTTGCCATTTAATTTGGATAGGCCCAAGCTTGCCAATTATTTATCCTCCATTGAACTTGACCCATGGTGGTTGGAACAAGTTAAGTATCATGAGTTGATATGGCGATATTGTTGAGGCTGTTTAGCAGACAACAGTTGTTTGTGGGGCATATCGCTATTATGGCTTCTTTATTGCTTTTCATAGACAAACAAGGCATTGTGTTTGATAATTGTTGCCCCATAATATCCTTCACTTACCAAACATTGAAGTTAGAAGTTGATGCATCCTTGAATGACCCAGAATATAAGATGGGGTTAGTTGTTCAGCAATATCTACGGGTAAAGTGGTTGATAAATTAGTGTCTGCACAAGCTTATACTTTGCCCATCTTCTAGTGAAAGGCAGAGAAAATTACAGATATAGTATCATAGAGCTCAGTGTGTCGATATTATATGTTGATATGTATTGGGTTAGCCTTGTCTGGGTTTCGTTTGTCCACATCTATGAAATTCAGGAAACCTGCAATTAGGACAGCAAGCCATAAATGTTAATGATATTTTATTTCAACGTGTTTTTATCAGGAAACCATTAATTAGATTGGGAGCCAATATGCCTGCAAGAGCAGAGCGAGTGGCTCGAAAGAGTGATTTTGATCAGTATACCCCGGGTGGATTCAGCAATTTGACCCCTTCACGCAGCGGCGAAGTCTATGAAGTAGTCCTGTACTTTGGGATCATCGACATTTTACAAGACTATGACATCAGCAAGAAGCTAGAGCATGCATACAAATCCTTACAAGCCGACCCTACTTCAATTTCAGCTGTGGATCCAAAGCTATATTCGAAAAGGTTTAGAGATTTTATCGGGAGAATCTTTGTGGAAGACAGGTGAAATCTGAGGAAGGTGAAGTTCAAGTCTTATTGAATTTCAAAGATTCTAATATTGAATCTGTGAAATGCCACGGGGCCTTCCGCAATCGGCTGAGAGTCTCCTTGGTGGATGCGGGTTTGGCGGTCCCGGTCGGGAGGATCGTATATAAGCAGGTGAAGATTGACGGCAATTGGTTATATGAGTGCTCATGGCTGAATTTTGGAGATCAGCCAGTGTTGAAAGGGTAAGCTTTTGTACATTGCAGAGGGAGGGGAAATTGGTTTACAATTTGTTTTTGATTATTATTTTTTCCTTACAATTTTTGTGGTTACCAAGGAAGTGAAGATTTGAAAGATAGGAGGTATAGGGAACCGAGCGAATGGTTCCCAGAAAAGAAAAATGATTCAAAAATGAGAGGAGGGGCTTTGGAATAAGGTAAGTGTACAGTTTATATAGTTCAAAAAGGTTGGGATAGGTAATGCAATTATGAAAATTTTTGTGCGATATTTTTTGAAGAATGTATCTGTAAGAGTGGACCTATCAGAGAGAGACACACACACACAAACACACTCTCTCTCCCCAACTTTATTACTACTATCTTAATGCATAATAAAATGGGGGGGCTTTCTCTCTCCAGTACAAAGGAGGGGGGGAGAGAGATGGGGTGTCATTTGCTTTTCTTTTTGTTGCAGGGAAAGAGGGGCATTGGGGCAGCTGAACAGTTTTAAGGTCATGAAAAGGAGAGAAAGCAAAGAGAAAGATGCGCTGGTGTTTCTTGTTTTTGCTCACTTTGTTTACTCACTCCCCCCCACCCTTAATTCATTTCTTTTCTTTTCAAGAATGGTGAGAGAGAGAGAGAGTGAATATGCTTAAAGCAAATGTCGTGGATGTGTTGACCATTGACCCAGCTCTGGCTGTAGTTTGGGGGCAGGTTAGCCATTTCATAGATAGCATTCCTTTGGGAATCGTGAAGAAGATGTTAATTGCTACTGTAGGGGGTCATAGTCTGGCAGAGTGAGTCTTTTGGGGTGGGTTGTTTTAGTCCTGTTGAGTTGAGTGTGGGGTCCCTGGGTTTCTCTTTTTGACCTTGTTCTCTTTTCTTCCGAGGGCAAGGGCTGCCTCTCTCTGCTTGCTAACTCAGATCCAAGCACGGGTTTGTATTTCCCCCGGCCAGTCATATCAGTGTTTGCAGTCCCTACAAAATAGTTAGAAGCCAACAGATCAGCTTCCCACAATTTTGATAAGGGTTTCATTCGGTTTGCTCCTCGCTACTTTTCTCGTTTTTCTTAAGTCAGAGTTCCTACCTGTATTGTTAAATCCCCGAAGATTGCATTGGTGTTAGTTTTTCATTCGTCATTTCATGCTTTCAAACCAAAAATGGTACATGGCACGATTTCTGGGGCTGGACCCTCATATTTATGAGAAAAGCCTGGCCGGCCCGGCCTAGCCTGTTGAAAAGCCTGCAGGGCCCAGGCTCGGCCTATACAACACGCGTCTATGGTGGTAGACGGCCTTCCTCTCCATCTGAATAGGCCCGAACCCATTAACCCAGATGAGATATTGTGAAGGCAGGCTGCTTAGTGCTAGATCTAGCTACAACAAACATGATCTGGTGGTGGTGAAGAATGACATATATTATACAATGTTTTGGAGAGGATGAGTCCACGGAAGATGATTATGACAACCCACAAACTAAGCAACGGATTGACCTTAATTAATAAGGGAATTGCGACACGCACGTATCAGGAATCTGGCGACGACAAGGGCTCTGTTCTTATATCTTCAACTTCGAATTCTATTATTATATGTTGGTTCATTTAACTCCGGTTTGACAAGATATAATTGCTTCCTTACATAAAATATTGTATTAGTTCACTAATTTTTTTATAAAACTCCAACTCTAGATTATTCTAATCTCTAAAGTATAGAGGCGAAGGTCGTGTGTGTGAGGTGTTGTGATTGTTGGCTGTAGTTGTGGCTATGAGGCGTAGACATATCAGTTCTGTAGCAGACTGAAGAGAGAGAGAGAAAGGAAGAATGTTCTCAAAACTATATAGTGTTGTTTGGTTACTCTTTTCGTTGTTTTTGTTTTCATTTTTGTGTTTTTTTATCAAAAATTTGGAAACTCAAGTGAAAGCTCCTTAATAAGACTTGGTGTGTGTTTGATAACGCAATTAAGCACCTTGTATACGCATGAGTCACGGAAATATCGCGACCTTCACATGCCGTTGGGCAAACTTTGTAACCTTTTAATTATCAATGTTATTCTCTTATTTACCCAAAAAAAAAAAAAAAAAACTTAAAAAACTTTCAATGATTTTCAATTAAGTTTTTGATAACGCTAAACCTTGTATCACTTAAAAACTTAATTCCTACAAAAAAAATAGACTAAAATTTCACGTCAGGGTGGACTTACTTAATGCTGATAACTTAATTCTAAGTGAGATGGTTAAAAGTTATTTAACATATTTTTACATAAAAAAATAATAATTAACACCACGATGTCGCCTCAATTAATTTGATGGCAACACTGTCTCCACCATAATACAACCATCACCATATCCATTATTTCCTTTTGCTACAATTATCACGACCTAGCCACCGACACCATCACAGGCACACCGCAACCATACCGTCATTGTTGTCACCACGTCAATTTTCACCAAAATTATCTAAAGATTCACCACACTACGACCACTGTCATGACGGTCATGTCGCCGCCTATAGCTATCATCACAATTACCAACACCACGTCTTCACGCACCATAGAGGCCATAACAAAAGACATCAAAACAAAAGCAACAAAATCCAGAGGGAGAGCTTACTAAGCTTCAGCATCAGTCAAAGCAAAAAGAATATCAACTTGTACACAATAAAACAATTCTTGATGCAAGACTCTTTCTGTACCCCTCCCGGCATGCACTGAATGCAAGACTACGCAATTAGTTGCCATCTCGTACATAATATGCGGACTATTTACAAATTTGTGTCACGCTACACCTGGTCTGTACGAAGTGATCGATGGTGCAATTAGTAAAATAATATGAAGGCAATTTTAATCTAGCTAACCACTGAAGCACTAATATAAGAGCTTACTCATCCACACTCAGAAGATCAATCAATATGATTAAAAAAGAGGCTACATATGAGCCTATTGGAACCTAGTGGAAGTTGAACTGGGCAAACCTATTACCACTTTGCCGTCTGTAGCGGCCTTGTCATGATCAAACCTTTTAACCTTACAGTGTTTGCAAAATTTTTGCCGGTAAACCTATGCAGACCGAATATCATTAAGCAGTATACCTGATTTTCCTTTGAGGTGAGATGGAAGGAAAGGCTGACCATTAAAATCACATTCATTTCGACCTCACCAAATGTTCCAGAGAATCAAAAAAATCCAAATGATATGGCAGAAATCAACCAGATGTCGAAAGATAGGCTTATTTAACCAAGAACTAAACAATTCTCTAGAAGAAGCAAAACCTGAATCAGGGAGTATTGGATAAATCAAAGCATGTTGCCAAACTTCCCTAACTCTTGGAAATTCAAAAAATAAGGGGGCAAGAATCGTGAGTTGGATAATTGTATTTAAGAAGTTCAGAACGAAGAGCAAGTCATTTGTGGAGAACTTGCCATAACGAAAATTTAATTTTCTCAAGGATAGGTAATTTCCAGAGTCGACGCCATTGACGAGGCGAAACTCTATCCTCAGAACTTTCAGGTCTCACCAAGCAATAAGCAAGAAATTTATATGTATTAGAGACATAGAATGAGCCTTTTTTGGCTTAAGGCCGAGAAAGCACAATCAACTATATTGTGGGAAGGAAACTGGATATGAAAAATTCTAGTGGCTAAGTCAATTGGGAATATAGAAACAATTTGTTCCATGTCCCAATTTTTGTGTATGTCGAAAGCTTAAATAAGAAACACGCCAATAACTATTATCAGAACTAATATAGCTGAGAAGGAGGTACACTGGGCAACCACCAATCCATCTGGACCGAAATAGATCGTCCTTCCTCAATTCGCCACTGAAAACGTTGCTTTAAAACCCTTTGCCCAACCAAAATGTTTTTCCGAACCCATGAACTGTTACTGTCATTTTTTGCCTGAAGAAAAGCCCGGTGCTTAAAGTAACGACTTTTAAGGACCTGAGCTATCAGGCTATGAGGCAATGACCAAATCTTCCACGCTTGTGTGGCTAGTAAAGCTTCTTTAAACGACCTCAAGTCGTGAAATCCCAAACCACCAAGGTGTTTAGGAAGACATTAAGCAGTCCAAGATATCCAGTGGATAGATTTATGAGAAGCTTCACCCGACCTCCAGAATCTTGCTAAATTTTGATTTAATTGTTTACACACATAGATCGGAAAATTATAAACTCCCATATAATGAATAAGGAGCAAGGATAAAACTGACTGAGTTAAAGTAGCTTGGCCAGCTTATTTAGTGGTAATCCCAACCAATGTGCACATCTCTATTGAACCCATTAAACCACCCTTGAAACCACCACTCTCCTATTTGCCGAGACATCTATTGAAAACCCAAATATTTCCCAAAACTTGGCTGAGACTAAAATGCAATGCATTTCAATTTGCTCCCAAACTTATGCAGAGGCATTAGGACTATTAATGTAAGCCCCGACTTGTGCCAGTTAATTTGTTGCCCCGAAATTTGACAGTAATGTGTCAGAATTGCACTCAACTCTTTAACTTCATTAACTATGTTCTTTTTTTTGTTGATAAAGTCGAGAATAGCATTGATAATAAAACACTTTTGCAACGATTACAAGAGTCGCCAAACGGCTGATAAATGTCACAACATTCTCGTGACCCGTTATTCATGACTACAAAGGTCGATATTAACAAAGAACCTAATAAACTTAGACACATTACAATTGAATTAGAGTAAAGCATATCTTACATTATAACTCAACTTAAAGTAACATGTAAAGATTACATGTTTAGGACTACAAAGGAACGAAACAGAAATAAGAACAAAACACAAAACACAGTGTGATAACGATAGACTAGACAATCGGGGATCGCACAACCCAAATGTGAACACATCATTAAACAAGTCGCAGTACACCACCAAGATCTTCACCACCGAAATTTTTATCCTTCTATTGTCCCTAATCAAATCCGAACCTGATTTCACGAGACATGGCGGAGAAACCACTACTCACCCATAACAGATCAAGGTAGACACACAGAGTGCTCAATCACCAAAAGGAGCCCTCCCCCCCCCCAAACAACCCATAACAGATTCCCCCAAACCCCAGACAGATCCCTTCCCCTCCACCCCACCCCCCCGCCCCACCCCCCCACGAGACCCTAGCCCCCCCACCCTAACCCTCCAAGACCCCTAGGTTCCACAGAACAAACCCATAACAATGGTTTAGGCTCCTAAAAATCAAGCCTTCCTGAACCTACCAAAGATATCACAACCACAAACCCAATCTCCACCACTGTACATCACGGAACATATAAGAATGAAATGCATAAAAACTGAAGGACCTTTTAGAAACGACGGTCAAGCAATGTCGGCACAATTCCGGTTACCGGCGGTAAAGTTCTGGTCACCGTCGGCGAAAGGTGGAAAGAAAGATGAATGGGTAGATCTGTTTGGATCTACCAAGATCGACCAAGATCGGAGACTTACCAAGAGGTTGCCATCTTCAATCAGATCTGGTGAGGCACCACGCCGCCGACCGCCCATCATTTCCGCCGCCGGCCACCCACTGATCAAACCTTAAGGCAATCACCACACAAGACGAAAGAACGAAAAAAGGGCAGGAGTGGCTGCCACCCCACGCACGCAGAAGCACGGTGGGGCGGCCTTGTTGACTGACTGTTTAAGCCTTGTTAGAGAGAAGGCAGAGAGAATGTCTTTTAGAGAGAGAATGTCTCTCAAGGTTTTTAACTATGTTCTTTGGAAGCTTCAAAAGAAAAAAAAAATAAAAATCATATGCATACATTTTTTGTTGTTGTTGTAGAAGAGTAGGAAATATATACCAGATATAAACAGTCGAATGTACAAAGGAAAAGGAAAGGCACCCAACAAGGAGGATGACAACCCCATCCAAAGGTCAAAAGAATGCTAACTACAATAGTAAAAGACATCACAAGGGTAGAGCAACGCGGCATGTCCTGTATTACACAAACATCACAAGGGTAAAGCAACGTGGCATGTCCTGTATTAGACATGCTGTACATTAACGATCCATTCCTGTCGAACAACAGCAGCAGATCGGGTCACAAAAGCCGCTAAAGCTGATGAAAGCCGTAAAGGAGCTGATTGCCCTTGGGTAGCCAGTACTGAGTGCAAACCTATGCAGTTAGGCTGAACTGTACACAAAATGTTGGGTGCAGTGAAACAATCCCTATGGCTCGCCGTCAACTGCCCTAGAAAAGAACAATCAGGAAATAGAAAGATAAGATTATAATACTGAAGTCTGACAACCCAGTTGAGACCAAGTTGCAAGGCTAACTGAAAAGCATCAAATTCATCCCTGGCCGTAAGGATGTCTACAGTTGCGCCAATATGCATACATTTAGATGGGTAACAGAAGAGGACTTCTTACTTGCTTTTGTTCCAAAGATCAGTCCTGTGTTTTTTTCTGCATGAACTAGTGCAGTGGAAAGCACTTCCGGGCATAGAATAAAAATGAGAGGTGAAGGGGATTCCTTGACGAATTCCACACTTAGGATAAAACTGGGGAGTGGAAGCTCCATTAACAAGGATTTAATATTATCCAGTGGTCACACATTGCAGAATGATCTGAATCCAATTTCGCGGAAAATTCATAGCATGCAAGACCTTATCTAAAAAATCCCAACATAACCGATCAAACGCCTTACTCAAATCCAACTTAAGAGCAATAAAAACACCTCTGCCTTTTTTTGTTTTGCAGATACGGGTCGTAAGTTCTTGAACCAGAATAATATTATGTGAAAGGCACCAACCCTATACGAATGCATTTTAAAAGGTGAAATAAGAGAGCTCATAACTGGAGTCAATTTGTTGACTAGGAATTTTGCAATGATTTTGTAGACCACATTACATAAGCTGATTAGTCGAAAGTCTACCGCTATCTCAGGACATGGTTTGTTTTCTAAAAAAAGAGTTAAGAAGGAACTATTCACCTGACGAAGCATATAAAACGAAACGAGAAAGGATAGCACACCTCGAGTTACAAGGGGACTCATAAAGTCCCAGCACCTATGAAAGACCGATGCAGGGAAACTATCCGGACCAAGAGACCCAAAACCTTTCATACGAAACATAGCATTTTTAGTCTCGCTCTTAGTAAAAGACTGATTCATATGTTGCACATGAACTGATGTTAGAGTACTCAAATCCAACTTTACTTTACTAACATTCATGCTGGTAAGATCAGAAGAAAATAGATCCTGATAGTAAACTACTAGAATAGTTCTACTACTCATTTCCTCAGATTGAAGAGGGTTATCGTTGCATAAAATGGGAGCGTGATCAGACTGTTGAATAACTAGATTACTAACAATCGCCTCCGGGATAACGAATGATCTAGTCCGAGTTAGCCACAGGCTGATCCAGTTTCTCCAGGACAAAACCTAATACCCGAGAACCACGGATCCAAGTAAAAGGCGATCCCTTCCAGCAAATGTCCGATAATCCAAACCTCTCAAGGGAGTTTCACAAACTTTGAGCACAAGAGAAAACTCCTGAGTGCTGACCAATTTTCACGCTAGACATCAAAACTTGATTAAAATCACCACATAAACAAATGATACCAGAAAAGGACTCCAGGATCCTCTGAATTGTAATCCATGTATAACTGTGATGGATCACCAAGGGATGCCCGTAAACAAAACCATAATAAACTACCACTCCACCCTGAGAAGTCACCTAAGATAGGATTAAATATTTATCTGAAAATAATACTGAACCCAAAAAGACTACAACCAACCAAGGCATAAGCCCCCCTATGACCGATTGTGTCCACTCCCACAGACTCAACATAACCCAGTCTACAAAATTTACGAGTCACTTGAACTAAATGCATTTTGGTTTCCATTATGATAATGATATCGGGATTATGAGCACGGATCAAACCAGCAAAAACCTAATTATGGTGCCTTGACCCAAACCACCAAAATTCTAACTCAAATTTCCATACAATGATAAGGGATTGATAAGGCTCGACCCCGAAACCACTTTGACAGAAAAAATGCCAGTTCAGTGAGCAACGATTCACTCGCAAGGAGTTATGTTCAACCTCCATAGGTTGAACCTCTTCTTTCTCAAATGACAAGGTAACAGAGGTAGCACGCAGATCATCAATCAAACAAGCAGGGAATGAATAACACAAAATGTGGAAATCAACAAGAGGAGCAAAAGGCCTAAAGTGGAAAATGTGTAGTTGGGGATGATTTAACGGGGAAATATGCCCTGCTTGCTATGAACTTCTGTTCCCAACCCATCTTGGTCAGACCCAATGGCCCGCTAGGGGTCCCACTACGCGCGAACACGTCAACTTTGTCAACGGTCAATTTTCCAGCGCATCAAACCGGTCAGTGCCCGCACACCCAAGACACGTGTTTTTCTCGCTTCACGTGATTCGTGCGCAACTTGGACATTTTTATTTCGCATTGACGTCACTCACGCTAGCGCAATCGTCACACCAAGATCGCCCAAACACCTTACCAAAATTCACCGAAGGAGGGAGTTGGCCTTTTGCCTCGGCCTCGGCAGGGGCGGCCTCGGCCTCAGTAGGGGCGGCCTCGGCCAAGGCATGGGCGGCCTCGGCAGGGGCGGCCTCGGCCTCTACAGGGGTGTTGGCCTCGGCCTTCCCCCAATGTTCGGCGATGTTTTCTCAAGCCTTTGCACCTCCGCGATGTTTACGGACGTTCGTACACCAACCTCGCGACGTCCGTCATGCGTCACCTTACGGACGTTCGTACATCAACCTCGCGACGTCCGTCGTGCGTCACCTTACGGACGTTCGTACATCAACCTCGCGACGTCCGTCGTGCGTCACCTTACGGACGTTCGTACATCAACCTCGCGACGTCCGTCGTGCGTCACCTTACGGACGTTTGTACATCAACTTCGCAACGTCCGTCGTCTATCAACCTCGCGACGCCCATCCTCCGTGACCGCACACCGCTCCCGCAATTCCCATCGTCCGAAGTCGCGTTACCGCCGAATGACCCGTCACCAACGACCGCATACCATCATCCCCAACTTTGTCACTACTACATATTGCATTCATTATTTTGTTATGACACCCACACTTAGCTCACATCCTGTCTTCGAGACACCGACCCGCGCCCTCGCGCCATTCTCATGATACGTGCCCCGGCACCAAATATTGCTCCGCGACGTTCGTCGCCGCGCCCTCGCGCCATTCTCATGATACGTGCCCCGGCACCAAATATTGCTCCGCGACGTTCGTCGCCGCGCCCTCGCGCCATTCTCATGATACGTGCCCCGGCACCAAGTATTGCTCCGCGACGTTCGTCGCCCGGCACGTAGTATTGCTTCGCGACGATCGTCGCCGCACCACTTTCACAACACGTGCACCAGGCACCAGGTATTGTCTCGTGCTATAAGCATCGCGCTCATGCGCCACAATCATGTTGCATACTACCGGGATGGGCTCACAACCTTATAGCCATCGCCGTCTCAATCAAAATGGGGGCTTCGGCCTCGTACCGGGATGGGTTCACAACCTTATAGCCATCGCCGTCTCAATCAAAAGGGAGGCTTCGGCCTCGTACCGGGATGGGCTCACAACCTTATAGCCATTGCCGTCTCAATCAAAATGGGGGCTTCGGCCGCGTACCGGGATGGGCTCACAACCTTATAGCCATCGCCGTCTCAATCAAAATGGGGGCTTCGGCCTCGTACCGGGATAGGCTCACAACCTCATAGCCATCGCCGTCACGGTCGCAAGGGGTTTTGGTACAAGGACCCCTCGCCACAGACTTGGAGCACTGAGCTGTGACCATGTCCGCTCATGTTACTATCGATCTTCGACACCAGCAGGGCAATGACCCCCGGGTCACTCCGGGACGGGAGCAGGTCCTTGGAGGGCATCGCGCCTAGTTCGCCTGGCAGTTGGCTACAGGGGTAACCCTCACCACTGTCAGGTTATTTGCGCGTCTCTTGACGCACCTCATGGGATTCAGTAAGGGCTTGGATTGGTGGCTGGGGCAACGGGCTTACTCTGATCATGCTACCGCGGTGTGGTCAGTCTTCTCAGACAGGTAGAGCGACGCTGTACGAGGCAGGCAACGCGAATTTGGGAACCGGCAGTCCAACGGAGAACCGGTATTCTGGGACCCCCTGGTGACGTGTCACTCCCAGGGGACGACATGTGGCACTTTATGACATAAGCACCCTGTTGCCTATAAATAGTGAACTTTACAACTCAAAAAGGGACTCTTGGCTTTTCTTACAAAAAATCACTTTCTCACTCTAGAATTTGGGAGCTCTTGAATTCTAGTGAGAGAAACGTAACTTTGGACCGTAACTTCGGACCGTAGCATTGGACCCTGACTTGGACCCTGACGCGGACTATCGACTGCCGGCCCTGTTCGTCTTAGCTTTGCCTTCGCAGCACTGCCATTCCTCACGGCCCGTCTGAGAAGCCTTGCCCTCAGCCCTTACTCCGTCTTTGCTGTCTCCCACTTTGTATACTTGGAAGCTGACACGGACTGCAGCCTTTGTGGCACCTCCACGTAAGTAAGAACCCACTTTCATTGGCATCATTTTGGCGACTCCGCTGGGGAGGTGAGCATCGTACTGCAGTCTTTCTATCTACCACACTTGATCTCCATGGCTAGACAACGAAGAGTTACGAGGGCTGCCAGCCGGGGCCTTATCCATGCCGTTCAAGAAGAGAACCACACAGGTGAACAGGAGGGGACTAGTGCTGTGCGTCCCCAAGACCAGCCGCAAACTACCGCACCTGACATACAAGTTGCAGTCAACGCGGCCATCCAACAGTTTTCGCCCGCTATAACCACTCTTATGACAGCCGTGATGGAAATGCAAAAGTCCATACAGGCAATGGCCTCCCAACAAACCATTACACCAGTCCAACCCCATGGACCTGAGTTGGCTCCTGACATCGCTCAGGCCCCAGTGTCGCGACCACCGCCGCCTCAATCAACCAGACCATTGGCGGTAGGACTTGCGACATCTTCGCCTCATACAGCTGCTGCACTGCATCCCATGATGCCATCACACCGACCTCAGGCAGACCTTGGACCCGTGCTGCAACAGACCCACCCTGTCCTCGCACCTCGGCGCATGCCAGCGCGAAGCTCGTCTGAGACCCATGACTCCATTGAGATGGAACCTAACCCTTACTCGACCGAACAACATCAAACCAATGCCCAAGCAGTGGACATGTCTCGCCCAACTACCCATGCCCATATACAATTACCACCACAAGCCCCTGTCATATATCAACCCTCCGTTGCACCTGTCCACCAAGTTGTTCCTTCTGGAGGCTCGGGAGCTCGTGGCATCCCAGCCAGTCACCACCCTTTAACCGTCCATGACGACCCGTCTCCCAACTATGTCACTCGTTCAGACTTGGAGACACTCATCCATCGCTTGTCACAAAACTCTACGTCTCATCCCTCTGCCCACCTGACAGGCCATGCCCCATATGTCAATGATATTGCCACCATACCTTATCCCCCGAAGTACAAACAACCAGCCTTTGTGCTCTTCAACGGACGCGAGGGCAACGCCCGTGAGCATTTGACAAGATTTGCAGGCTCATTAGAGCAGTATGGCCCGGGAGACAGCTTGAAGTTGAGGGAATTCCACAAGTCCCTTACAGGCTTGGCCTACACCTGGTACCACCAGATCCCTGCGGGGACTGTCCACGCATGGAACGACATGGTCCAATTGTTCTTAGACAAGTTCCATTACGAGGCCGAACGCGTGAGTGTTGTTGATATTGCTGGCATCCGCCAGAACCAAGGGGAAGACTTGAATGAGTACGTGCACCGTTTCCATCTCAAATGCCTTGAGTGCACGGACTTCAGCAAGGACGAGACGTTGGTTCCCATATGCATAAAAAACATGACTGATATCTACCGTGTGCATATCGAGAATCTACAGTTGAGGTCATGGGGACACCTCAAGGAAACAGCCCGTCGTACTTACGAGACGGTCGGTCATGTCGCAGAATGCGCTGCTGGCCTCAGCTGACACATTCAACAACCAGCGCAACAGCACCAACAACAACAACGTCAATAACCACACTGGTTTTAAGCGTCAGTTCCCGGATGGGGACCAGCGCCCCGACAAGCGGCGACAGCAGGAGACTCCACCCGCCTTTCCGTGTGATTTGAATGCGGTAAAAGGGCTCCTGACAGAATGGGTTGCCAATGATAACAACTTCAAGTTGCCACCTGTGAGGATCCCCATCACAGACGAAGAAAGAACAAGGCCTAACTACTGCCCTTACCACCAGGCCCTTGGACACCCCCTCAAGAACTGCAACGCATTGCGAGCTATCTTCGCAAGAAAGATCGCGACGGGCGACCTACAGCTGCGGAAGCATCACGACGTGCGGAAGAACCCGTACCCAAATCATGGCAACAACAATCGCGAGCATCAGGTGCTCATGGTTACTGCCGACCACGTCGAGCCGCACGTCCCCGAAGCTTCTGCGGAAGTCTCCCCTATGGTCACAACTTGTGTACCTTCTACCCCCCAGCCAGCATCCTCAGCGGGACGAATGACGAAGATCAAAGACTTTTTTGATGAAATGGGGTTTTCACCCGCAGCGCGGACATATCTCTCGGATTGTTTGATCGAGGTCACTACCGGCCTCGGGCCCGAATGCTTCGCCGCCCAGGCCGAGCTCAAGCACATCCCCTCCACCACATTCATTTTCTCAGGCGATGACTCACCGCCAATTGAGCATCATAACCGGCCGCTATACCTTGAATGCACTGTCAACGGCACCGGCTTCCGCCGCGCCTTGGTAGATTGCGGTGCCTCAATCAACATCATCCCCCTCGTTACTTTGCAGCGGGCCGGTATACCGCCAAGAAAGATCATTCGGGACCCCATCAAAATCACTGGCTTTGGGCAAGGCCCCCAGTCCACTCTTGGCCACATCACTGTCGACCTAATGGTCGGAACTGTCCGGCGCGACACCACTTTCCATGTGATAGATAGCGAGTCTTCCTTCCACCTCTTACTTGGGCGACCTTGGATCCATGTCAACAAGGCTGTTCCCTCGACGTACCACCAGTGTGTGAAACTGGTGGCCGGTCCTGCGGGACATGAGGTAGCAGTAACCATCCCCGCAACAAAGGCCCCTTTTGAGTGCGCCGAGTCTTATTTTGCCGAGGCCTCCTTCTTCACTGAGATTGCTGCCGATGGTGAGAATGCTACTCACATTCATTCCACCAAACTACTAGGTTGGGACGAGCTGTGTGGGGACAAGCCCGCCAAGTCCAAGGCCAAGTCCAAAAGAGGCAATGGAAACAAGGCATCAACCTCGACGAAGCCATCTGCTGCCACGACCAATCCCTCGCCGTCATCCCCCAAGTCCAAGAAGCACAAGGTTGAAAACACCTTCCAACGCGTCATCATAGATGGAAGGGTGATCTACCAATTATGACGGTGTCCGGGGTCTCCGGGGGGTTCGCCGCCTAACCCCCTCGACCCCGACCCGCTAATGGAGACATAGTGGTGTTGTACGGCCGAGCATTGCTTGCCGGACCCTGAGCTCACACCAGGTGCTGCCCCGCCCTGCTATGAAGACGGCCCTCGACCGCAGGCCGAAGATCTTGAAGAAATTAACCTGGCTGACCCGGACGAGGAACCTCGGCTGACCTACATCGGCACGAAACTCGCCC
This sequence comes from Escallonia rubra, assembly GCA_033065855.1. Lineage (NCBI taxonomy): Eukaryota > Viridiplantae > Streptophyta > Magnoliopsida > Escalloniales > Escalloniaceae > Escallonia > Escallonia rubra. The sequence continues at coordinate 11,736 of JAVXUO010002619.1, read as the reverse complement.
CGGAGCGAAGAGAAGGACTGATTACTCTCCTCCGCGAATATCGCGACGTGCTGGCATGGAGTTACAATGAAATGCCTGGATTGGATCCTGCCTTAGTAACGCACCATCTCAACATTGCCAACGGGTTCAGCCCTGTTCGACAACATCCGCGAACCTTCCGCCCCGAACTCGAACTGAAGATCAAGCAAGAAATTGAACGACTTTTACAAGCTGGTTTCATTGAACCTATCACTCATCCTATCTGGTTGGCTAATGTTGTTCCTGTGCAAAAGAAGAACGGCCAAGTCCGCATTTGTATTGATTTTCGGGATTTGAACAAGGCATGCCCCAAAGACGAGTTCCCGCTACCCAACATCGACATGCTCACCGAGGCGGCTGCCGGACATGAAACCTTATCTTTCATGGATGGTTTCGCGGGCTACAACCAAATCCAGATGAACCCTGACGATTGTGCCAAGACAGCCTTCCGTACCCCTATGGGTAACTTCTGTTGGAAGGTCATGCCCTTCGGCCTTAAGAACGCGGGTGCAACTTATCAAAGAGCAATGACAACAATCTTCCATGACATGATACACCGTACAGTGGAGGACTACGTCGACGATCTTATCATCAAATCTAAAAAGGAAAGTGAACATCTCACGGACCTTCGGGCAGTCTTCGACCGTTGTCGACAATACAACATGCGGATGAACCCGTTGAAATGTGCCTTTGGAGTCTCCTCCGGCAAATTCCTCGGCTTTTTGGTCAGTCGACAGGGCATTGACATTGACCCTTCTAAGGCCGCCTCTATCCAAGAAATGCCCCCTCCCAAGAGCACCAAACAATTGAAGAGCTTCCTTGGCAAGATCTCTTACCTACACCGATTCATCCCTGCCTTGGCCGAACTCATCACGCCCTTCCAGCACTTGACGCGTAAGAGCGCACCATGGAGTTGGCATGCGCCCCAACAGCAAGCATTCGAACAGATCAAGGCGGTTCTCATGTCACCGCAGACCATGGTCGTGCCACAACGAGGTATACCACTCTTGCTTTATTTGACCTCCACGCCCAGGTCCATAGGGGCATTGCTTGCTCAAGAGGTGGATGGGGTGGAGCGCCCGGTTTATTATCTCAGTCGATCAATCAGGGGCCCCGAAGCCAATTACTCTGAGCTCGAGAAACACTGCTTAGCCTTGGTATACGCCTCGCAGAAATTCAGACACTACTTCTTGTCACACCAGATCACGCTTGTCACCAAGGCCGATCCATTACGGTACATGCTTACGCGCCCTGCCCTGTCTGGCCGACTTACTCGCTGGTTGCTGTTATTGGCCGAGTTCGGCTTGTCCATCAAAAATCCTACAGCTTTACGGAGTCAAGCACTCGCGGACCTCTTGGCCTTCTTCCCACGCCAACAATATGAACCGACATCAGATCAATTGCCTGGGGAAGAGACGGCCCTGACCTCTGACATTGGTGAATTATGGACGCTTGAGTTCGACGGCTCAGCCACTAGCAAAGGACCCCATGGAGCTCCCCTCCGGCAGGGGGGTGCCGGCATTGTCCTTCGAAATTCAGAGGGTGTTACCACATCCCTATCCTTCAAGCTTGCATTCCCGGTGTCTAACAATGAAGCTGAGTATGAGGCACTTGTCATTGGCCTCATGCTGGCTGCCAGTATGGGGGCTAAGGCATTGTGCGTAAAAGGGGACTCGAACTTGATCATGAAGCAGGCCGACGGAGAGTTCGCAGTCAAGGAGCCAGCCTTGGCGCCTTATCGTGCCTTGGTACAATACTTGGAAGGGAGATTTGGCCATATCCAGTACGAACATCATAACAGGTGCCACAACCGACATGCAGACAGCTTGGCCACGATCGCGTCAAAGATAGAGGTTGATGGTGAGCAGCGAATGCTAACCATCATCAAGAGGACGGAACCATGCACATCATTGAACCTAGTCCCGAAGGACATTACTACGGACGATTGGAGGCAATCAATTGTCGACCAACTTAAGGCGCCATCTCTTGCTACCGCATCTACCCTTGCAGATTTCTTGATGTTGGGAGACGTGTTGTACAGACGATGCCCCGGAGGCACTCTGGCCAGGTGCTTGGCACCGGAAGAAGCAAGGCACAAATTGCAGTTCGGCCATCAGAAGTGTTGTGGCCTCGACGGTCCCCCTTTATACCGTCGCCTCCAGCGTATGGGTCTCTATTGGCCATCCATGGCCAAGGATGCCTCAGACATACAAGGAGACTGCCCTGAGTGTTCGTACGCACCGGACAATACTGAAGCTCTTGTCATTAACGTCGAAGGTGACTGGCGCCAGCCTTTCATCCAGTACTTATCCCACGGGGTTCTACCGCCTGACCGCAGCTCGACACGATCTATCAAGCGCAAGTCGGCCAAGTATTTTGTGACGGAAGGATAGTTGTTCCGCAAGGGATTTTCAGGACGCACCCTGCGATGCCTGCAGGGTGCCCAGACAGTCGAGGTGATTAACGAAGTGCATAACGGTGATTGTGGCGAGCACCAAGGCTCTCAGAAGTTGTATGCAGAGTTGCTAAGGATGGGATACTACTGGCCAACCATGGAATCTGACGCGATCTCTCATGTCCGACACTGCCAACCCTGTCAGAGACACGCCGACAGAATGCACACGCCGACGTCCGATCTCCGCATGATCTTAGCCCCTTGGCCATTTCACTCCTGGGCTCTCGACCTCATAGGCCCCATCCACCCAACATCACGGGGTCACACTTGGATCATGGTTGCAACAGAATGCTTCACAAAGTGGGTCGAAGCCATACCTCTACGGCGAGCCACGGGAGGCGCCATCGCCAACTTCTTGCGCGAACACATCGTCTGTCGCTTTGGTATCCCCCGGTGTATCATATCCGACAACGGCACGCCATTCATCAACAGGGATGTCCGAGCTTTCATGGAAGGATACAACATCAACCACGCTACATCCACTCCTTACTACCCACAAGGGAATGGTCAAGCCGAAGCTTCTAACAAAACGCTACTGCGGGTATTATCACGAATGGTCCATGATGTAAGTGGTTCATGGTCTGAGAAGTTAAGCCTCGCACTTTGGGCCTACAGAACCTCCAAGCATACAGCGACAAAGACCACACCCTTTTCCCTTGTCTACGGGGACGAGTGTGTCGTGCCAGCCGAGATTACAGTCGCATCAGCCAGACTCTCCCTAAACAGTGGGCTTGGACAGGAAGAAACCAGAATGACCGCCCTTGAAGGACTTGATGAAAGGAGAGCCAATGCCTTGCGCCGTATGAAGAAATACCACGGACAACTCACCAAGGCATACGGAAAGACTGTGAAGCAACGAACATTCGTCGAGGGCGACCTTGTTCTTCAAGCCGCCAAACATGTACGCGCCAACATGTCAGCCCCCAAGTTCACACCGAATTAGGAAGGACCACTTCAAGTGCATGAAGCCAGAGACAACGGCTCTTACCTCCTGCTCAACACGGAAGACGGACAAATCACGGCACCTATCAACGGTCGCTATTTGAAGAAGTTTTATGCATGACCAACAGCGGAGTGTTCCCCCAGCCCTACCCGCCCAAAGCTTAGAAAATTACACAACATTTTTTTGTATATGCACACATGTTCATGACTTGTAACTTTTGTTGTTTATTACAAGTTCTTGCTTTCTTCATGTAATGGCATTTTGGCCCAAATACTATCAATGCAAAGATCATTCACTCGCCTCAACTACTGTATGTAATGCACTCTTTCCTTTACACATCATTCACTAAGTCGCTTGCTATGGGCGGGGAAGGGGGAACCACAACGGAAGGATACCACATGCAAGATATACAAGCACATCAAAAGCTAAGCATCACCTCACAACAACCGCAGGTACAAAATAACCATATGACTGCTATATCAATATCAACACAATGCATACATGTCACAGGTTTGCAGGCCACTACGGACCAATGACTACTAGCAAAATAAAAAATAAAAAAACTACATCACATCTAATGTAAAGGAGCAAATAATGAACCGATAGGATCGGAGGTATACGTCTCCAATGTCAACCGCTGTGCCTGAAGATCAGACCACCTGCCACTCATCTCAGCTCGTCGACTCTCCTTCTCGGCCAACCGCCTCTCTACCTCCCTAAGCTGGGCATGCAGCCCTGTCGCCTCTTGGGTCATTGCTGTCACTTCGGCATCAAGCACACGTCTCTGACCCTGCAAGGCAACCTCCTGAGCTCTGATCAAAGTCAATCCCGCTGCCGCCTCAGCACGCTGGCCTCTCGATCTGATGTAGTCCGCCAACCAGTCCAACTGAAAGCCAAGGGCCGCGTAGGGCGTAAGCTTCGACAGGTACTGAGATATCATCGCCGGAGCCCAACTAGTGATCGATACTGCACCAAGCGTGACCAACCACTCTACAAAGGCCGTATACATCGCCCTCGAGAATGCTGCACCACGAATCAGGGCAGAGTCAGCGAATGTTTGTGGGTGTCGTTCTCTAACCATCTCCAGACGACACGCTACTGCTTCCGACAACTCCACACCCTCCCACGGGATCATGTCGGCCTGTACGACCGAGAATCTACCACGGGCCTCACCAGCCCCTGCGACGCCACCGCCTGCCGACTGTGCATCCACTGCACCAGAATGCATCGCTAACAAAGTATCACCAGCATCCGCTACCGAACCTGACAACGCCTCCGGAACAGGCTCTGTCGTCCGTAGAACAGGTACCTCAGGCTGTGGGGATGGATCTACAGTAGGCATATGTGTAGCAGCAAAAACATGATGAACGCCGGACGGAGCGTCAGGCTCCCTCACCGCCTACCAGTCCGACCCCTCGAACATGTGAGAGCTACCAATCTGGCCACCAAATGGAGACTCAACCGCTTCGACCGGGACAGGCGACGGACTAGAATGAACGATCGGTTCCACGAGGTAAGCCACCGCCTTCTCTGCTACCCCTACCTCCTCAACTACCCCCCTGTCCATGGAACCAACCTCGCTGGCAACCTCGGCATCCATCTGCTCTACCTCGTCATCTGCCTCGACCACTACCTCCTCTACCTCGGCGACAACCTCGGTATCCGCAGCCCCAACATCCACAATGGTTTCCGTATCTGTCTCCCTAGGCACCTCGGCATCCATGTCCTCGCCACCATCAAAGCCACCCTCGGCATCCATGTCCTCGCCACCATCAAAGGCAACCTCGGCATCCATATCCTCCCCATCATCAAAAGAAACCTCGGCATCCTCCGTTGTCTCAGGCGACTCTGCATCTATGTCATCTCTGAGCTCCTGACCAAAAAAAAAAAAAAAATTTCAGAACGACTTAGCACATGAGTAACACAATGATCGGAAACTGTGAAAAAAAAATAATATATATATATATATATATATATATATGGTAACACTAACCTCAGACTCAGACCCAGACTCCTCCGACACCTCTCGCGGCCTCTTCGACCTGCGTCTGCCAACTGCTGAAGGACCTGCGCCTGTCCGCTGTGCACCACCCATCATACCTACTCTCAATGACGAAAGGGGACCCTTGCCGGCACCCGGCACCCTTGGCACACCTTTTGCTGCTGCCCGCGCCCGCGGCGCGCGTGCTGTCGTCGGTCCATCGGGTACACCCGTAAGTAGCACCGTCATGCCACACCGCTTCGCAATCTGCGCTGTGACTAACCCTAGCCCTCTGTCCCCAGCAAAGACGTCGACCTGCTGTCTGTCGGGTGGCGCCTGCGACAACCACTCTGACCATGTCACTAGCAGCTGCTCCCACCATCGCGCGTACTCCGTCGTCGCTACTCTTGTCGACAACGTCCTGGGCCTTCTCCACTCCTCTGTCGGTACTGGCCACTTCCGCGCCCACTCCAAGAGCGTATACCTAAAGGCCTTCCTCACCTCCCACGGCGTAGTATAGCCACATGGGGGCTCTAAGTCATAACCAAAAGTCGTGGATAGTCGGTCGGGACTGTACCTCGCCACGTAATACCTGTTCAAAGTCGGTTTCTCGTCGTCATCAGTCAATACGGGAAGCCACCCTGGAAAGTAAGCCACTAGTAGGGCCACCGCCATTTCCGTCAGCTCGGTTCGACTGTGTAGTCGCACCATAGTGTCCTGCAGATCCATCCATGGAGGAGTACCGTACGAATAATGCATGCCTGTATACGGGCGGGGAACGCACTCATCTCGATCGTCAAATATATCTGCCAGATCACACTTGGGCTTCTTCCCACCCCCCCAAGCATACACTCGGCCACCCGTATACCAGATCGACACCTCACGCGACCTGCCCGGCCGAGTCACCGTAACCCTCCTCGGCGATGGATGTACTAAGGGAAATCCCAAAGGTCGATAATCAATGTAGATCTCGAACAAATACCGCTGCAAGAACATCCAGTCTACATACGTCGCCACCTGATAGCGTCCGTATGACCTCTGCACGTCATTGGAAAACTGATCCAGACGCGAGTACAAGGTGCCTAAGTAAATAGGGGCCAGCCCGACGCGACCACCCCCTGCCATCCTAACAGCCAACCCGAACACCCGCGAGGAAACGCCGTCCTCCGACGTACCCTCAAATACAAACCTATAGTAAAAAGCATGCAACATTTATTATGACCACCCCATCTTGTTCCGAACGCAAAGTGTGATGCATGGCAATATGACTACGTTATTTTTTTTTTCAAAGCATGTTTCCTTTCCCAAGTATAAGATCCGACATTCTACGCATACAAAAACAATTGAACTATAGCATGCCGCATTACTGAAGAGAAAACACTAGAACGCGTACCTGGACAAGAACATGGCAAGGAATCCCGCCAGCTCGTATCTGTCATCCTTATAGCAAGGACCCATGCGAAAGTTGCTCGCTGATACCGACTTCTGTCCGGGTAGCGCGGTTGCAGAACCATAGAAGTGTTTGATCCACCCGCTGTACGTACCCTTCCGATGGCTCTTTATCACCAAGGCAAACGCCTGCAGTTCCTTCACCGTCAACCGTTCCGCTGCCGTCAACTTCAATTCGCAAGCACTCTCTGTCCCGTGCATCGGCAACCCCGTCAGCATCATCACGTCGAGAAGTGTCGGCCCAATCTCCCCAAATGCCGTAATGAACGTGTGTGTCTGCGCACTCCATCTAGAAAGCAACAACATCAAGCCCTTAACATCCCTCACTGGATCCATCACCTTGAACGTCGCCTCTATCGCAGCCACCAACCCCAACGCCTCCAACCTCTCTGCCCAAGCCGACTGCTCTAACATGTACGTGCACCACAAGTTCCACCCCACCGGCATGGTGTTGTGGCCTTTGAACATCACCGGCGACCACGGTATATCCAGTCGTTCCACCAACAAACCCGACACGTACCTCGGCGACATCACCGGGGCAACCTCCCCACTCGGCGCACGAACATACGGCGAAGGAACCATCGGACTCTCCGCCATCGACGTCACACCCCAAGGACCCAAAAATACGTCCGCAGCCACTCCCTGGCCTAGCTCTCTCCAAAGCGCCTTGGGCGGGCATTCGGGCACCGCTCCCTTCGATGTCAACAATATATTGCTCTGGCTTGGCGCTGAATCAAAGCTCTTCGCCCCACCATCGAAGCTCAACGGCACCCCCGCTACCTCGACCGGCGCGACCTCGTCATCTCCAAACATGTCACCCGGCGCCGACGTTGATCGCCCGCTCGCTCCGCCGCGACGTCGTGCACCTTGCTTCTTCCTTGTCTTTTTTGGCAATCCTCCATCATCCTTTCTAGTGCTGTAAGAAGCATCACCGCGCACGCCACGCCCCCGGTCGGCCTCGGCGTCAGCGTCGGCCTCGGCCTCGGAGCAGGCGGCCTCGGCCTCGGCCTCGGCGCGGGCGGCCTCGGCCTCGGCCTCGGCGCGGGCGGCCTCCGCTTCGGCGCAGGCGGCCTCGGCAGGGGCGGCCTCGGCCTCGGCCCCAGCCCGTCTCCCCCTCTCCTTTCTTCTCTCCTCCCTCTCCCCTCTTCCTTCTTTCCCTCCTTCTTTCTCCTTCCCTTTCCCCCCTCCTCCTTCCCTCTCCCCCCTCCCCCGCCCACGCCACGCCCGCCCTTGGCTGCGGCCGCGGCGAGGTGGCCTTGGGCGGCCTCGGCCTCGCGGCCTTGGTCGGCCTCGGCCACTTGGTCGGTCGGCTTCGGGCCTCTTCCAACCCCTTCCCCTCTTCCCTTCACCCCATGACCATGACCCCCTCCACCCCTTCCCCCACTTGCCCCTCCTCCCTTACCTTGTTGCATTCTCTTTGCTTCTTGTGATGTCCTCAATCTCATGGATGAAGCTCCAAGCTTCTTCTTCTTCCTCTTCTCTCCTCTCTTTCTTTTCTATCTTCTCTCATCTCTTTCTCTTCTATCTTCTCCCCTTTGTTTTTTTGGCTAAGTCTTTCTCTCTCTCTCTCTCCCAAGTCTTGAAATCTCTCAAGACTCCCACTCAACTTTCCCCCCTATATCCATCACATCAATTCAACTTTTGGACTTTTCCCCCCAAAACCCCCAAAACTCTTTTAGCGTTCCATGACTTAGCGCTAACTCCTTTCTTGCGCGCTTTCTTTTTTTCTTTTCAAAACCCACAATTATTTCACATTCATAACCCAACGTCGCTATCAAAATTCTTCGCGCAACCCATCTGCCGCACAATTTTTTCGCGCTATTTTCTTTCTTTCACGCTAACGCCAACGGATAGGTGTGTTACATTTTGTTTTCGCTATTTCTTTTTTTTCTCAAGTTCACCGTTACGCTGAGATCGTTATCATTTTATTTTCGCCAAAAAAAAAAAAAAAATTCGAAACTTTGCATATTCCAAGAGAATTTACGCTCCCCCGCGTTTCACTTTACTATAGCGATGTTTCCGCCAAATTCGAGCCCGGCATTTTTTTCATCAATTAATGCTTATGCGTGCGGCGCCCGCTCGGGTTGCCCCTCCGCACACACCGCACGCAGGGGGCTTATGTTCCCAACCCATCTTGGTCAGACCCAATGGCCCGCTAGGGGTCCCACTACGCGCGAACACGTCAACTTTGTCAACGGTCAATTTTCCAGCGCATCAAACCGGTCAGTGCCCGCACACCCAAGACACGTGTTTTTCTCGCTTCACGTGATTCGTGCGCAACTTGGACATTTTTATTTCGCATTGACGTCACTCACGCTAGCGCAATCGTCACACCAAGATCGCCCAAACACCTTACCAAAATTCACTGAAGGAGGGAGTTGGCCTTTTGCCTCGGCCTCGGCAGGGGCGGCCTCGGCCTCAGTAGGGGCGGCCTCGGCCAAGGCATGGGCGGCCTCGGCAGGGGCGGCCTCGGCGGCCTCGGCAGGGGCGGCCTCGGCGGCCTCGGCAGGGGCGGCCTCGGCCTCGGCAGGGGTGTTGGCCTAGGCCTTCCCCCAATGTTCGGCGATGTTTTCTCAAGCCTTTGCACCTCCGCGATGTTTACGGACGTTCGTACATCAACCTCGCGACGTCCGTCGTGCGTCACCTTACGGACGTTCGTACATCAACCTCGCGACGTCCGTCGTGCGTCACCTTACGGACGTTCGTACATCAACCTCGCGACGTCCGTCGTGCGTCACCTTACGGACGTTTGTACATCAACTTCGCAACGTCCGTCGTCTATCAACCTCGCGACGCCCATCCTCCGTGACCGCACACCGCTCCCGCAATTCCCATCGTCCGAAGTCGCGCTACCGCCGAATGACCCGTCACCGACGACCGCATACCATCATCCCCAACTTTGTCACTACTACATATTGCATTCATTATTTTGTTATGACACCCACACTTAGCTCACATCCTGTCTTCGAGACACCGACCCGCGCCCTCGCGCCATTCTCATGATACGTGCCCCGGCACCAAATATTGCTCCGCGACGTTCGTCGCCGCGCCCTCGCGCCATTCTCATGATAGGTGCCCCGACACCAAATATTGCTCCGCGACGTTCGTCGCCGCGCCCTCGCGCCATTCTCATGATACGTGCCCCGGCACCAAATATTGCTCCGCGACGTTCGTCGCCGCGCCCTCGCGCCATTCTCATGATACGTGCCCCGGCACCAGGTATTGTCTCTCCGACGTTCGTCGCCCGGCACGTAGTATTGCTTCGCGACGATCGTCGCCGCACCACTTTCACAACACGTGCACCAGGCACCAGGTATTGTCTCGTGCTATAAGCATCGCGCTCATGCGCCACAATCATGTTGCATACTACCGGGATGGGCTCACAACCTTATAGCCATCGCCGTCTCAATCAAAATGGGGGCTTCGGCCTCGTACCGGGATGGGCTCACAACCTTATAGCCATCGCCGTCTCAATCAAAAAGGAGGCTTCGACCTCGTACCGGGATGGGCTCACAACCTTATAGCCATCGCCGTCTCAATCAAAATGGGGGCTTCGGCCTCGTACCGGGATGGGCTCACAACCTTATAGCCATCGCCGTCTCAATCAAAATGGGGGCTTCGGCCTCGTACCGGGATAGGCTCACAACCTCATAGCCATCGCCGTCACGGTCGCAAGGGGTTTCGGTACAAGGACCCCTCGCCACAGACTCGGAGCACTGAGCTGTGACCATGTCCGCTGATGTTACTATCGATCTTCGACACCACCAGGGCAATGACCCCCGGGTCACTCCGGGACGGGAGCAGGTCCTTGGAGGGCATCGCGCCTAGTCCGCCTGGCAGTTGGCTACAGGGGTAACCCTCACCACTGTCAGGTTATCTGCGCGTCTCTTGACGCACCTCATGGGATTCAGTAAGGGCTTGGATTGGTGGCTGGGGCAACGGGCTTACTCTGATCATGCTACCGCGGTGTGGTCAGTCTTCTCAGACAGGTAGAGCGACGCTGTGCGAGGCAGGCAACGCGAATTTGGGAACCGGCAGTCCAACGGAGAACCGGTATTCTGGGACCCCCTGGTGACGTGTCACTCCCAGGGGACGACATGTGGCACTTTATGACATAAGCACCCTGTTGCCTATAAATAGTGAACTTTACAACTCAAAAAGGGACTCTTGGCTTTTCTTACAAAAAATCACTTTCTCACTCTAGAATTTGGGAGCTCTTGGATTCTAGTGAGAGAAACGTAACTTTGGACCGTAACTTCGGACCGTAGCATTGGACCCTGACTTGGACCCTGACGCGGACTATCGACTGCCGGCCCTGTTCGTCTTAGCTTTGCCTTCGCAGCACTGTCATTCCTCACGGCCCGTCTGAGAAGCCTTGCCCTCAGCCCTTACTCCGTCTTTGCTGTCTCACACTTTGTATACTTGGAAGCTGACACGGACTGCAGCCTTTGTGGCACCTCCACGTAAGTAAGAACCCACTTTCATTGGCATCAACTTCTTAGATTCCAACTCTTCCGTGAACATGTGTTCCTTGGCTGCTCTGTCTCTTTTATGAAAACTAGACAAACCAGATGTAGGAGAAGAAGCGAAGGATTTGTGATGCCCCTTAAAAGCACCCTACGTGTTCCTAACAGAGAAGGTCGCGCTTATTGGCAACCAATGGTTTCTCAACATAAGACGAGTCTTTGGTATCCACCTCCATAAGCTCAATGTCCCCTATTAGACGAAGACAAATCCGAATTTGATACCACCCATTTAGAATACCGGCGACTCCAGCTGGAGAAGGCTCCAGAGGATTACGCCTATCAGGCAGCTTCGATGTGATTATGTGAAGACTGAGAGTGTGAGTAACCTGCCTCAAAGTCATGAAGTAGCAAATGCCTACTGTCA